>SJYQ01002068.1:233768-265420 GCA_006410935.1 Redunca redunca
GGGGGGGGGGGTGGGATGGTGGATAACCTGAGATATTAACAAAGGAATTTACACAAAGAGACTTATTCACAGTTTTTCTAACCTCCCCCGTAAAATACATACACAAATCCTAAAATAGGGGGGAAATGGCAAGCAAATTATAGTATATCAACCATATAGGTAATTATATAATAATAGTTTATGAATAACTTTTTTAGAATCCAGTCTTTAAAGTATCTTTTTCACATTTTATTCTGAAATGATCAAACAATGAAAAGTTATTCAATTTCAGTTATGTACATATTATGTGTGAGAAGGATACAATGTCAAAACTATTTTTATTTTTTGTCTCTAAACTTCATTTCTGGAAAAAAATTTTACTTCTTAGATATGTGTTATGTTAATTCTTAAATGAATTTTTCCAGTAGTAGAGTAATAATTTTTGTTCAGAATTCAAGTTTTCTTGAGCTATAATCAAACACCTTTGAGTTTGCTTGGGCTAAGTTTTTCTGTTTTTCTTTTTTTTCAAACTTTAAAGTTTTTACTTTGTATTTGGATATAGCCAATTAACAATACTGTGGTAGTTTCAAGTGAAGAGCTAAGGGACTCAGCCATACATATACATGTATCCATTCTCCCCCCAACCCCCTTCCCATCCAGGCTGGCACATAACCCAGAGTTCCATGTGCTATACAGTAGATCCTTGTTGGTTAAAGACAGTAAAATGCTAGGAATAAAGTTAATCTAAGCTAAACAAAAACTGTATATGCAGCAAGCTTTCAACTAAACATCTATACAGGCATAGGATTGATTCTCTTGTGGCTCAGCTGGTAAAGAATCAGCCTGCAATGCAGGGGACCTGGGTTTAATCCCTGGGTTGGGAAGATCCCCTGGAGAAGGGAACAGCTACCTACTCCAGTATTCTGGCCTGGAGAATTCCATGCACTGTATAGTCCACAGGGTCGCAAAGAGTCGGACATGACTGAGCAAATTTCAGAAGATTATATAGCTACTTCTAAACTAAACAATATGTTATAGTAAACCTATAGAGAAGAGCAAGGGAAAGATTTAAAATTAAAAAGGATAGTGGGGGTGGGTGGAAGTAGCATAGAAGAATGGGGCACACAGAGGAAAAACTGGTTATCCTCTATTTCTTAAGTTGGATGCTGGTTTTTAGATGTCCGTTTACTATGTTTCATGGCTTACATAAATGTTTTCTATGGTATTCTAAATGTATCAAATTATTATTTTTTTAAAAAATAAGATTTATTTTTATTTATTTATTTGACTGGACTGGGTTTTAATTGCAGCATGTGGGCTCTAGTTCCCTGACCAGGGATCAAACCTGGTCCCTGCCTTGGGAGCACAGAGTCTTAGTCACTGGACCATGAGGGAAGTCCTTAAAAGTATCAGTTATTAAAAATAAGAGAAAAAAAAAGCAAAAACTTGTGAAAATGCTGAAAAAGAGAGCTGTGTTCACATTTGCACTTTTCAAATATTCAAAATAATCAAAAATCAGTGTCTATTTTATCAATGATAGTCATACTTTTCAATATACATATTCAAACTAGTAAAAACAGACCTTTTATATTAGACTCAATAAGAGACCTTTTATATTTAATTATACATATAATTAAAATTATATTAATTATGAATGAAAATATACATGCTATGCTGTGCTTAGTCGCTCAGTTGTGTCTGACTTTGAGACCCCATGGACTGCAGCCCACCAGGCTCCTCTGTCCATAGGGGATTCTCCAGGCAAGAATACTAGAGTGGGTTGCCATGGCCTCCTCCAGGGGATCTTCCCAACCCAGGGATCAAACCCAGGTCTCCCGAATTGCAGGTGGTTCCTTTACCAACTGAGCCACCAGGGAAGCCCAAGAACACTGGAGTAGGTAACCTATCCTTCTCCAAGGGATCTTCTGGACCCTGGAATCAAACTGGGGCCTCCAGCATTGCAGGCAGATTCTTTACCAGCTGAGCTACCAGGGAAACCCATACACATGTACACACACATTTTTATTTTTCCTAAATTGGTCATAATGTAACTTCTCACCACTGCTCCTACACCCTTTCCCTATGCAGTCTTACATTTCTGAGGTTTTACCACCTAACAGTGATGGACTGGGTTGGGAAGGGCATCTTGAGAAAGGTTTCAGGGAAAGGCAGGGGGACGGTTATAATGTATACAAAGGAAAGTAAATAGGAAATAAAAAAGAAATTTTAAGAAATGTATCTGTGAACTCTGTTCTATTCAGGTGTCCAAAAATTTTGCAAATAAAAACTCTGAGTCTTACTAAATGAGTTTTTGGCTGAAGGATTATATTCCATGGATTATGACACTGTTCTGAGGCTAAACAACATGGATCATAGCTTAAATAGTTATACATAAACAGTTAAAGAATTTTTCCTGCTATTAAAGCTAGTTATACAAACATGTATCTTCTCTTCTGCTCCTGTCTTTAGATGTCACAAAGCAGAACCTTGAAGGAACAACAAAAGAAAAGAATAACAAACATAAAGAACAACTGGACTGAAGGAGGTTAGGTCTTGAGATGACACTACCTAGGGGAGACAAAGTTCAGTTCAGTTCAGTCGCTCAGTCGTGTCTGACTCTGCAACCCCATGAGCTGCAGCACGCCAGGCCTCCCTGGAGACACAGAAGGCTTTCAAATGAGGAAAAGGAAGAAAAAGTAATAATGAGACTAACAGCTCGCGCTACAAGAGCCAAGATGTAGGTCCACACCTTCATCATTTAACAGCTGTCTAACTCTCTGATTTATAAAGTCTTTTCAGTAGTCCAGTGGTTAAGAATCTACCTTGCAATGCACAAGACACCAGTCAATCCCTATTCTGGGACGATCCCACATGCTGCAGGGCAACTAAATCCATGTGCCACAACTACCACGCTTGCGCTCTAGAGCCCAAGAGCCACAATTACTAAGCCCCTGAGCACCTAGAGCCCGTGCTCTGCAACGAGAAGCCGCTGCAGTGAAAAGCCCGCATGCTGCAACGAGAGTAACCCCTGCTCACCAAGACTAGACAAACCCTGTGTGCAACAACGAAGACCCAGTGCCATCAAAAATAATTTTAAATAAACAAATATTAAGTCTTTTGAAAACAATCATTATTATGATTCTATGAAGTAAGGAGAAAAGAGATTATCTTTGTTGAAGAAGCTGAGGTTCAGAGAAGAAATGTCATTGGTAGTCGACCATGCCTACCTTTCTTAATACATGCTGTCCTCTCTCCTTAGAACACCCTTCTCTTCCCCTCATCTATCAAATTCCTACCGACACTACAAGAGCCAGGACACATGTGCACTGCTCCATGAGGCTATTCCTCTTATCCCAAAATACAACTGATATAATCACATGACATTCTCTATACAGTTCTATTACAATTATCCACTGTATAATTTTTACTTGTTTAGATGGCCATCTCCCTCTCAAGACCTACGAATTCAAGGAGAGTTAGTAGTTCTCGAATGCTTTTTGTCTAAGATCCACGTAAGAGGGGCAAAAAAAAACCTCACAGCCTATCCATCCCTCCTGGTTCCCAAGTTTCAATGCAAAACCATATTAACAGTATCACTACGAGGGAATTTTACCAACATTTGCTTCACCAAGAAAAATGGATATTTCCTATTCAAGTTACAAAACACTGTCAAAGTCTAAATCTGGAAATTTTTATGTCAAAATTTCTTTTAGTACAAATATATATATAACCACACACTAGGTTAAGTCAATGATAATTTACAATTAAGATACAAAACTAGTAACAATAAAAAAAATACCACCATCTCAATACAACAATGCTGAAGCACTGATTACAAATCTCTCTTCCAAATTATGGGAATTACAATAAGATACATTTGCACATATGTAGTAGGAGATTTGCAACACTTCCAAGTATCATACAGAAGAACAGACTTCTTCCTAAGGAGTCTTTGAGGAATCATATGCTGATACTCATTAGCTCTTCCTAATCTTCTCATGGCTTTCTTTTAATCTTCCTAATTTTTAAATTTTCTTTCTTATATTCTCCATTCTTGATGTATATAGTCATCTATGCAATATTCAGCTAGAGGCATACTCAGTCACTTTCCCATGACTTAGTTATATAATTTGTTGGCTGGTCTGTTTTCTGTATGTAAAAGCTTCACTCTGTTACTATGTCACCAGGGTCAGGGCAAAGAAGCATTTCAGCATTCTGAGCAGTGGTCTACCCATTTCTAGCAAGTGGGGAGGTAGGGGACACGGAATTGACTACATATTGCAACTGTAGTCTCCTGCTGGAGGAGACTGGGGCTTCCACTGTTGCTGGAGTGATAAAAAATGAAGTCCTCATCAATCAGGCATCCTTTATACTTAGGACCTAAAGTCCCAAAAAATGCATCAGGTAACTTATTTGTTGAATGAATTAGTAAGTTACTAGATGACATCTCAGAATTAATTTTATTTTTCAAGAAACTACTTCAGGAAACATCTGATACAAAAAATAGTAAGACTGCCTTAATTCCTCAAGACAGACCTTGTGGACTTCAAAACTATTAAATAATGAGGTCTCTCTTTTGATTAATTAATTAAAAGGAAAAAATACTTCATGGATGATACCAGGAACAGTATCTAACAGTAAAAAAAATCAAAATCACATCCTTTATATCATTTGATACCTATAATAACCTTATAAAGGGAAAAATATAACAAATTTCATTTCACAGTTAAGGAAGCTGAGGCACAAAAATGAAATGATGTTTCCAAAGACCCTGTGCTTAATAGGAAGAATACTCGACCTTGATTTGAATTCAGTGGTGTCACACTGCAAATTATTTAGCTTTTCTGATCCTCTGTCCTATCTTTTGTAGAATGGGGATAATATTAGTACTTATCTCATGGTGCTATTGTCACGATGAAGTGAGAAACTGTTTTTAAAGCCCCCAGCACAATGCCTGGCAGAGTAATTACTCAGTAAATGTTCCCTTCCTACTTAATAGCCATGATCTTGCACAAGTTATGTAAGTTCAAGTTTCAGGCACATAAGGCAGAAAGTTCATGATTGTAAATTCTGAAGAGAGACTATTCCTATCCAGAGACCATGTCAAGACAAGTACGCTCCTTTGTTTCCCTCCACCATGAGGCAGATATTTTTAGTCTGTGTTTTCACCAATGCCATGATGTTAGGTGTTAGGGCCCTGGCTTTATGTAGTTGTCTTGGTTATGATTCATGAATCAGGTTCAAGATCTTACCTCCTACCCTGAAAAGTTCCTAGGACTGACAGATCCTCCAATAGAAGGCAAAAAGGCTCTGATACTGGTTTTTTCTATATCCCCGGATGATTGTTTCCTAAAGATTGGACCAACAACCAGGTGACCACAAAGATCACAAACTTGACAATTTCAGTATTAGAAATAAATTTTTTACTGACATACCTCTGAGGGACTATGTAATAAATACTGTGGTGAAAAGTGTGGGTTTGGAAGTCAAGACTGCCTGGATTAAAATGTCAGCTCTATCACTTACAAAACGATGTAACTTTAGACATGAGTACTTAATTTCCCTCTACCTCACTTTCCTGATCTATAAAAACACACAATAACAGTACCTACATCACAGGATTGTTGCCATAAATAAATTTTAGGTGTAAGACACTTAGAACAGTGACTCAGTTCAATTCAGTTGCTCAGTTGTGTCCAATTCTTTGCAACCCCATGAACCACAGCACGCCAGGCCTCCCTGTCCATCACCAACTCCTGAAGTCCACCCAAACCCATGTCCATTGTGTCGGTGATGCCATCCAACCATCTCATCCTCTGTCGTCCCCTTCTCCTCCTGCCCGCAATCTTTCCCAGCATCAGGGTCTTTTCAAATAAGTCAGCTCTCTGCATCAAGTGGCCAAAGTACTGGAGTTTCAGCTTCAACATCAGTCCTTCCAAAGAAATCCCAGGGCTGATCTCCTTCAGAATGGACTGGTTGGATCTCCTTGCAGTCCAAGGGACTCTCAAGAGTCTTCTCCAACACCACAGTTCAAAAGCATCAAGTTCTGGCATATATTAAATGCTCCGTGTGTGTGTGTGTGTGTGTGTGTGTGTGTGTGTCAATCAGTCGTGTCCAATTCTTTGTGACACCATGGGATCCCATGGGATCCCACGTAGCCCGCCAGGCTCCTCTGTCCATGAAATGCTCCAGGCAAGAATACTGGTGGGCTGCCATTTCCTTCTCCAGGGGATCTTCTTGACGCAGGGATCGAACCTGGGTCTCCCACACTGCAGGCAGATTCTTCACCATCTGAGCCAACAAGGGAGCCGTACATGCTCAATAATTTTTAGCTATTACCATACAATGTAAACTCCATAAAATGAACACTATGTTTTGTTCACTGCTATATTCCCAGAGCCAACAAGAATGTCTAACAGATAGGCACTAAATGTTTACTGAATGAGTAAATGAACAGTCAACACAAATTTATTGTTAGGTGTGTTTAAAGTATTTATTTGCCCCTAGAGAAAGAGACCATATGTTCAGAGAGAAATATTAAGTCCCAAGTCTAGCAATAAAATTAAACAATGGGATTGAAAAGCAGACACTGTCATTTGACTTCATGGATATAAGACACTTCAAGATAATGAAACAGTCTTTGACTCCTCGTTTCAGTAGTACTCCATGGGATATTTCTTTTCAGTTTATGGAGTTTTTTCCCCCTTGTGGTAGTAGTAAAGGCACAGGTATATTGTACTCAAGGGTACAGGTATTTTCAATTATTTGGCATGGACTGAGGGGAGTTATTTTCTTTTTTAAAAAATACCAACTAGGGAATTCCCGGGCAGTCCAATGGTTTGGACTCCCCACTTCCACTGCAGGGGACATGGGTTCGATTCCTGGTCACATGCCATGCAGTACGGCCAAAAAAAAAAAGGGGGGGGGGCAAGCAAAAACCACCAACTACTCTTCAGAGATCCCTAGACACCAAATAAAGTTGCAGGTATGACCAACCTAAATCAAAAAGCAGAGACATTACTTTGTCAATAAAGGTCCATCTAGTGAAGGCTATGGTTTTTCCAGTGGTCATGTATGGATGTGAGAGTTGGACTGTGAAGAAAGCTGAGCGCCAAAGAATTGATGCTTTTGAACTGTGGTGTTGGAGAAGACTCTTGAGAGTCCCTTGGACTGCAAGGAGATCCAACCAGTCCATCCTAAAGATCAGACCTGGGTGTTCATTGGAAGGACTGATGTTGAATCTGAAACTCCAATACTTTGGCCACCTGATGTGAAGAGCTGACTCATTTGAAAAGACCCTGATGCTGGGAAAGATTGCGGGCAGGAGGAGAAGGGGATGACAGGGGATGGGATGGTTGGATGGCATCACCAACTCAATGGACATGAGTTTGGGTAAACTCCAGGAGTTGGTGATGGACAGGGAGGCCTGGCGTGCTGCAGTTCATGGGGTCGCAAAGAATCGGACACGACTGAGCGACTGAACTGAACTGAACTGAAGGTAACCTTCTTACATGTATCACTTCAAGGCTTGGCCAGTGAGGCAAAGGGCTCTGTGTTAAAGGGCAAGAAGCTAGATTTCTATCTACAAAAGATCAAGGCTTGCAAAGATAAATAAATCCCCTTCCCTTCCATCTTAGCTCATGTAATAAAGCTATTCCATGAAACAATACAAAAATTCAGGTCAGCAGTCATTTAGCAGAAGAGCAAATCATAGCAATTACTAACTCAAAGAGATACTTTAGCATTATTTTCCTCTTAACTGCTAGCATTAGTTTTGAAATATAATATGGTAAACAGAGAAGCTGGGTTAATAATGGAAAGAGCACTGGGCTTGCAGTCAGTCCCAGCTCTGCTATTCAGTAGCTGTGTGACCTTAGGCAAAGAAATTAACTTCTCAGTTTTCTTATCTGCTAAACCTCTATCTTGACTACCTCACAAAATGGCACTGAGGAATAAATGGGATGCGTATGAAAATGCCTTTAAAATACTAACATACTATGGAAATATTAACATAATTGAAAGAAGGCTTTCCACTGTGAAAAGTTGGATAGTATATTAATGGAGGTAAGAGTTCAGGTTCACCCAAAATTAAAACCTATTAAAGCAGGCTGCCACTACAGGTATTAGAATGTACTTACTTTACTAAAATATTTACCTTTAACATGCTACAATCTTACTACAGCTTTTAACAGGTGTAAAAGGTCACAGAGAGAGGATTCAATAAAACCTTTTCACTTTAGATTTAAAATGGGAGGCACAGTGAGGTGAAACAACTTGCCAAAGGTTACAAGGCCTATGGAAAGAAAATAACTTGATATTACATAACCAAGAGCACTGAAACTTTTTTTAAAATGCCCTTAGAAAAGGAGACTATGACATTGAACATGCATTAAGATGCTTTTGAGAGCTAAGCAAAGTGTTCATACAAGGGAGAACTGGAGATAGGAAAAAAGAAAAAAGATCTTTATATAGAGTTAACAAAATGTTTAAATAATTTAACTACCTCTCTACATTTACAAGTAACTGATTCTTTACTATCTGTATTTAAATATTCTATTCTTTGGAAGGATACCTCCACAAATTATAGACAAATAATCTGTCAATGTTTATACAAAGGGATAGTGCTTTGCAATTCATCTCAAAATCATCTGGCTTCTTTCCCCAGTTCTTCCTGATGAATTCTCTCGAAAGAAATGTTTATCCCGGGTCAAAACTACTACTTATGCTAGTAAGAGAAACTATCTGATCCAAAATTTCTTACCCATCAAGACTCTTTTTCCCCCCTCAGAGGACCTGTACGAAGTGTTCATCTATTTCCCCCTTTTTCATGACTCACATCTCAGTAAACATTCACCTTATGTAATTCTCTACAAAGTACATACATTCTCTCAGTATCAGGAATTATGCCAACTGTTTAAGACATGAAGCTGAAAAAACACAATACTGTACTTACCCACAGACAGCTCATAATCTAGAGAGACAGCCAGCCTCATTAAAAATACTAACACCATACAGTAATTCCCGTACCCAAAGCACATATAATGTACAAGGGAGGTATAAGAAAAGGAGGAGCCCAAGGCTACCTGAGGGTAAATGAAGGCTTCACAAAGGAGGTAGGGCTTAAAAGGAACTTGAAAGTTAAATACTCAAGCAGACGGCATTCCAGGCTAAAGGAAGAGTCTAAGCAAAACTTGAGGCATGATAAACAGTATGTGTGCTCAGTATAACTGAACATAAGATGCAAGGACTTTTTCTCATAAAATGATTAGTTCATTGAAGAATTAGATCTTCTTAAGATCCTCGTATACTGCGCAGAACGATTTGCTGGACTCCCACTATGTGATTTGATTTACACTGCCAAGTATACAGGATACAGATATCTGTAGACCCATTGCTGGCCACAGGTACAGTTGCTACCTGTGTTGTGCAGTACAATCTGCGTGGCTGCAGCAGCCCTATAAGACCACAATGGCACCCCACTCCAGTACTCTCGCCTGGAAAATCCCATGGACAGAGCCTGGTAGGCTGCAGTCCATGGGGTCACTAAGAGTTGGACACAACTGAGCGACTTCACTTTCACTTTTCACTTTCATGCATTGGAGAAGGAAATGGCAACCCACTCCAGTGTTCTTGCCTGGAGAATCCCAGGGATGGGGGAGCCTGGTGGGCTGCCATCTAGGGGGTTGCACAGAGTCGGACACGACTGAAGTGACTTAGCAGTAACTGTAAACTAGTGGGCCCTAAACTGTAGGTTTCTTTTGTGGAATGAAGAATCCACAAATTTACATGCATACCAAGTATGCTCTGTACACAATAATATCTTGAAATGTACACTTTCAATGCCCAACCGATGCTATTAGAATTACGATTTCCACCAGCCTTTGGGGCTTTTCCCCTAACTATTGTGTTCTAAAAGTATATTCCTGTCATGTGTCTCAGGCTTTTCAACATGAAAAAGGTATCTAAATGCTAAAGACAGAATGCCATCAACATCTGACACTCTACAAATGCTCTGCAGAAGGTGATTTGGCAAGACAGATCAAGAACCATAAAATTATACACACTCTTTGACCAATTTTCTCTCAATATTAAATTACTTTTAAAATGGAAACAATAGTACAAATATTTTAAATGCTTGAATTCAGTTTAGATTCTGAAAATCTCAGAGTCCAGGGAAGGTGTTTGAAATAGCACAGATCAGACAAACCTGTGCTTGAATCCTGTTCAGTCACTTATTCGGTATATGACCATAACTGCCTGATTTCTCTAAGTCTCAGTTTTCCTAACTGTGCCATGAGAAAACATCATCTACCACATGGAATTGTGAAGATTAATTAGTACATCATCTGATACTGTGTGCTCAGTAAATGTGTGAGATCATGCTCTCTAAATAAAATGACCCAGCATTCGAGAACTCTGTCTTAACATTTTCCTCTATTAATTACTAGCATTAAAAATATCTTTTATTCCACCACAAATAATGACTATTTCTGCTACTTATTGGTTGTGTGTTTTAAGGGTTAGCTTTAGAACCTATGAAAAAAGTAGTGTTCCAGCCAAAATTTCCTAATTCAAGGATGACTCAATCATTAAATTCAACATTGATATTTTGCTTTGTATTTTTTTAAGTTTTACTTAATTGAAGTACAGTTGATTTACAGTGTCGTATTAATCTCTGCGGTACAGCAAGGTAACTCAGTTATACACAAATGGACACTGATTTGTGTATTTTTTTTTACCATATAATGAAAAAATTACTTAAAATATTCTCCTCTGAAAACAGAATAGTTTGAGAGTAGCCAAAAATTGATCTACTGAACATGTGTGAATTAGTGAAAATTAGGAAACTGGCTCATCATATTACAGACACTCAATTGTTACACACTGAACAACAGTAATTTTAAATTATTTTTATTCTTATAATGAACTGTTAGTGAAAGAAAGATAGGAAACATAAGTTGCAATGAGAAAAGAGGAGTAAATGAGTGCATTTATCTTATCAGGACTCTTAAATGGTACATCAAGATATCTCAGTATTTTTAAGTACTGAAAAAAGAAATGTGATGATAATTCTATCCAATTTGGATTTTCAATATTAGAAGTAAACTAACCATACTTCTTGGTGGCTCTGATGGTAAAGAATCCGTCTACAATGCGGGAGACTGGGGTTCGATCCCTGACCCAGGGGTCAGGAAGATCCCCTGAAGAAGGAAATGGCAACCTATCCTAGTATTCTTGCCTGGAGAATCTCATGGATAGAGGAGCCTGGAGGGCTACAGTCCATGGGGTTGCATAGAGTCGGAAGCAACTAAGTGACTAAGCACTGCTGCAATATCCGTACTTCCAATGTTTTATTTGTGGAGACAAGCTTGTAAGCAGCAGCCTGGAAGCATTCTTTTTATTTTGTCATTTAGAAAAAAAATAGAAAAATTAGAAAAACCTACTAATTTTTACTTATCCACCACTCAGAGTAATGAAAATCACAACAAAAATGAGCAAATAGGACCAAAGTTAAACTTAAAAGCTTTTGCACAACCAAGGAAACCAAAAGCAAAACAAAATAATTGACAAAGGATTAACCTCCAAAATTTACAGAAATCATGCAGCTCAATATTAAAAAAAAAAATCAAACAATCTAATCAAAAAACAGATGGAAGATCTAAACATACATTTCTCCAAACAAGACACACAGATGGCCAAAAAGCACATGAAAAGATGTTCAACATCACTAATTATTAGAGAAATGCAAATCAAAACCACAATGAGGTATCATCTCACACCAGTCACACTAGCCATCATCAAAAAATCTACAAACAATAAATGGTGGAAAGGGTGTGGAGAAAAGAAAAACCCTCCTACACTGTTGGTGGGAATGAACCGGTGCAGTCATAAAAAACAGACTGGAGGTTCCTTAAAAAACTAAAAATAGTGCTGCCATATAATCCAACAATCTCACTCTTTGGCAAGTATCTGGAGAAAACTATAATTCAAAAAGGTACATGCACCGCAGTGTTTACTGCAGCGCTATTTACAATAGCCAGAACATGGAAGCAACCTGAGTGTCCATGGACAGATGAATAAAGAAGATATTTTTATATCTTTATATGTACAACACACATACAATATGTATTATACAGATACAAAGCAGTATTACTCAACCATAAAAAATAACTAAATAATGCCATTTGCAGCAACATGGCTGGACCTAGAGATTGCCATATGAGTGAAATAAGTCAGACAGAGAAAGAGAAATTTCATATAATAGCGCTCAAGTAATCTTAAAAAATGATATCTATAACTTCTTTATAAAACAGAGTCACAGATACTGAAAACAATCTGATGGTTACCATCAGGGAAAGGGGGAGGGGTAAATTGGGAGATTAGGATGGATGGACATATACACACTACTATAATAAGGACCTACTGTATAGCACAGGGAACTATATGGGTAAGGAATCTAAAAAAAAAAAATTCTATGTATAACTGATTAACTTTGCTGTACAGCAGAAACTAACACAATATTGTAAATCAAGTATAGTCAAATAAAAAGTAATTTTAAAAAAAGACCTACTGATTTTTAAAGTACAAAAAAGCGAGAATTCCTAATTAGGTTAAAAGTCAGTTCCTATGAATTTTTTAAAATTAATTTTTATTTCTGAATATGTGGGTCTTTGTTGCTGCAAGGGCTTTTATTTTTCTCTAGCTGCAGCAAGCAGGGGCTCCTCTCTAGTTGCCAGTGCGTAGGCTTCTCACTGCTGTGGCTTCTCTTGTGCAGAGCACAGGCTCTAGGGCTTGTGGGCTTCGGTGTTCCAGCTTCCAGGCTTCAGAGCACAGTCCTAACAGTTGTGGCACACGGGCTTGGTTGCTCTGTGGCATGTGGGATCTTCCAGGACCAGGGAACAAACCCGTCGGCAGGCATTTCCCCACATACATCATGCCTCCTTCGGTTTCAGCTTCTATGATCGTATCAGTCCCTTTGCCAAGAATAGCTTTCCTTCTCAAACTCTTATCCAATAAACCCTCAAAAGGTAAAACTCCAACTGAAATGGTCTTTCTCAGCAAAGTCTACCTGACTTTCTGATCCTTCCCAAAGTCAGCCATCCATTCAACAAATATTTATTAAGCACATGTTATGCATCAGGCGCTATTTAGTGTTAAAGACACAATATGAGACATAAAACAGGTCTTATACACAGCAATGTTCAGTAAATAGCAGCTATTAATGCTGCTGCCTAACCATATCATTTGAAATAGTTCCACACACAAATATATGTAATTTTATACCTTACCCTGATTTTATTTCTTCTTAGCATTTACAACTATTCTTATATTTGTTTATTGTCTTTTTTTTTTTTAACCACTTTAACCACAATGCCTAGAACATCACCTGGCCCTTAGAAGCTAGTCAAGTCACTTCTGTATCAATGACTTTTATAGTCTGAAGGCAGAGACAGATATTAACTGAAAAATCATAGCAAGAAATATAAAATTACAATTGATGTGTATTCTATCAAAGAGACTTACATGACAGAAGTGTGTGACTTCGCGGTGTTTTTGTTTTGTTTTGATGAGTAGGCAGGGGAGTTTGGGTTTCCCTGACTTTCTTGAGCTGAGAACTCCAAGATATGCAGTTAAGCAGGCAAGAGACAGTACTAGGTCATTCACATATGCTATTCCTTCTAAACAGGTTTTCTACAACACAACTCAACTCCTATCATTTAGTCCCTTAGGTTTCTCCTAAAAGTAAGACCCTCTGGGAAGCCATCCCTAACTTTCCCATATCACGATCCTGCCACTTTTCCTTTTTCAGCACTCTTCACATTTATAGTTACTCTTTTTGCTTTATGCTATACTGTCCACAGACAAAACATACAAAAAAGGGGAGACCACATCCATTTTATTACTTGCAATATCCTCAATGTCACCACTCAATGGCAGTCTAAAAACTATTAGATGAATAAAAAGGACTACATCTTAAACCAGTGGTTCTCAAAAATGTGGCTTATAGTTCAGGAACACCAGCATGACATGGTACTTGTTAGAAATGCAAAACTCTCAGGTCCTACTCCAGACCTAATAAATCAAACTCTAGAAGTGGCAGACCACAAGCCCTCCAGGTAATTCTGATTCATGATAAAATCTGAGAACCCCTGTCTTAGACACATCAACTATACAAAACACAACCTAACAATGAAAATTTTGAAAAATATAAAACACAAAGCTTTATAATAATATTTGGTTCTATTTACTGAGTGCCTATTACACCTATTACACAAGGAAATTTTTTTAAGTAGCCTCTACAAATAATTTTTAGCTCATAATAAGCTAAAATTTTGCCTTCTCTTCAACTCTCCCATACATATACTTTTACACTATGTGTATGTATTTTAACAAGGAAAAATCCAGTTAGTTGGAGACAAAGTCTAAACCATAACCATGTCTAATATATCTAATTCTAGTCTCATTTCCTACTACACATCCTCATTCCTGCATTCTTCATGCCACATAAAAGTAATCCTACTACCTACAATACATCCTCATTACTTTCTATTCACATTCACAACATTCTTCCCCTACCCAAAATGATCTATATAAACCCTATTCACTTTTCAAGCCCAGCTCAAATGGAACACTTGGATCCTATAACCCCAAAAAGGAGTTTATAACTTCTCCCTCTGTACTCATACATTCACTCTCTGTGGGGAGGCTAACACTTTCAAAGATCTAGCCACTTGGTGTATTTGTTGGGACAGCTCTTTATTCTGAAAAGGTCACATCTTAATAAATTTCCTTTCTGCACCAAAAATAAGAATCTCAAACTCATTCTTTCTGAGTAGCCCACTAGTTTTCTCAAATTTCAGTTCAAGATCACATTTGTCAGATAGGAAAAATGAGACCATAAAGTGAAATCATTTCAAGCACCTACTTGGCCTGGGCACTGGGAATAACTGGAGTAAGGCATAGTAACTGTGTAGAACTCACATTTCAGGGGAAGAAACAGATTAACATACAATAGCTGTGTGATGGGTTGTGAATGTGAAGGGTTGTTGTGCAGGCAGACATTGGAGAATGACCACCTAAAAATGCAGAGTCAGTGAGTTAGAGAAAGTTCACAAATTAAGTAACTTTGAACCACTTTTCAAAACACAGGGAAAAAAACAGATATTGACTATCCTCCTAGGAGAACGTAATTATCAGGACTTTGTTTTGACTAGAATGTCTTATTCCTCCCAGAGACCGAAATTTAGATTGCTGCATATGCTGGAGCAACGGATTAATCAAATGAACTGCAAACCATGTGTAACCCAACTCAATGAAAGACCCACTGAAGCTTCAAACAGGAAGGAGAGAGAAAATCTGCAAATGTAAGNTTTCAAGGAGCAAGTGTCTTTTAATTTCATGGCTGCAGTCACCATCTGCAGTGATTTTGGAGCCCAAGAAAATAAAGCCTGTCACTGTTTCCATTGCTTTCCCATCTATTTGCCATGAGGTGATGGAACCAGATACCATGCTCTTAGTTTTCTGAATGTTGAGTTTTAAGCCAACTTTTTCACTCTCATCTTTCACCAAGATGCTCTTTAGTTCTTCTTTGCTGTCTGCAATAAGGGTGGTGTCATCTGCATATCTGAGGTTATAGATGTTTCTCCCTGCAATCTTGATTCCAGCTTGTGCTGAAATCTATTAATATAATCTCAGTTTTAATCACCAACTCTCCCACCTCAACCTCCTTCCTTTCTAGTTCACTTCTTCTAATACCCAGCTCCAAAACTGATCAAGTCCACCAAGACTCAGAATCCACTGTCCTCATACACTTTTCACTGTTCTTCACACTATCCTGTATCCTCATTTCCTTTCATGAACAGCTTAGCTTCTACGTCCATTATGAAAATCTTTCCTGGGTGTTCACCTTCATTTCTCTAATTCTTTCTGTTCCCTGTACTCACCTGAGGACACTTTAATCCTAAACCTGCAGCAAAATGGGGTAGAGTGGAGAAAAATCTGAAATCATACTGACTGACCTCCACCTACAATTCAATATCATTATTGTCAGATAAACCCTTAATGCTTGGCTCTCCTACTACGTTCATCCAGTTCCATCACTCCCCCTCCCCACTGGGTGACTGTGTCAAAGATCTCTCTTCAGTCTTCCAAAGCTTCTCACTTACCTGATGATTTCATTTCCAATTTACTGTGAAAATGAAGCAAGCAAAAGAAAACATCTCTAGGTTCCCACCGCTGCCATGACCTCCAACCTACCTGTACCTCTGCTATGCTCCTGACTGTGCTGTTACACTCTGCCTTCCTTTGCTTATTACAGAGGAACTATTTACCTTTTAGCTAAGGTCAAACCCTCCTCAGTTCTTCTCGCACTATCTGTGCAAAAAGACTTGTTTTCTCCCCCCAGCTAGCCATAAACCTATATTTTTATAAAATAGAATCCCAGGGACGGCAGAGCCTGGTGGGCTACCATCTCTGGGGTTGCACAGAGTTGGACACGACTGAAGCAACTTAGCAGCAGCAGCAGCAGTGATAAAAATTAATTGCTAGAAAAATTAAATTTTAAAAACAGATATACAAAAATGCAAGCCCAAGTAAAGTTTTTATTAACCCTCCCAACCATTCTTAAGTATAGAGTTCAGTGGCATTAGATACCTTCACATTATTGTGCTACCATAAGACTGAGCGATTTCACTTTCACTTTTCACTTTCATGCACTGGAGAAGGAAATGGCACCCCACTCCAGTGTTCTTGCCTGGAGAATCCCAGGGATGGGGGAGCCTGGTGGGCTGCCGTCTATGGGGTCGCACAGAGTCGGACACGACTGAAGTGACTTAGCAGCAGCAGCAGCAACAGCAACCATCATCCAGCTCCAGAGTTCTTGTCATCCTTCAAAACCCAAACTCTGTACTCTTTAAACAATAACTCTTCATTTCCTCCTCACCTCAGATCCTAACAACCACCATGTTACTTTCTATCTCTGTGAATTTGGCCACTCCAGGTCAGATTTTTTTGTTGCTGTTATTAGATCCGATAGACATAAAATTTCTGTCAAATTGTTATCAAAGTTTCTAAATATTTACTCTCAATTTCTGTCACAAACTGGTGACAAACTGTTGTGGGCCGTCACCAGCGCACAGATCACACTCTGAGTAGGACAGCGCCACGGTGCTGCTGTGTCGCCTTCTTTAAGTCATCCATCCCGCAGTTCTCTTCATCTACATCATGGTTTTTCTTTCCCATTGACATACCAAAATAAATTTATTTCTTCCATCTTAAAACAAAACAAAAACCCTCTTGACTGGGCTTGACCCTCCAACCATTACCCCATTTCTCTGCTCTTTTTCACAGCAAAATGTCTCACAAAGGTGGCCAGTACTATCCTGTCTTCACTTCCTGTCTCCCATCTCCTATGGGACCCTGTCCAGTTGCGCTTTCCCCTCCGCCGCTCCACTGAAATGCTCTTGTCAAGAGACCCCAGTGACATCCACTTACTCACAAAAATCAGTGGTCATTGTTACTTTCCATACCAAGAGCAGTAGACTCAGCTAATCAGTTCCTCCTCCTTGCCCACATGACACTCCATTCCCTTGGTTCTTCTTATGCCTTACTGGCTGCTCTTCATCTCTCCACGTTTCTCTGACCTCTAAGTACTGCAGTGTCCCAGGGCTCAATACTGTGATGTCTTGCCTTTTCCATCTATACTCACTCCTTGATAATCATATCACATTTTTTAAAAATACAATCTAAGTAGTGATAATCCCCCAAAGGACACCTCCATTTCCAGACCTCTCTTCTGAATTTCAGACTTATACATCCAACTGCCAACTTGTAAAAATCCCCCTTTGTATGTATAATAGATTTTTATTATTCCTAGTAGCCATTCAATATGGTTCTTCTCAAGCCTATTGGCCATGCATAAACCAACACATAGAAAAGGGAGGGATTTCCCTGGTGATCCAGTGGATAAGACTCCGTGCTCCCAGTGCAGGGGGCCTGGATTCCATACCTGGTTGGGGAACTAGATCCCGCATGCTGAAACTAAGACCCAGAGCAGCCAAGTAAATAAATAAATATTCTTAAAAAGAAAGAAGGCCACTATTAGCTTAGACCAATAATGATTTATTGTCTGTGTTTGATCTGAAGATCACCTTCCCTGAGGACCCAATTTTAAATATATTTAAAATATATCAATGATTTTAAAAAGGAAAGAAAAGAAACCAATGGCAGTGGTGGAAAATCATAAAAAAAATCAGGACTCTGCCATCAGTGAAGAATGGAGCCACAGTTGACCTCTATTCAATGAAATAGAACAGAAAGTCCAAAAGTACATCCAAATATACTTGATAATTTTGTATGATAAAGGTAAAATTTCAAGTCAGTAAAAAAAAAAGTGGCACTATTTTTGGTGTTACAATAAATGGACAGCCATTTAGAAAAATTTAACTTGGACCTGCACCTCACTATTCAAGAGAAATTTAAAATATATCAACGATTTTAAAAAGGAAAGAAAAGAAATCAAAATGTTTTTGAAGGGACCATGGCAGTTTTTATAATCTCAAAGTGAAGAATATCTTTTAAAGTACAAAACAAAATGTAGATGCTATAAAAGATGGATAAATACAACTGTGTAGAAATAAAAATTATCTGTAATGCAAAAACCATCATAAGAAGCATGAGATGAAAATGACTATAAATAAATATATATATATGTATTTGTAGTTTGTATCATAAGAAAATGGTTGATTGTCATGTTTATATAAAAAGATTATAAGAACCAAAATCCAAGAGGAAAAAGTGCAAAGATGTGAACTAATAGTTACAGAAAAAGATATGTTAATAACAACGGCTCTTAAATGCTCACTCTTGCCAAGGATAAGAGAAATGTAAATTAGAATTTTTTTGAAATATTATTTTTCACCTATCAGATTGACAAGGATCTGTAAGACTCATAAGACTGTGTGGTGGTGGTAGTGGTGGTTTTAACAGGTACTCTCATATTTTGTTGGTGGGAGTGTAAATTCAAACAAATTTCATGGAGGACAGTTCAGTAGTGGTATTTTTTTAAAAATATTCATTTATTCGTTTGGCGATCCAGTTCTCAGTTACAGATGCAGAGTCTTTAGTCACAGCATGTGGAACCCAGTTCCCTCAACCAGGGATCAAACCAGGGCTCCCTGCTTTGGGAGCATGGAGTGTTAGCCACTGGTCCACCAGGGAAGTTCCTTGGTGGCGGTATTTATCAAATTTTTAAATTACTATTCCCTTGGACCCAGCAATTCTACCTCTAAAAAAAATTGTTCAGAATATTTAAGTCACAAGGACTTTTTTATTATTAATTTTTTTAATTTTTAGTTATTTATTTTTGGTGACACGGCATACAGGGTCTTACCTTCCGCACCAGGGATCCAACCTGTGACCCCTGCAGTGGAAGTGCAGAGTCCTAATTACTGGTGTGTGCCCAGTCAATACAGTAGTGTCCGCCTCTTTGTGACCCAATGGACCATAGCCCTCCAGGCAAAAATATGGAGTTTCATGCCTTCCTCCAGGGGACCTTCCCCACCCAGGGATCAAACCCACGTCTCCTGCATTGCAGGCAGATTCTTTACTGCTGAGCCACTGGGAAAGTCCCCTTATTAGTGGACTGCCAGGGAATTCCCTCTACTTTTAAAAATTTAATCTACACATACACTCAAGCATGTGTACAAATTTTGTTTGTAATAGCAAAAGACTGGAAACAAATGTTTATTCATAAACATTAATACACAGTTTATTGATACACTGGTTAAACACAGTAGTAGTATATTCCTACAAAGCTTATCTGGCAGCCATAAAAAGAACAAGAAAGTTCTTCAAATAATCTTCAAGATCTACTGTTAAGTGAAAAAGCAAGGTGCTAAAAATGTATATTGCATACTAGTGTTGCTGTAAGAAATGAGGGTAGTAATATGTATTCATGATTGCTTATATTTGCAGAATATCCCCGGAAGAATTTAACAGAAATAGACATCGATTGTCTGATTGCTGCTAGGGAAAACAACTAGATGGCGGGAGACATGTAGAAGACTCTTCACAGACTAGACTTTTGACTTTTTAATCATAAGGATGTATTACCTATTCTAGAAGTAAATAGATAAAACTGACTTGGAGCTGCTTATTCATTTTACAATTAAAACAATCTTTTACCATGAAGAATAACTTTATAATGTCCCTATTATAAGAGATTCTGTATACTCTTATTTTTGTTGATTTAATCAGAACTAGATTAAATCAAACTAGTTACTCATCATGTTTGGCGAATATAATCACTCTCCTTTGGCAAACAGTTTATGACTTAAAGTGAACAAATATAATACTTTACAACGAACATAGTTTCTTATCAGTTCAGTTCAGTTCAGTCGCTCTGTAGTGTCCGACTCTTTGCGACCCCATGAATCGCAGCACGCCAGGCCTCCCTGTCCATCACCAACTCCTGGAGTTCACTCAGACTCACGTCCATCGAGTCGGTGATGCCATCCAGCCATCTCATCCTCTGTCATCCCCTTCTCCTCCTGCCCCCAATCCCTCCCAGCATCAGAGTCTTTTCCAATGAGTCAACTCTTCGCATGAGGTGGCCAAAGTACTGGAGTTTCAGCTTTAGCATCATTCCTTCCAAAGAAATCCCAGGGCTGATCTCCTTCAGAATGGATCTCCTTGCAGTATAGTAACTCATAATCTCAGGATGATAAAGAGTCTTTGGAACTATGAAAATAAACCTTTTGATATTATTGTGAAAGTCTGCTCCTTTTATAAACATAGAAATTCAACTTTATGAGAAAAGATTCAGACTAACTGAATTCAACTTAAATTTAACTTAAATTCAATAATATATGGCATACAAATATACACTATTCTTTCCTCTTATCTATGTAAGCCTACAATGTGGGAGACCTGGGTTCAGTTCCTGGGTCAGGAAGATCCTCTGGAGAAGGAAATGACAACCCACTCCAGTATTCTTGCCTGGAGAATCCCATGGACAGAGGAGCCTGGTGGGCTACAGTCCATGGAGTCGCAAAGAGTCGGACACGACTGAGAGACTTCACTTCACTTATCTATGTAAACAGAAGTTAATGGTTAATTCAGTGAGTGCTTCATCCTCTCTAAAACACTTGTATCCTTTAAAAATTCCTGCTATTGAAGCTTGTGGCCTTTGGTCTCTAACTATAGCCAAGGTTTAATCTAAGGTATTCAAGGTTTATGATAATTTATTTCTCTAGAAAATCAATTGTTTACAGAATTTGGAAGGTTCTTTTATTCTTAAATAGCTGTTGTTATTATTATGACAAGAATATCAATTTATTCCATTTTGCTCTAGAAGGCAAAGCTGGAGGCAAAGAGGGAATAGGAAGCTTTTGCAAGGTAGATTTTTAGCTCAAAAAAAAAAGAGAACATTCTAACGGCAAAAACCATCTCACATGGAATGGGCTGTGTATTTTTGACATAGTAAACTCTTGGTCACCAAAGAAAGGAGTTGATAGACAAAATGTTGGGGATATAATAGATGGGAGTTCTAATAATGAGTTTTAAAACAAATTTAATAATTGTTCAATTTTCTCCTAATACTGAAAGTCAGCAGTTCAAGAAGGTTAAATGGGAAAAGACAAAAACAAAGGAATAAGAATTTCAACACAACTCACTTATTTTTCTAAGGCATGATTCCATGTTATTTTTTACTACTCAGTGCCCTGAAGCTTTAAGGAAGGGAATTATTCTGAAGGTCTACTGTCTTTTGTACTACTCTGTTGGATAAAGAAAAAGATTTCCAGTTAGAAATAAGCACAAGATCCTCCTTACCAATTTAATAGGAGAGAAAGCAAACTTAGTATGATGAAGTTTCAGCTGGTTTCTCTTGAGCGTGAGGTGCTGAGCCCCATTCCAACCACTCATCAGGAACCCAAGCAGAAGTTTCCTACAAGCATTCTCTCTATTAACAGAGGTCCACCCTAGTCACTGGGTTGGCTACTCTGCGTAGAGCTAGGCAGTATCAAAGGGATTTTTTTTCAGGCTGAAAGCAGCAATCCAAATATTAACTCTAGAAATCTCTTACAAAGTCACAGCATGTTTTAGAAAGCAGTTTATCAGCAAGCTTCACATTCAAGCCTCCCAACAATCCCCTGGGGCTGGTAAAAAAAAGGTGACTATTCCATTTGATAGATGAGAAAACACAGGCTCAGAGATAGGAAACCCCTCAAGTCAGTCATGTAAGAACTAATGCTGACCCCACAATCAATTCCACTACCTCATTGCCTTGAGGAGAATTGGAATTTCTCTCTAGGATGGGAAGGCCCTGGTGAATAGGAGGTCTTTCTAATGTGAAATTGTTTTTTGATTATAATCCATCATAAATATTAGTACTTTGGCCACCTGATGCGAAGAGTTGACTCATTGGAAAAGACTCTGATGCTGGGAGGGATTGGGGGCAGAAGGAGAAGGGGAAGACCGAGGATGAGATGGCTGGATGGCATCACCGACTCGATGGACGTGAGTCTGAGTGAACTCCAGGAGTTGGTGATGGACAGGGAGGCCTGGCATGCTGTGATTCATGAGGTTGCAAAGAGTTGGACACGACTGAGCTACTGAACTGAACTGATCAGAATCAACTGGAGCACCTGTTAAAGCAGATTGCTAGGTGTCTCCCCCAGAATTTCTGATCCATTAGGTCTGACTGAGGGCTCAAGATTCTGTGCCACTAGCATGTTCCCAGGAGATGCTGATGATACTAGTCCAGGAAGGCACTGGGAAAATCACTCTCCCACTCTATCCTTCCTTCATAGTGTGCTTGTGCGTATGAAGTCACTTCAGTAGTGTCCAACTCTTTGGGACCCTATGAACTGTAGCCCACCAGGCTCCTCTGTCCATGGGATTCTCCAGGCAAGAATACTAGAATGGGTTGCCATTTCCTCCTCCAGGGGATCTTTTCTACCTAGGGATCAAAAGTGCATCTCCTATGTCTCCTGCATTGCAGGTGGATTCTTCACTGCTGAGCCACCAGGGAAGTCTCTCCTTCCTCGTATCTTCTGTAAGATGCTATAAGGCAAATAAGAGTGATTTGAGTAGAAAAACAGCAGGATTTTATAGCTCTCCGCACTGCTGAAACACAAGTATACCTCAGGATGAGTCTGAGGAGCACTGCGCCAGGAGTCGGAATGGCTGCTTTCCAGACACTGGGGAGTGCGATTTGATACTTTTAAGGAACCTTGGAACTCTGAGATGCTGAGACCTTGGGCAAATCTCTCCTCTCTCTGGGGCTCAGTGTGATCATCTATTAAATGTCCTAAGGGTTAAATGGCCTGGAAGGGTGGCCCTCAAGTCCTCTCTATCAGTTCAAACATTGTAGTTCGGAACTTACCTAGCAAGAGTGTTGATTTCCCTACATATCTCTGCCTCCAGGGTGGACAAGGCATAGGTGATATTTAATTGGCCAGGGCACTCTGAAAAATTAGAGTGTATTAATATATGAGAAATCCTCTTTACATGGTGGCTCTAAGCGCTCTCGGGGAAATTGGTGAGAACTTCTGACTGTGGAATCAGGAATACATCTCCAGAGAAGAGAAATGTGGATTAAAAACCAGTTAAGTATCCTCCTGTCTTGTCTTAATTAAAAAGGAACAATGAGAGTTTTGTTCAGAAAGGAAACAAATTCCTTGGACCTAGACCTACAATGATGTAAAGTGAGATTTTTTTTTTTAATTAGAGTCTAATCACTTTATAATGCTGTATTAGTTTCTGCTGAACAACAAAGTGAATCAGCTATGTGTATACAAATACCCTCTCCCTCTTGAGCCTCCCTCTCACCCTCCCCAACCCACCCATCACAGAGCACGGAGTTGAGCTCCCTCTGCAGTACAGCAGGTTCCCACTAGCTATCTATTTTACACATGGTGATGTGTATATGTTAATACTACTCTCTCAGTTCATCCCACACTTCCCCTCCCGCCCTGTAACACACATCCATTCCCTACATCTGCGTCTCTATTCCTGCCTTCCAGACAGGTTCATCTGTACCATTTCTCCAGATTCCATGTATATGGGTTAGTATGGCCCCCCACTCCAGGACTCTTGCCTGGAAAATCCCATGGATGGAGAAGCCAGGTAGGCTGCAGTCCATGGGGTCTCGAAGAGTCAGACACGACTGAGCGACTTCACTTTCATGCACTGGAGAAGGAAATGGCAACCCACTCCAGGGTTCTTGCCTGGAGAATCCCAGGGACGGGGGAGCCTGGTGGGCTGCCGTCTATGGGATCGCACAGAGTCGGACACGACTGAAGCGACTTAGCAGCAGCAGTAGCAGTATACAGCATTTGCTTTTCTCCTTCTGATTTACTCAGTATGACAGACTCTAGGTCCATCCACATCACTACAAATGACCCAATTTAATTCCTTTTTATGGCTGAGTAATATTTCATTATCTATTTATATATATCACATATTCTTTATCCATTTATCTGTTGATGGACATTTAGGCTGCTTCCAGGTCCTGGCTATTGCAAACAATGCTCCAACAAATATTGTGGTACATGAGTTAAAGTAAATATTCTTATGTGACTAATCAGTAAGATTATATCTTCTCTCTCTCCCTCATCTTTTTTTTTTTCCAGCCTCTCCACGAAGCTTGTGGGATTTTAGTTCCCCAACCAGGGATTGAACTCTGGCCCTTGGCAGTGAAAGCGCAGAGTCCTAACCACTGGACCACCAGGGAATTCCTTACCATTCTCTCTTATTAGAAGTTACTAGTCCATCCTGTATTTTTCTTTAATGTGAATAGATAAAATTAACTTTTAAGGCTTATAAAATATGTTTCAGAGACTTGCATAAAGGCACAAAACATTTTTTGTGAGAAAGAGCATTGGTCTGAGAAATATGCCAGCTGTTACTCATTTAATCTATACATGGCTTCTGCAGTGATTTCTTTTCCTTTTCTTAACTTCCCAACACATAATGAAATCTCTGGGTTAGAAAGCAGTTTGACAATTCAGTCTTCTTTCTTCCCTTGAAGTTGATGGTTTCAGAGTTAAGATGCTTCTAGCTATTTCTGATTCAAACATCAAGGTGAAATGTATTCCATGCATTTGTTTTATTCCAACAAGAAATCAAAGTGCTAGGAGAGAGGGAAGATGAAGGCGACCTAAATTTCTGGTATAGATGGTAGTGAGGAGTATGTGCCTAAGATGAACAAAGAACTGACCCTCAGGTGAAGTGTCCAACTGTCAGGGCCACTTTTTGTTTAGGATTGGTATCGCTCCCTCTTCATACTCTCACCAATTAAACACATTCATAGAAAACCTTAACACCTGACTCAGTCCTCAGTCCTCATTCTATTGCAGTAATTGTCTAAGTGTGGTCCCCAGACCACCAGTATCAGCCTCATCAGGGAACTTATTATAAATGCAAATTCTTGGGCCATCAAGACAAACTAAATCAGAAATTCTGGATGTGGGGCCCAGAAATCTGTTTTATCAAGGCTTCCAACTTATTCTGATCTACACTAAAGTTAAAGAGCCACTACGTGAAGTGACTTAGTAGCAGCAGCAGCAGCAGGCTGATACAATCCTACAGTAACTTGGGTGACTTCAAACATTCACCTTAATGTCCCATCCTGCCCTCTGGCCTCTCTATTCCTTGACTTCCTCAGTTCTAATGACTCCCCTTTCCACATCAGTCATTAGACTGACCACACCCTGCACCCTATGGCCACACCCTGAACCTCGTCAAACTGAAAATTCCTTCATGTGTGAAGTCTAAAAACATCCTATCCATGCATCACAGTCTCTTTATCTTTGTACTCTCTATGCTTTTCTTGAATGTTGACAAACTCTCCAATGGTTTCATGCAGGCAAGGAGAGAGGCCAGCCCTCTATTCTGACGAGTCCAAAATTTTTATTCTATATCTTCCTCCCAAGCTCCAGGCCTCTACATCTAATGTCAAATGCAGACTCCGCTTGGATATCCCACTGATATCTCATAACCTCAGGCTCAAAGATTAACTCCCTATCTTTCCTAAAAACTTATTTCCCTTTTTGTCTTCTCTATTGCAGGAGCAGATGCCCCAAAATGAGTTTATTTTTAAAGATCTGGACAAATACATAATTAGATGTATGAAGTTTCACTGCCCTAAAAATCCTCTGTGTTCTATTTATCCCTCTCTCTCCCTAACCCTGACAACCACTTATCTTTTTATTGTCTCCACAGTTTTGCCTTTTCCAGAATGTTGTATAGTTAGAATTATATGGCATATGTAGCCTTTTTAGGTTGGTTTCTTTTACATGATGAAAATGCTAAGTATTACATTTCCTCCATGTCTTTTTGTGACTTACTGACTCATTTCTTTTAGTGCTAAATAATGTTCCATTATCTGAAGGTACCACAAAACTAGAGTTTTGAATGTTAAGCAACTTGGTGATCCTAAGGTAAAGCTAATTCTAGACTTTATCTTTTGGTACCCTTTAGAAGAATTTTGAGACACTATGGCCCTCCTCATACATTTTTAATTTGACATCTACATTTTTATTATCAGTTTAATCATTGATTACTGAACACTCTTGCTTTGCTGTCCATCAGAAGTCCAGAACATTCAAATTATCCTTTTATTGATGGTCCAGACATTTTTAGCCCAGGGCGGTACTTTCATTGGGATTTCCCTGTTAGCTCAGTTGGTAAAGAATCCACCTGCAATGCAGGAGACCCAGGTTCAATTCCTGGGTCAGGAAGATCCACTGGAGAAGGGATAGGCTATCCACTCCAGTGTTCTTAGGCTTCCCTTGTGGCTCAGCTGGTAAAGAATCTGCTTGCAATGTGGGACTCCTGGGTTCGATCCCTGGGTTGGGAAGATCTCCTGGAGAAGGGAAAGGCTACCCACTCCAATATTCTGGCCTGGAGAATTTCAGGGACTGTATAGTCCTTGGGATCACAGAGAGTCGGACATGACTGAGTGACTTTCCCTTCACTTCAATACTTGCATAGTGAGAGTCAAGATTCATCAGTGACATATCTCTCCTTTGAAGATGAGAGAAAAGTTACTGTGAAAGAGGAGAAATAAAAGACACATTATCAGGCAGGTTAGTTTTAGAAAAGAATGGACACATAAAAGTTAGAGAGATGGAATTCACTTATGCCTGTGTGGCCCCCAGAAATTCTTCATGAACCTCCAAGGGTGTGGATTCCCCTGTTTGAAGTCTGCTGCTTAGGCCATTTCAGTAGCCTCACTTATCACTCGGTCACCAGTCTCTATGCATATATATAATTCACATGTCATAAAACTTACACTTTTTAAATACAAATCAGTGAGTTTTAGTATATTCAAAATCTTGTACCACCATCACCACTAATTCGAGACCTGTACTCAATAGGAGGGCTTCCAGGGTGGCACTACTGACAAAGAATCCTGCCAATTCAGGAGATGTAAGAGACGCAGGTTAGATCCCTGGGTTGGGAAGATGCCCTGGAGGAGGGCATGGCACCCCACTCCAGTATGGTTGCCTGGAGAACCCCATGGACAGAGGAACTGGCAGGCTATATAGTCCATAGGGTCACAAAGAGTCGGACACAACTGAAGCGACACATACAGGTGTACTCAATAGCAGTCACTCCTCATTCCTTCCTACCCCCAGCCCCTGGCCACCACTAATCTATATCCCTATGAACTTGGCTATTCTGGATATTTCATATAAATGGAATTATATGTTATGTGGCCCTTTGTGTTTGACTTTTCCTTCTTAGCATTATGTTTTCAAGGCTTCTCTGTGTTGTAGCATGTATCAGGACTTTATATCCTTTTATGGCTGAACAATATTCCATTATGTATTCCATATGGATGTACCATATTCTGTTTATCCATCAGCTGATGAATATTTGGATTGTTTCCATTTTTGGCTATTATGAAAAATGCTGCTATAAAACTGCATGTAAATGTTTTTGTGTGAATGCATGTCTTCATTTCTCTTGAGTATATAACTAGAAGTGGAATTACTGGGTCATATGGAACTCCATATTTAACTTTTGATGACATGCCAAACTGTTTTCCAAAGCAGCTGCACCATTTTCAAATCCTACCAGCAATGTATGAAGGTTCCAAATTCTCCACATCCTTGCCAACACTTGTTGTTGTTCATCTTTTTTATTATGGGCATCCCAGTGGGTGTTAGATGATATCTGTTATGGCTTTAATTTGCCTTTCTCTAATGACTAATGATATTGAGTATCTTTTCATGTGCTTAAAAGCTATCTATAGTCTTAAACCTCTAATTTAACCCACCTTTGCTACCAAGATTATCTTTTAAACCTTATTATATTTTTGTTTGGGACTTGAGTCAATGGCTTTACATCACCTATAAGATTAGGGCCAAACCCCTTAATTTGACAACTGAGGCATTTCCCCGTCTGGCCTCTGCCTCTGTCTGGCACTACCATTTCATGACTCCTGCTCTGTTCTAGCCATCGTGAACTACAGTACTGTAGTTCTTGGAATATACAGTGCTATTTCAAGCCCCCATTCATTTGTTCATAGCATTCCTTCTACCAAGAAACCCCTTCTTGATGTCTTCTAATGTCTCACTTGCCCTTTGATACTAGACTTCATGTGTCTCCTTCTCTTGAAAGGTCTTCCCTGATCACTCTGCCCATAATTAAGTTAAATGTCCTTTACAAGCTTCCCTCCAATGTAACAGTGTTATATTGAGATGATCTCTTTTGTTTGTCTCCCCAATTTAGTTGTGAGTTCCTTGAGAGCATTGACTGGATTCAATTTGTCTCTGTCTTCAGGGCCTGACTGGAGGAATTAATTTCACGGGATCTTCAAGCCCCTCAAAAGTTCTCTGGCTGGAGTGCTAAGAACTTGTTTCAGTTCCTCAGGAGAAGGCAAAGGCAGCGTACCTTTAGGGCATCTTAAAATAGCCCAGATTGTTCAAGCAGAAAATAGTCTTCCAATCACAGGACTATGTGACCATTACATAAACTATTACATAAACTATGTGACTTGTACATAAACACTATGTAATAGTTTAAAGATAAGACATTTTTAAAGAGTAATAAGGTAATATTGTACCTCTTAATATGAATCCATTTATGCCATCTCAGGTCATGGGTTACTTTATTTATGGTCATTGTTTCTTATGTCCTATTATGAGCCAGACATCTTCACTCTCACATAATCATCTTAAGAGGCAGAGTATAGTACTTGTGAAGATCTTGCTAAGATTAAAGGCTCTGGAGCAAACCAATATGCTTGGGTTTCACTCCCTGCTCCACACTTTCCAGCTGTATGATCTTAGAAAAGTTATGTGACATTTCTTTCTTTTTTAGAAAACTATTTACTTATCTGGCTGTGCCAGGTCTTAGTTGCACAGCACACAGGATCTTCAGTCTTCATTATGGCATGTGAGATCTGATTCCCTGACCAGAGGTCGAATCTGGGCCTCCTACATTAGGAACGTGAAGTCTTGGCCACTAGATCACCAGGGAAACCCTGAAGTTTTGTGATATTTCTGTGTCTCAGCTTCTTTATTTATAAAATTGACATGAAAATTGTGCTTACCTTATAGAGTTCTAGTAAGGATTAATTGAGTTACTATTCATATATGTACATATACATATATAATGTGCAATAATATATTTGTATTATAATAGGACTTGCAATGATATATGTTATATAAGTATTAACTATTATTATAAAGTCCTCCTGCCAATTCTGCAAGCTAGATATTATTATTTCTTCTTACATTGAGGAAACTGAAGCTTAGAGGAGTGAATTTCCCTAGTTTGTAAAACTGACTTGATTTTCAGGTCTGGTAACTGATCCAGATGACATTTTCTTGTCATTAACTCTTTTGTAACACTCTGTCAAGGTGGGGTAAGAGAAAGGAAAAAGTGGCAGCTAGTTTGGAATAGTCATTCCAATCAGACTATTGGGGTCTTGTCACCGGTGTGCCCTTCTGTAGAGGGTCATCTGTCAATGTCCTCCTACTCATTCGTCTACTATGGACTTGTGGCAGGGCGGACTGATAGTGGTGGTGGTGGTGGTAAAATTCTGCTTCCCCAGGCGTCCTTGCCTGTCATTTACTATTCACTGTCCCAGCCCTTTTCATATGTGTGTAAATAAGTTATTCATCAACAAATATTAAATGAGGCTTTGCAAAGCTCTTCTATCATTTTTTAAAACAAGTACTCATTTTTTAAAACTTAATTTATTTTTAATTGAAAAATAGTGGCTTTACAGTGTTTTGTTGGTTTCTGCCAAACATTACCATTAAAACAAGTACTCTTAAATTAACTTACAAGCTTGGAGTTAAGGTTGAGGTCTCTTCGGGTCTTTTGTTTGCTTGTTGTTTTTTTTTTTACTACTTGTTTATTTGGTGAAGTTGGGTGTAGTTGCCACATGCAGGAGCTTCATTGTGTCATGCAGGATCTTTCATTGTCGTTTGTGGACTCTCTAGTTGTGGCACGTGGGTTCTGCATCACGCTGGCTTCAGTAGTTGCAGCATGCTGGTGTAGTTGCCCCGTGGCATATAGGATTTTCCCCAGCCATGGATCAAACCTGTGTCCTCTGCACTGCAAGGCAGATTCTTAACCACTGGACCAAAAGGGGAGTCCCAGCAAAGCTCTTCTTAAGCATGGAATTCTATGGGTGATTAAGGTCCTGACTAATGATTACTCTTCTGCTCTCTATTCTTACCGCTGGATAATGTGCCCAATAAATATCTCTCCTTTCTGTCATGTCATATACTGGACACTGAGGACTTGTACAACATTCTGTCCTCAAGGTGCTCAAATCTTTGGGGAGGAAAGGTAGACAACAGCAAAAGAATATGATCAGTACTCTGAAAAGGAGCAAGGCACCTACCAGAGCACGGAAGAGACATCTAGCACAGTTGTGCAGTCAGAGCAGTCTTCCCAGGAGCAGGCTTTCCCAGGCTTCCCTGGTCTTTGAAAGACAAATAAGAATTACCTAAATTAAGAGGGGAAGAGAAAGGACTCTAGGTATAGGAAAAATGTGTGTGAAGGCACTGGAGCATGAAAGCAGATGATATGTTTGGGGGCTACAGATCTTTTGGGACGAGGCAAAAATTGTATGCATGGGAGGGGAAGAGACAAAGCCGGCAAGGCAGGCTAGGTCAGACTGCACAGGGCTTGTGGGCAAAGGTAAAGAACTTAAACACTTCATCTTTAATGCTATGTGACATTTGGTTATAACTCTCTCCCTACAACTGCTTCTCTCTTTTTTTTTTTTGGTGGAGCCATGTGGCTTGTGGTATCTTAGTTCTCCTACCAGAGATTGAACCCAAGCTCTCAGAAGTGAAAGTGCATACTCCTAACCACTGGACCACCAGGGAATTCCCACAACTGCTTTTTTTGAAAGCATTTGGTTACATTTAGAAATCCAGAAAACTTTACCCATTCAATCGTTTATTAATTCATCAACATGTACTGAGCACCTACTTGTATCAGTTCTTGTATGGAGATAGGAGGCCTCAGGAATTGACTTTTGGGATACAGCTTGAAATCTTGTGAACACTTTTTAAAACATTTTGCAAAGCACATAATTTTGTTCTGTACATTAAAATTTTTATTTTAGTTTTTAAATTGAAGTATAGTTTATTTATAATGTGTTAGTTTCTAGTATACAGAAAAATGATTCTGTAAAT
>SJYQ01002069.1:0-16565 GCA_006410935.1 Redunca redunca
GACGTGGTGTGGTGCTGCTGAGGCTGGGTGGACAGATCAGCTGCCTTCCGACTTAGCCCAGCAGTGAGGAGGGGGTTGAATCCTGGCTCCACGGGACCCCGCCGAGCTGCCATGCCTCTCCCTGGGAAGGGGGTAAGTGCAGAGAGAGCAGCCTGCATGAAGGGATGGGTATGGGAAGGGGGGTGGGATCCTCTAGGGTGGCCAGTGTGAGCTGGCTCCCATGGCCTCCTCACGTGGAGAAGGAACACTGGGCACTCGGGGGCGGCCACCTGGTTTCTGACACTGGGTGAATCTGTCTGCTCTATGGCTGCTGCCAAAGCGGCTTTGCCGCACGCTTTCTGCCACGCTCCGCAAACTGCTGTGTTGGGAAGGTTATTTTTTGCACCAGGATCCTCTCATCTGGAGGTTGGAAACCAGTTGGTTCTGTTCTGGGATCTTTCGGCTCCCTGGGAACAGGAGTCTGGTCCAGGTGTGGAGATGACAGAGAAAGGGCTGATGTCTGGTTGTGAGCCTGGAGTCAAGCCAGCCAGGGCCGGGGAGGGGGCACAGCTGAGCTCCGGGAGGTCCAAGGGCCGCAGATTTGAGCCTTTATACTTATTTCCCTGAAAACAGCCTGGGGAGGTTCCCAGCTGGTCTCCAAGATCACTGGACCCTCAACATTCATTTCTTCTTTGGAGGTTCTGGAGATAAGCACCAAGGACAGGTAATCGTTCCCCGTGGATAATAGAAATGAATGCCGCTCCGAGGCGTCCCAGGTGAAAGGTGTGCTGGCAGAAGCTGTTTTTTTTTTTTTTTTGCAGACTGGAAATGTTCCTGCCTCATTTACAAGACAGCTTTAATATTGATAAAAGCGATCTTGAATGTGGTGTTTCTGCCCTCCCAGAAGATAATTTCGAATTCACTCATTTATTTATTAATGTTCCTAAGTAGCTGGGAGGGTCAGTTGGCAATACAGTGCCTTCCTCATTTTTTTCCCCTCCACAGTATTCTCTCTGGGTGATGCTGGCCCTCCACACAGGTGGGCAACCCAAGTGCAGGTACCCAAGCCTGATCACGTGGGGAGCAAGGGACTGACTACCCCTTCCAGGGAATATGTGTGTTGCCGGGAGTTCCCACACCTGAAAGTTACTAAGGGTAGGATTCCCAGCAGTGTAAGACTAAGGGAGGGAGATAATTTGGAGGTAGGGGTGAGGGCTTTCAGGGACCCTCCACTGGCCCTGAGTAGGCAGAAATCAGTTCTGTCCCTTTGGGTGAGGCATTTCTTGGAGCAGGGAGAGGGAGCTTGGTGAGGAACTGGAGAAAATGGAAGAGGGGATCTGTTTTCTGTTGACAGTAGATGCAGGCTGGGCTGGGCACCCAGGCCTGGATGTTCTTGACTCTCTCCCTCCCCTGCTGTAGACAGCGAGTGCCTGGTCCTTCTCCGCCTTCTCTTGGGTGATCTCGAGATGATCGTGCATTTCAGTGTCTAGGAGTAATGGGAAGTATGTGATCTTTGGATTTAAAGCCAGGCAGTTCCTGGGGCAAGTCACCTTAACTGTTCTGAGCCTCAGTTTGCCCATCAGCAAAATGGGTCTGATGATAATCATGTCGTTGGAAACATTAATATTAATATATTCATCATGTACTTAATAGAAAATGTCCTGTTCAGTGCTGTTTCCTTGGCAACTAACACTGGGTTTTGCACATTTCTTAAATGTTTCTAAAATTTTATTAAATAAATTATAGCACATGAAAGCGGTTAGACAGCCGTGTTGTAAGTTTTCAGTAAGTGGAAGTTAATATTTGGAGGGAAAAGTCAGTCCGTCTTGGTAAGCCTCAGTTGTCTTCTCTGCAGTGTGGGAATAATAGCGTGCAATCACGTTATTATTATTATTCAAGAGATGGAACTAGACGCTCCTGTCCCTTTAAAGGTGAAGAGGGCTGTGTGGAGGATCACAGCTACTTTGAACACAAGAAACAGTCGAGTAGAAAGACCCTGGGACTTGTCTGCACCCGAGAAAGCAAACCTGTTCTATATGTGTTTTAAAAATCGATTTTTGATGTTTGGACCATACTTCTTTTTAATAATCTAGGCGTTTATGTTCTGCCTAGTTTTTCTTTATTAAAAATGGTGCTGGTATTTAATCCTTAAATATGCATCATTTGTCTCCATCTGTGGTTGTTTCCATGAGATAAAGTCTTAGAATTACTAGGTCAAAAAATAAGAGCAATTTCAGGCTTTGGATAAATATGCTTCCCATCGAGAGCCTGTAGTAATTTACACTCCCCCAAAGACTTTTGAGGTGCCCGCCTGTTTCTTCACGCCTTTGCAAGCATTGGGTGCCATCCGTAACACGGCCTTTGGCGTTTGTATAGGCACAGGAGTGGCATTTCTTTGTTATTTGCATCTCTTGCTGGTTCGTCACTGAACATTGTTTTCCTGGGTTTCGTGGCCAGTAGTGCTGTGGTTCTGCTTTAGAGTCTTGTCTGTTCCTGTCCTTTGCCTTTTGAACGTTCTGACAAGCCCTTTGCAAGAGACTTCCTCGCCGTGTTTGGCCGGCCTTGGTTCCTTCACCACCATCCATGTAGGTGGATCTTTGTTAAATGGGCCTCTGCCTTCCAAGTGGTATGGCAGGGAATTCATTAATTACCTGCAAGAAGTGCTCCCCAGCTCCCCCTCCCCTGCTCTGCTCTCCATAAGGGAACCAGATTTAATTCTTAATCCGATAATTATCGTTAAGGAAGCCTGGCACTTACACAGCACTTTGAGAGGTCTGTCGCTGTACAGCAACGGTAAGCAGTGCAGGGCTTGTTAGATTCACGGAAACTGAGGCACGCGGTCAAAGGCGTGGCAGTGGGACCGTCCCAGAAGCCTGGCCTCGTGTACAGGTCCCAGCCCCCCCTGCAGCGTGGTACCTGGAACCCCATGGGCACCTTTGGGGCAGGGCTGACTGGAGCCCTGCCAAGGAACACATGATTCTGGGCTTCATCTCCAGAGGGAGGGGGAGCCACAGAACATGACCCGGACATGGAAAAGAACCAATTTATTTCTGCTTTCTCATTTTTATCGCCCTCCTTTTAGATCTGCAGCTCCCTCGTGTGTGTCTTCCAAAGATCCGAGCTGGGCAATATTTTTAGGAACGGAGGAAATTAGCTAGTAAGGATGTGATCAGCCCCAAGCTGGGGTTTTAAAGGCTGGAGAAGCCTTTTCCTGTACAGGTGGCTGTAGGCATGTACACATGCCTTTGACAGGCACATGAGTGCATGTCTTCATATGTCTTACAAGTATGCACCTGCCCTCATGAAGGTGTGTATATGTAAACATCCTTGTATACGTGTTTGTAGATCTGAAACGAGGAATCGCATGTAAAGCGTTTGGAACAGTGCCTGGCACTTCGTGTTGGGTTGGACCACATGAAGTGTTTTCGTAGGTCGATTATGGACATACGGTTCATTCTAAGCACTCAAGGAGTTCTGGCTGCTGTTCTCATTGTGTCTGTTTTCTCATGTGTGCGTGTCTACCGGCAGGCGCGTTTACATGCGCCCTGTTTCACAGTGTGTGTGGTGTGCTCTGTGTTTGAGCTCTCACGTGTGGGCATCTGCAGGCAGGTGTGCAGGTGCAGGTCTGGGCGTGTGGCCACTGAGCCACAGTTTTGTGAACAAAACTGCCTGCCTTCCTGGGGAAAATCTCCCGCGACTCAGCATCTCCCCAGGCCGTCAGGACAGCCACCCTCTGAGCCCCTCGTGCCCACAGGTGCCAGCAGAGCCCAGGCCTGGATGCCAGGCCTGAGAGGTACTGCAGGGCCTTGCCCATTCTCCTAGAAAAACCCTGGCTATTTCCAGGTCCCAGGTCTGAGGATATGCAAATCGACTCTTTAATGGAATTCCTTTGCAAAATATTACTCGAACCAGAAAGTTAATTACCAGGCTCTAATTAATGGCTATTTTAGAGGGCCACAGAAGAGAACTGGAGATCACAGGAAGACCAAAAAGGCAAGAAGGAAAACATCCAGCTCCCACGGCTGGCATGGTAACCCCTCCCCAGGTGGCCGGGCCTGCTTAGCTGCTTGCCAGCCAGGCCTCCTGGGTGATCGGCCGCGGGTGAGTGGAAAAAGGGCTTCTTGCATGAAGAACCTCACATGCTGGATCTTCTGGCCGCTGGTCTATCAGCCTACAAGGAGTGACTTGGGCCGCATTCCCGGCCTGGGGGTGGGGTGTGCAAATGGCCGAGGAGAGCCTGACCAGATTGGGGTGAGGCTGTACCACTCCCATCCCCACCCTCTGAAGCCCCCAGAGCAGCCAGGCAGCATATCCACAGCCTGGGCTATGGACGGGGCAGTCACCAGCCACTCTACAAGGAAACCAACCCTTGTTAGTTAGTTAGTTAGTTAGTTAGTTAGTAACTAACCCCTGAGACAGAAGGAGTCTCCGTCCTTTGTGGGCCTGTGCGGGTAGGGGCCTGTGGGTGGGTGCACGCATCTCACACATACCAGGGGCAGAGTCTTGGGTGCCCCCGCCCAGGTCCTGCCTGCAGGCCAAGCCACATGCCCCCAACCCGGGCATGCACATGTAAGAACCTCCCTTTGTCACCCCACTTCCTTCCTGCTGCCACTTGAACCTGGAGAGCCACAGGCCAGGCTGGAGCTGACGAGTGCAGGGTCACAGGAGCCTGGCTTCTGGCCTGCCCCGCTGACTCACTCAGCGAGGTCTACCTTGGAACAGTCTGTTTCCCCAACTCGCCTCTCCAGATGGGCTGGCAGGGCAGAAATTGACCCAGATTAAGGTTGGGTTTGCACTTTTCTCCACATCAGGCACTTGGAGGGGTGAGTTACTCTTTGTCACGATGATTCCCCCCTCTCTTGTCCAGTGGGCAAACCCCCATGGGGGTCCCATCTAGCTCTGGCCACCTCCCAGTTCACCTTGGGACCGTCACCTGCCTCCAGCCCTGACCTTTTTCCCAGCCTCAGGCCCTTGTTTGCAGGGCCTGGTTGTAAGAGAGTGCTACGGGCAGAGATATAGATGCCAGCCTGGTAGCACAGGCTCTAATTTGATGCGACATTGTCGTAGGGAATTTTCATACTGAGGGCAGTGAATGAATGCAGCGTCTCCCTGTGCCCACTGACTAAGGGGAAGTTAATTTCATGCTCTGTCTTGTTGACATTCGTAATCAAAGCTTCGTGTTGCAGCTGCAGACTGTTAGCACGTGAAGGATGTGTGTGCCTCAGCAATTACTGTTTCCAGGGGGGGAGGAGATTAATAGGTTGTTAACAGCCCCACCCCTCTGCTCCTATTACCCTTCTTTCCCCTTTTCCCCCTTCCCCAGATTTCATCAGGAAACTCGATCCCAGCATCAGCTCTGATAAAACCCCACTCTTGTCTTGGAAGCTGAGAGCCTGGCCCTTGAGCCGGACTGACCAGCCCACCCCAGGAAGATACCCAACAAAATGGAGATTCTTGGGCCCCTACCCTGGACCTTCTGAATTAGACTCTTTGACCTAATTGTGTTTCCCCAAGGAGTGAGAACCTCTGTCCAAAGTTTGTGCCTTTTGCCGAGGACAGGGCTCTGTCCCAGCAACTTGCTTCGGCAGTGCTATATTCTTATTGATTTCTCATAGTAAGAGTGTTTTGTGTTTCTTATTTCACTGAAACTCCCAAGAGGGGAATGTTCCTGGCCTAAAGTCACATACTGGGTGACCCCAAGCCAGGCGATCCACTCCCTGGTTGAGACCGAGAATCCTCCCATGAGTATGCTGTGCCCTTTTTTATTAAGGTTGTGATGCTTTTTGAAATTACCTTCCCCCTTTGATAAGAGTCCTTTCTGCGCTTGCCCAGGGCTCCCTGCTGTAAAAAGCACTTTTACCCTGTGCTTGGAGCAGTTAGGGCATATGTGACTATGGTCTGCTTTCTACCAGGGAAGTGGGTGAGGCTCAGAGAGGTGTAGGGAATCAGCTGGAGCTGGGATGTGTTTACTAACTCCAGGTCCAGTGCTTGGCCCACCTGAGCCACTGAGGCTCACTGCTCTTGCCAACTTCCCTGTTATAAGTGGTGTACTCGATCTTCTCTGGAATCACCAGGATCAAGTGAGTGATGTGATTCAAGCCCAGGTCCACTGGGTCAAAGCCCGTAGGATAGGACTAGCTAATTTAGGGCTAGACCAGGTGTCCTTGGCCCCACCTGGGAGTGGAGCTCTTTAAGGACAGCCTGGAGAGGCTCAGGAATGAGAGTGGTGGTCTGTGCAGAGACGTTGGAGAGGACAGGCTGGGCAGCGTAAGCTGTATCCCCAGCTGGGGAGGCCAGATGCCTGCTGCGGTTGGGGAGAAGGATGGGGGAGGGTGGGGCAGGGGAATCTGGGCCTGGGGTGGTGTGGAGCTGGAATGTGAACCCATGACTGCCTTACAGCCCCAGGCCCTGTACTGCCAGCTGCCAGGGAGGTCAGCAGGTGTAGGCTGGTCCAAGGCCAGCTCCACCCACTGCTTCTCTTTGAACCTCAGTTTCCCCATCTCAACAAAGCAAAACAAAGACTAATATCTCAGTGCCTGGGACTCTGATATTCCTGGAGGGAGGGTGCCCAGCACAGGGGAGCGTCTTGTCTTTCCTGGGCTTTGCTGCACTGCCTTCAGGTCGTGAAGTCCCTGGAGGAGGCGTGGAGCTAGGGCGGCCAGGATGCCTTTCACCTCTGCACTCTTCATGGCAAGCTTCTCTGCTGGGTGTTACAGTATCACCACCACCCACTGCCTGCGCGGCCACCTGCTTGATGGGCCAGGCTCCGTGCCCTGTGCCTTTCCTGTGCTTTCTCATGTCATCCTTACACCAGCACTCTGAACCATATTGCTTGTCCTCATTTCTCAGAAAAGAAAATTGAGGCCCAGAGAGACTGAGCCACAGGTCCAAGTCGCACAGCTCATAGGTAGAATCCAAACCCAGGCGGTCAGGCTCTATTATCAAAGGCCCCTCCATCAGCCACTGTTCTCGTTTCTGTTTTCCAGACGAGCTGCTCAGTCACTAGTATCACTAACCTACCTGTCCCTTATGGAGTGTCTACCGCGTGCCAGACACTGTGTGTTGTCTGTACGTCATCTCTAACCCTCTTCACTCCCCTTGTTTCATCCCCCCAACCCCGTGTTACAGGTGCTGAAACTGGCCTCAGAGAGGTAAAATAACTTATCAGGGATGACCCTCATGATGGATTTAGGATCTAGGTCTCTGGATTGAAAGCCAAGGTCCTCTCCGGTGTAGTAGCTGACATGATGGACAGATCCCGTGGGCTAGGCCTGCTCTCAGCACTTCACAGAGAGGCACTCACTCCAACCTCACAACAGCCTGCATGCTGCTACTGACTACTGTTGTTCCTGGTTTACAACCAGGAAGCGTGGGCTGCCCAGCCAGAGTGGCAGAGCTAAGATCCTAACCTAAGAAGCCTGACTCCCAAGTCTGTGCTCTTCACTACTGCACAGGCCTGCCCCTTCCTATTTTACAGATGAGGAAACTGAAGCTCCAGCAGGTAAAAGCCGCTTGCCCCGGTCAGACTGCAGGTGGATGGCAGAGATGGGGATCTGTACTTAGATGTTTGCGGAGTTTTACTGGCTCCCATGGGCTTTCTTGGGGGCTCAACGGTAAAGAATCTGCCTGTAGTGCAGGAGACGTGGGAGACAGGGGTTCGGTCCCTGGGTCGGGAAGATCCCCTGGAGGAGGAAATGGCAGCCTCCTCTGGTATTCTTGCCTGGAGAAGCTCATGAACAGAGGAGCCTGGCAGGCTATACAGTCCATGGGGTCGCAAAGAGTCGAACACGACTGAACACGCACACACGTACATGGGAGAGTGTCCTGGGCCACCCCAGGCTCTGCAGGAGGCTACTGTGGGTGCTGAAGTTGTGCAAGGGTGGAGGAGTGTGGCAGTGGAGGTGGGCCTTCCTACTGGTCTCTGTGGTGGGGGGTCCCCATGGTGTGAGGCTAGGGCTGGCTCAGGGACCATCCCCACTTTTGCAGTTGCTCAGTGATTATAAGTGTCTTTCTTCGTGGGCACCCCAGCAGTCTGGTCCCCCACACCTCTTTTGCTCTTGGCAGAGCGAGTGAGCACAGCTGCATTTGGGTCTGTTGATTGGTGACCTTGGGTGAGGTGGGGGGGTGACAGAGGTCTTAGGTGGGCTCACTGGCCTTGCATAGCACACCCACCCCCACCCCCACACTTCCGCAGATCAGCATGATCACTCTCCTCACTGCCCAGGAGGATGAGAGAAAGCTGTGATGCTGGTGGGCAGGGCCTCCCAGTCCAGGCTTTGATGTGGGAAGACGGGTGCGTCTGGCACCGAGACCTCTGGCTGGACGGGCTGAGGGGGCTGCTAGTCGTGCAGCCAGGTTCCCAGCCCACCCAGCCACCTGTGGACCTGAGAGGGCGCTGGGCACCTGCACAACTGCCTGGGCTTAGGGCGGGGGCAGAGCCGGGGAGGTGACGGCTGGGCTGTGGGCGGGGCTCTGCTGAAAGCCCCGCCAGCCTGCTCTCGGTGGTCATGTCTAGCTCCTCTGTGCACGTGAAGTTCACGTTTATTGATGATGGTTATTTTATGAGACTAGTGAAAACCTATTCCACACATTTCAGAGTTAAGGGATGTTGAACCTGGCGGGGAATTCTGTGAGCGATCCATCCAGAGTTCGTCAGACTCAGCTCCTGGTTCCTAGGGGTGAGACTGGAAGTTCCCCTCCAAAGACGTCGTGGGCATCCTCACTGTAGGCCCTGAGAAGTCCTGCAGGAAAGAAACCGGTTTCATCTTTTTTAATCTAGGGTTTCCTGTCCCCCACCCCCACCCCAGAAGCAGTAGTATTCTGCAGAACCTTCTTGGGTAAACACTAATTTGAGGTGTTACCTCTCCTTAGAAGCGTGCTTTTTAAGAGGAGACTTTGGAAGTATTCCATGCCTTGAGGACCTGTGGGAGCAAGCCTTGAATGGCTTTGCTGGCCCGGCAGCAGCTTTGGGGGTATATTATTTTTTTGGAAAAAGGCACCCCCAGGTCTTCAGAATCAGCTACTAGCTCTTCTGAGTGTGCGGTGGGGTCTGGCTCTGTTCAGAGCCCTCTGTGGGCCCAGAAGGGTGGGGGGTTTATTCCCCCTTTCCTGGGCTGGGTGGCTCCCTTCTTGTACCCAGCTGCTTGGGCTCTGGGCACCCCCTCCCCACTGGACTCCTGCAGAAGACAGCAGTCGGGCAGAGGCTGCCCACTGATTTGCATAATTGCACCGTCCCCTGAATAATTAATAAAGCTCTGTCCTTGCTGGGAGCAAAGTCTGCACCATTATGGATGGGTTTGCCATGGATGGGTTTGTCTGAGCTCTTCCAGGGAGCCAGTGGTTCCCGGACTCATCAGCCAATGCTGGCATGGAGGCCCCCCACCACCCAGAGAGAGGAGAGGGCACTGGGGTGGAAGGGTGTGTCCACGTGGCAGCATAGTGGGCGGGACCGGTCCTGCCTGCTGCCTTCTTCTAGGAGCCACACCTGGGGCCTGGACACACAGGCAATTTGAGATTCTGTATTCACCCACTTCCTGTGGTCCCATAGACTCTTCTCGGAAACGGTCAACTGTCGTGGAGCCTGAGCCCCGCTTCCAGGTAGCCTGGCGGAGGCCCTTGCTGACCCAGCGGGTGAACGTAGGGATGGTGAGTTTTCAGGCAAGAGCAGGGAAGGAGGAGGCATTTCTGCTTGAGGCTTGCTCCTTCTTGAGTCCCTCCAAGTTTCTGGGCTTGTTAAGGGCAGGGAAAGACTGGGAGTGTCTCCTCCTGGACGTGTCTAAGTCCTCTTTTTACGTTGTCTCACTGAAGTGAGTTTTCGCTCTGGTCATATGGGTTTGTCTCCCTATCATGCTGGAAAGGGAGGTTGAGGGCTGGGTCTGCCCCTGACTTGTCATTGATGCTGGGGAAGGTCCTGTAGTCTGTCCAGTCAGGGTTGTACTTGAGAGTGCATGTACTTGAAGGTTGTATTTGAAAGGCCTTGTTTTCTTCCCTATGTCCCCTAGTCATTATCCAGAGTGCCCACAGGAATATTTCTCAAGCTGGGTTCTGTGGAACACTACATCCTGGCAGATGTTATTGGGCATTTGTGATGAGGGGATTCAATAGCCTAAACAGGTCAGAGAAGCATCCAGTGAACCAAAGCAAGTAAATTTTTTCAGTGCTTGGCTGCTGGGAGCCTTTCCTCTGCTATTGTGCATCTGGGTCCACAGGCGGGGAAACAGGATGCTTTGCTTCCCATATTCATGGGCCATCCAGTGTCTGCTTGCTCACCACCAGTAATGGGGAGATGCCATCCCCTTGCCGAGCAATGCCAACTCTTGGAAACCTTCCCTTTTGTTAAGCTTAGCTGGCCAGCATTTAGGTAGCACTTTATCATTTACTGCATGGGGCTCATACCAGCTAGGCGGGTGTCAGGGCAGGCATTATTCCTTTTACAGGTAAGGAAACTGAGGCTCAGAGAAGGTCATTATTCTACCCACAGCCACATAGAAAGTAGCAGAGCTGGTATTTAAACCCAAGTCTGCCAGCTGGATCTTCAGCTCTTTCCCTTAGCCGCCAAGAAGCCATTTGCTCCCAGGGTAAAGATCAGTGTGTCTTGTGGCATTGGTCCGTAGGACCTTAGGGATCTGTTATCCCTACAGCCCCTGTCCCAGCTTGCCTCGAGTGAGGTTTTGGAATTTGGAGGTAGGAGAAGTGCTAAACTCTGGTTTGATAGGATCCCAGCTGTGGGGCCTGGTTTGGGAGCCATATGAAGATATGGCTCATCACAGAGGCCCAGTTCATCAAACCGTCCCTGGCTCTCACCCTTCAACTTTTTGTTTTTACAGGTGGGCCATGTTTGAGGTGCCCCACTAGCTGGGTAGGGCCCTTGTCTTGGGCCTGAGATGGTGGTCACGGGTAGAGGAGGAAGGTGGAGGGGGCCCTGCCATTGTGTCTTTCCTTGGGCCTCTCTGAGAGCTACTAGGCAGGCCTGGTGGATGGCCAGGGGCAGTTTGGGGCGGGGCCCTGTTTACAGCAGGCTGGCTTGGAGGCTGCGCTGAGGCAGAGGTGTGCAGCCGTAGGACGTAGACCAAGTGCTTCACGTCTCAGGAGTCTCCTTGGGCCACCAGAGCCACAGGCCCCGCATCCCATGGAGAGCAAGCCACACGGGCGCGCCCTGATGGACAGAGTTTGGCCCTGCCAGCACCTTGACCTAGGTCTGGATCCGGCTCCCTGACTTCCTGTGTGACCTGGGACAAGTCACCTAATCTCTGAACCTCCATTTCCTCATCTTTAAAATGGGTGTGATGATGGTGCCTGCCTCCTAGGCACAGGGTCTTGTATGTTCCATGATAACTTCATCGTATCATCTCATGTGCACTCACTCTCACACATGTGCCCACAGCGTGGTTTTGAGCTTCCCCTGGAGACCTCAGAATCCTTGTCGGCAGATCCAGCCCCACTCTCCTCACATCCAGCCCATCATGGAGGAGGAGGCAGCCCGAGACAGGCCTAGAGAGACGTCGCGCGGACACTTCTCCCACTTAGAAAATCAATATTTTGTGGTCTGCCTAATTGCTCTGTTGCTGCTAAATGAGTCATTATGGAGGGAAAATAGCAAATGCATTGTGAGATTAATGGGAAAAAATAGTTGGCAAATGACTTGCTTTGCTTCTGAAACTCCAGGAAGGTGTTACTACGAGAAATCTGGAGAGCCACGTGGGGCCAAGTCCTGGGAAGCGGCCTCTGGTGGATGGCCAGGGGCAGTTTGGGGTGGGGACCTGTTTACAGCAGGCAGCCTCTGTGGGGTTGTGAGGCGCCAGAGGTGCCAGACAGCCTGAGAGGGCCCATGCAGGGCAGGGTGCTGAGTGGGGTATCACAGGGCCTGGAAGCGGGGGTGCCTGAGTGGTCAAGTCTGAAGCTGGGGCAGAACACGGAGCTCCGAAGGCCTGTTGCTGGATATCCTTCAGTTAGGGCCCCCCATGGGCCAGGCCTGTCCTGCAGGTCACTGTGTGATTGCCGTGAAGGCCTGTGTCCTGAAGGCACTGGGAGCCCTGGAGGACTTGACCTGTTGGGGTGGTGGGGGTGGTGTCCCCGAGGAAGAGAGGGGTGGGCTGAGCTCTCAGTGAAGAGCCTTTTTTGCAGGTGGAAGAGCTTGTGTAGACCTGTGGGTCTGGGAGCAAAGGATGAGAGAGGGCCTCATAGCATTCCTAGAAAACTCACATTTTCTTATTTTATGTGTGAGGAATCGGAAGCCGAGGATGGCTAAGAGACTCTAAGAGACCTGCACAAGGTCATAGAGGCTTTAAATGGCCAAGTCTGGACTTGAACCTGAAAAGAAAGTGTTAGTCGCGCAGTGTGTCCAACCCTTCTGCCACCCCATGGACTGTATAGCCCGCCAGGTTCCTCAGTCCATGGAATTCTCCAGGCAAGAATACTGGAGTAGCCATTCCCTTCTCCAGGGGATCTTCCCGACCCAGGGATCGAACCTGGGTCTCCTGCCTTGAAGGCAGATTCTTTACCATCTGAACCACTAGGGACTTGAACTTAGGCCTAGGTAACTGTCCATCATGGTGGGTGCCCACCTAACTTCAGGCGCCTGGCTTAGGCACCTGCTGCTCTGCAGCCAGCATCAGGGACCCACCCTTGCAGGGCAGGGGTCTGCAGAGGACCCTCCTGAGCTGGGGAGGTACAGAACTCCAGAGGGGGGTGGCCTACCAGCCCCAATCCAGGCCTCTCTGTCTTATTACTGGGCTTTGCTTTCTCTTACTGACAACATGACATGGGTAATTTTCTGATGATCAAAATACCAAGACCACTAATGGCTCCTCTTTGAAAAAAGATCTCTGTAAGCAACACAGTTCTCCCCCGTGAATTGAGTTGATTTACTCCCCACCGTTGGTCTCAGCTGGCCTAATCCCATTGGGTGGGCCTACCAGCTGCCTGCGGGTTGACTGGAGGCATGCTCAGCTGAAGGTGCCTGAGGCTGCGGGCCCCTGACCGTTTTAGGAAGTGGCCGCAGCAGATAGGAGAGACCACGCGTGGCTTGTGGGCACTGGGAAGGGGGCTTTGGGAGGCATCAGAGATCACTTTGCCTTCTCCGGGTTCCTTGATAACAGTTGAGCATCCTGGTGCCACAGGAGCCAGGCACAGAGTCCTGCCCCGGAGAATTAGATTCACAGATCTAGGACTGGCCTGAGAATCTGTTGTCCTGATGGGCCCCCACGGGATTCTGGGACCTCAAGCAAGCAGCTCTGGGATTCTCCCATCCCTGGCAGGGTCCCATGCCTATGGGGGATGTTGGTGGTCAGGTGCTCGGTTATTAGGCTACAGAATAATCCTGGGGCCGGATGTACCACTGGCTGCTCCAGCTTGGGGAGCCAGGTGGGCAGCTGAGACCCCGATAGGCAGGAACCCTGCCCCGGGTGCTCTGCTCCAGCTGTTGGCCAAGAGTCAGTTCACCCCAAACTCAGCTTGGATTGGCACTTCCCTTCCCCTCTCCAAATATAAACTGCAGCCTCGCTGGTGAGAGGCTGAGTGTTTATTTGGTCTGGTTGAAGAGCCCCAGCCAGGGCCCTTTGTCCTGCTCAGATTCCACTTCCAAAAGAAGTCGGCTGAGTTCTTCTGCTAAACAGCAGGGCATCTACTGTGGGGTTCCAGGGAGGCTGGGGCTGACCCTGAAGATATAAAGGGAGTCCAGCTGTGACTGTGCTGCCCGTGGCAGGGGGACACCAGTGGCTTCCTGCAGTTGGTGCCGCTGGGTCTGCTTTCTGGTCTTGCTCCTGCTTCTCAGGGAGCTGGTCCCTCCATCAGGGAGAAAGGCAGACCAGACCAGCGCCAGGGCTCTCACCCTGGGTACCGAATCTCAGGTCTCCTCATAGACAGTCCCTGTCCCTCCATGGTGGCAGACTCGGGCCAGTCTGGGCCAGGCAGACGTGAAGCAGAAGAAGCCAGGTCAAGGTTTGTCCCATACTTTTTCTTCTGCCTGGGCCGTGAATAGATTCCAGACCTTAGACCCCTCATCTCTGCCCCAGCTTGGGCAACGTGGACATCTGCTTTCTTTGCATCTGCTCTGTTAATTTGCAGGGAGATGGTGGGCTGATCTCAGGAGGTTCCATAGCTTCCTACATGGTCTTTGGACAACTTGATGGTACCCAGGGAATCAGCAGACAGCCTGGTAGTTCATCACCACACATTTCCAGTTGGCCATCCTTGCTGTCATTGTTATTGTTCAGTTACCAAGTCTGCCCGACTCTTTGAGATCCCACGGACTGCAGCACGCCAGGCCTCCCTGTCTCTCACCATCTCCTGCAGTTTGCCCAAGTTCATGTCCATTGAATGGGTGATGCCATCCAACCGTCTCATCCTCTGTTGCCTCCTTCTCTTTGTGCCTTCAGTCATTGCCAGCATCAGGGTTTTACCATCTGAGCAACCAGGGAAGCATCCTTGCTGTCTCTACCTCCTAAGCCCAGGTGGCCACTTAGCCAGGTTCCTTCGGTAAATCTCTGCAGCTACTAATGATTAGTAATGGCTGGGACACTGTCTCTTTCGCGCTTAGTGATTACCTGGAAGTGAGTTTCAGTAAAGGCAGGACTGGTACCTTGCCCTACCCCCAGGCATACACATTCCAACCAGCTCTCCTCTCAAAAGGACAGCCCCATGGCCTCTCGTGTTCAGTTCAGTCTCTCAGTCATATCTGACTCTTTGTGACCCCATGGACTGCGGCACACCAGGCTTCCCTGTCCATCATCAACTCCCGGAGCTTACTCAAACTCAGGTCCATCTAGTCTGGCATCCCCTTCTCTTCCTGCCTTCAATCTTTCTCAGCATCACAGTCTTTTCCAATGAGTCAGTTCTTCACATCTGGTGGCCAAAGTATTGGAGCCTCAGCTTCAGCGTCAGTCTTTCCAATGAATATTCACGACTGATTTCCTTTAGGATTGACTGGTTTGATTTCCTTGCAGTCCAAGGGACTCTCAAGAGTCTTTTCCATCACCACAGTTCAAAAGCATCAATTCTTCAGCGCTCAGCTTTCTTTATAGTCCAACTCTCACATCCATACATGACTACTGGAAAAACCATCGCTTTAACTAGATGGACCTTTGTCGGCAAAGTAATGTCTCTGCTTTTTAATATGCTGTCTAGGTTGGTCATAGCTTTTCTTCCAAGGAGCAAGCGTCTTCTACTTTCATGGCTGCAGTCACCATCTGCAGTGATTCTGGAGTCCAAGAAAATAGTCTGTCACTGATTCCATTGTTTCCCCATCTATTTGCCATGAAGTGATGGAACTGGATGTCATGATCTTAGTTTTCTGAATGTTGAGTTTTAAGCCAACTTTTTCACTCTCCTCTTTCACTTTCATCAAGAGGCTCTTTAGTTCCTCACTTTCTGCCATAAGGGTGGTATCATCTGCATATCTGAGGTTATTGATATTTCTCCCAGCAGTCTTGATTCCAGCTTGTGCCTCATCCAGCCTAGCATTTTGCATGATGTGCTCTGCATATAAGTTAAATAAGCAGGGTGACTGTATATAGCCTTGATGTACTCCTTTCCCGATTTGGAACCAGTCTGTTGTTCCATGTCCATTTCTAACTGTTGCTTCTTGACCTGCATACAGATTTCTCAGGAGGCAGGTCAGGTGGTCTGGTATTCCTGTCTCTTTAAGAATGTTCCCGTTTGCTGTGATCCACATAGTCAAAGGCTTTGGCATAGTCAGTAAAGGAGAAGTAGATATTTTTCTGGAACTCTTGCTTTTTTGATGATCCAGCAGATGTTGGCAGTTTGATCTCTGGTTCCTCTGCCTTTTCTAAATCCAGCTTGAACATCTGGAAGTTCATGGTTCACACTGCCTGGCTTGGAGAATTTTGAGCATTACTTGGCTAGCATGTGAGATGAGTGCAGTTGTGCAGTAGTTTGAACATTCTATGAGCCCCTGCTTTGTCGTTCTATCCTGGAAAGTGCACCCTAGGTCCTCTCCAGGTGGTGCCTGTGTTCCCATGGCAGAAACTGCCATCTTTCTCACTGACTTGGGGACCAGGATCTTCCCCTGAGTGGTGGCACTCAGGGACAGACAGGATTCTGGCCCCAAGAGGCCGCTTGTGAAGGGGTGGTTTGCTGAGCTTGCCTGACTCTCACAGCAGGTGCAGACACCTTGGCCATGCCCTGTGGGCTTTTTATCAGTGGTCACTTTGGAAGCCGCTCATCCCTGTGGTGGAAACACATTTCTGAATGAGAGGAAATGCTGCATCCACGTGGTACAGTTGTACAGAAAGCCATTTAATGGGCAGGCTTGTAGCTCCCCCGCACAGCGCAGCGCTGCCGGGGACTCCTGTGAGTCTGCCAGTGGGTAAATTCACTGAGTTTCACGCATGTGTTTGTCACGCGTCAGTCACCCACCTGAGCGTGCTTTAGCACGGCCGACATCCTGCTTCCCAGCACACTGGGCTCACAACTGCCCGGCACCTTGCCTCTCCAGGCTTGGTCCTCTCCCTGAGCAGTTATTCTTGACCCTGCTGGGAGGGTGTACTAAATGCTGCGAGAAGCCTGGGGAGCCTCCAGGCAGGAGAGCAGCCTCCTCTTGCTGTTCTCCGCTCAGCTCCAACCCCTCC
>SJYQ01002069.1:17180-70032 GCA_006410935.1 Redunca redunca
GGGACCCTTCGCACTACGGACTTGAGTCCCCCTGCCCCCAGACCAAGCCCTCACCTCTCCGAGTCCCTAGTGGGGAGTCAGTTCGCTTCTCTGAGCACCTCTCCTCGACAGGGGCAGCGCCACTCTGTGAGCCTTCCTCCTTGGTGGGAGAGACCCTCTCGTTAGCACTGATGGTCCTCATCTTCCCGGTGGTGATGGCCAAGATGTCACCCTCCTAAGAACTGGGGTTCCATCCATTCCCTCGCTGAGACCAGACAGAAATGAAGTGGCTTCTCATTCGTATAACTCTGCCTGGAGCCTCTGGGGTTAAGAATAGGGGCAGGGGCCTGTAAAGCCTCCTCATTTGTGGGTCTAGTGATACTTCTTTCTTCACTCAGGGACCTCACCATGGTCCTGGCCAGTCCTGGGACCTGACCCTCCAACCTGAGATTCTCCCTCTGCTGAACTGAGGCCATTCTTCTTAGACTGAGACTTTGACCTCACAGAGAACTACAAGGCTATTAAGAGGGAATGTCCTGTCTGGGCATTCTAGGCCCAAGAGCAAGTTTGGGCAGGTCTCTGAATGACCTGTATTTTATGGTGGTTGTCTCTCCAGTCCTCACTTATGGGGGCCCTCATTTTGTCTACCTCTTGGGTTAAAAGATTCCTGGGGAACATCACATCCCGGGAAACTCTTGAGCAGTGTCCATAATGCAAACCTTACAGTTTCATGCCACAGACTTGACCTGAGATGGGGAAATAACACGGAAGGCAGGGGGGCAGAATGGGGTGCACTCCCAGGGAAAAATGCTGCTCCATCCTTTGCAAAAGCCAGAGTCAGTCTCTTTTCATGACTTGTTTTAATTGATTGACCGGCATCCGTTTAAAACATTGTACTGCATGTAATCATGCTTCACAAATACTGTGTTCTGTTAGAAAGTGAAAGTTTATGGTAACCATGCACTGAACATGTCTATGGCATCCGTTTCCCAACATCATGTGTTCACTTGGGGTCCCTGTTCCACATATTGTTAATTCTGTAAATATTTTAAATTCTTTCCTTATTTTATTTCTTATGGTGCTCTGATCAGTTGTCTCTGGTACTATTGTAACTGTCTTACATTTGTAAATTAAGCTATGTGCATTTTTTAGACATCTTCTAGTAAGTGAACTTTTAAAGCACTGGGAATCCCTCAAATTCCTAATGATTTACTTCATGGCAATTTTCACTTTACTGCAGTGATCTAGAACCCTAGTCACCATATCTGAGATATGAGTACAATTCTAAAGGCAAAAAGCCATCCAAGATTGTTTTGTGCTATTCTGATTGAGGTTATCTGACACTGCACAGAGAGACGATCTTACTGTCCCTATCATCTGTTTCTCTTCTTTATTCCTGTCATTTATTGATGTAACCCTCAAGGCTTTGTGCCTAAAGAAGTGTATTGGAATATATCCAGAGTCCTTACTTTTACCCCAAGATACCTTTGAGTGTTAAGGAACACAAGCTCTGCTTTAGGGCAAGAGGACTGTAACAGCATCGGATCTAGAGAAATTCAGAGAGGAATCTAATTCCAGGCCTATCAGTCACTAGTGTTCCCCAGCAAGGGCTCACTGCCTGATGCACATAGAAGCTAATACTATGGAACGGGCTTTTGGGAGAAAAACTTTAAACCAGGGTGGAGTAGCAAGAGGACAGGAAGTAGGGCTCTCAAATCTGTCTCCTCAATCCGGAGTTTGGGGTAAAATTAAAGGGTTTAGGGGAACTGCAGACTTGGAAGCTAATTGGCTAGTCTTGAGTTAGTTCATGTAAGCTATTCATGCTGCTAGAAGCCAGATTTTCCGTATTGAAGGACTTCATACAGTTCTCCCACGGCAACATGCCTACTCTGAGAGTCCCACAGATGGAACCCTGTTGGTTCTCAGTCATCCTGGAAACATAGGCTCCTTTTTGGCACAGGCATAGTGCTGCCTCTAAAAATAACTCAAGGTTTGATTAATTAACAACCTTTTTAAGGAGGCAAAACCACTTTAAACTGGTCAATGCTTTATGTTTCAATCCCCCCATTTCTCTTTGTACATTCTTCAAGCTTGTGGGAAATCATCCTCAATTTGGTTCATGATTCTCAACTTCTGTAGAAAATGATAATCCCAGGTCCCAGACTGTTGTACCGCCAGGACTGGAGTGTTATATAAGCATTGACAAGGTTGGATTCATTGGTATTTAAGAAAGGTGATTATCAGAGGCTTTGTTTGCTTCACATGTCTCTTTAGAGGCTATTGCTTCAAGTTTGACATTTTGGTGCCTGGATGGAATTTATGACTATTGGGTCAGCTGTCTTGGCTCTTCCTGGCCACTCATCAGCCCAAACTGAGCTCTGCAGTTGACTGACCAATTTCTTCCACTGTAGTGCTCAAAATAGTTTACACTTTGGCCAACAAACAGAGCCTGGACCAACTGTCTTTAACCAATGCTTGATGCCTCTTCCCAGCCTTCATGGAGTACAGTCGACATCAACCAGCACTCTTATCAGGAGCTTGAGGTCTCTGGATGAGGCTGAAATGTTGGCTTTCCCTGGAAAGCCCTTGCATCCATGGGAGCTGTAGGGAAAGCCTTCAGGGCTTGTCTATCTGTGGCTCAGAGCGCTTTGTTCCTTTCTAGGAAGAAAATGGGCAAACTTGAGGCATCGCCCCTTAATTTAGGACCCAATTCCATCTGCTAGTTTGGTTTCTGGAAAGCGTTGGCTGTATCAGTTCCCTGGAGAAACCACTGAGAAGAATGGACAGTCTCAAGGTGACCAGCTTGGATCTGAGGGTTGACTTAAAGAACCCTGAAAAGTTTTCCATTATTCTATGTGGTTGTCAAACTGTAGCTTGAAAGGCACACGTGCTACCCAGCTTCCAAGGAATCTGTCCCACCAGTTGCAAGACTGGAGCCCATTTGGTCAGAGGCTCCTAATATTTCTGCCCCGCCATGTGCTGAGGGCATGCTTGTCTACTGAAGAGGGTCCTATGGAAGTTCAGGCTCTGTCTCAGTCTCCACGTAGAAAACCTTATCTAGTGAGCAGGAGGCTGAGGGAGTGATTGCATCACACTGAGGAAAGTCTAAGAGGAAGCTGTCTTAGACTCAGAGCTTACTTTCAGAGAGCCATTCAGGAGCACACACATTTAAACACTGATTTCCTCACTTCCTTTCTGAGCATGCTGGGGTTTAATCTTTCTAGTAGATGACCAAAATACTTTACCCTTCCAGTAGAGATCACCGACAAGCAAATCTAAATGTCTGGGCAATTTCCAGGGGAAATACATTCACTCCAAGGCCTCATTGTAGCCCATGGCCTTTAAGACCACAGCCAATGGCTATTTTTCCTGGTAAAATTTCATTTTTAACATCACACATGCACAAAGATATAAACGTAATTCAGTACTACCTCCCTGCTATTCTGGCTGATACAGAATAGGACTAGACTTTTTAGTGAGGAAAGACCAGAATGTGTCCAATTGCATGAAATTCCTTAGCCGGATTAGGGTGCAATCATCTGTGTGTGTGGGGGAGAGACATTTCCTGCTTTATACGCCCTCATTTTACATTTATGCTCACGCCACAACAAGGTTATGAGGGCTGGTTTCATTAAGAATACACTCGTGTGGAACGCCATGTATCATGAGACTACTACAAACAACTATGTGCAAATAAAATGGACAATCAGGAAGAAATGCACAGATTCTTAGAGAGGTCCAACCTTCCAAGACTAAACAAGGAAGAAACAGAGAATGTGAATAGACCGATCACAAGTACTGAAACAGTGATTTAAAATTTTCCAATAAAATGTCCAGGACCAGGTGGCTTCTCGGGCAATTCTATCAAACACTTAGAGATTCTATCAACCTCTTCCAAAACAACTTACAGAGGAAGGAACACTCCCAAGCTCCTTCTATGAGGCCCCCATCACCCTGAGAGCAAAAACAGATAGAAAAGCACACACACACGCACGCACACACGCACACACACAAGAGAAAAGAAAATGACAGGCCAATATCACTGAAGAACACAGATGGAAAAATCCTGAACAAAATACTAGCGAACCATAAAAGACAGTCTCTTCAATAAGTGGTCCCTTGAAAACTGGACAGTTACATGTGAAATAATGAATTCAGAACATTCTCTGACACCATACACAAAAATAAACTCAAAATGGATCAAAGGCCAAAATGTAAAGCCAGACTCTATAACACCCTCAGAGGAAAACCTAGGCAGAACACTGACATAAGTTGCAGCAGTATTTTTTCCTTTTAGTAAAATGGTTTTTGATCCACCTCCTGGAGTAATGAAAATACAAACAAAAACAAACAGGTGACCTTTAATTAAAGTCAAAAGCTTCCCCACAGCAAAAGAAACCATAAACGAAAAGACCACTCACAGAATGAGACAAAATATTTGCAAACAAAGCAAACAACAGCAGAATAATCTCCAAAATATATAAATAGCTCATGCACCTCTGCGTCAAATAAACAATCCCATAAAGGTAGGCAGAGTTGTATAAACAAACATTCCTTCAAAGAAGACACAGATGACCAAAAAGCATATGAAAAGATGCTCAACATCACTAATTATCAGAGAAATGCAAATGAAAAGTACAATAAGGTATCACCTCACACCAGCCAGAATGGTCATCATCCCCAAACCTGCAAACAATAAATTCTTGCACTCTCGGTGGGAATGCAAATTGACACAGTCACTATGGAGAACATTATGGAAGTTCCTTGAAAAACTAAAAGTAGAGTTACCATATGGTTTACTAATCCCACTCTTGGCACATATCCAGAGAAAACCATGATTCATAAATATACATGCCCTCCAATCTTCATTGCAGCACTATTTACATTAGCAAAGATATGGAAGTAACCTAAATGTCCATCAACAGAGGAATTTTATAAAGCAAATGCCGTACATTTGTACAATGGAATATTATTCAGCCATGAAAAGAATTAATCAATGACGTGTGCAGCAACATGGATGGACCTAGGGAATGTCATACTAAGGAAAGTAAGACAGAGAAAGACAAATATCATATGATATCACTCGTAAGTGGAATCTAATTTTTAGAAAATGACACAAATGAACTTGCTTCCCTGGTGGCTCAGCTAGCAAAGGGTCTACCTGCAGTGTGGGAGACCTGGCTGTGATCCCTGGGCTGGGAAGATCCCCTGGAGAAGGGAATGGCTACCCACTCCAGTATCCTGGCCTGGAGAATTCCATGGACTCTATGGCCATGGGTCACAAAGAGTCGGATAAGACAGCGACTTTCATTTCACTTCACAAATAAACTTAGTTACAAAATAGAAACTGACTTATGGATATCGAAAACAAGCTTATGATTACCACTGGAGAAATGTTGGGGGAGGGAAACTTTAGGAGCCTGAGATAAACAAACACGACTCTTGTGTCTGACTCTTCGTGACTCCATGGAGTGTAGTCCACCAGGACCCTCCATCCGTGGAATTTTCCAGGTCAGAATACTGGAGTGAGTTGCTATTTTCCTGCTCTAGGGGATCTTCCTGACCCAGGGATTGAACCCACTTCTCTTGTGTCTCCTGCATTGGCAGGTGATTCTTTGCCACTGCGCCTCTTGGGAAGCCTACATCTACAACTAATATATATAATGGCAATAACTATAAAGTGCCTACTGTATAACACAGGGAACTCTACTCAATAATCTGTAGTAATCTGTATGACAAAAGAAGCTGAAAATGAGTTAATATGTGCATGTATAACTGAATCACGTTGCTATACATCTGAAACTAACACAACATTTTAAATTAATTATACTCAATGAAATGCAATAGAAAAATAGTACTACCATAATATCCAGCAATCTGACTCCTGAGCATATATCCTAAGGACATCATAATTCGGAAATGGAACAATCACTCCTATGTAAATTGCAGTAACATTTACAATACCCAAGACATGGGAGCAACCTAAATGTCCATCAACAGAGGAGCAGATAAACATCCGGTCCAGAAATACAAAGGAATATTACTCAGCCATAGGAAAGAATGTCATTTGCAGCAACATGGGTGGATCTAGGGATTGTCATACTAAGTGAAGTAAGTCAAAGACAAATATATCCCTCATATGTGGAATCTAATTTTAAAAAGTCATAAAATGATTCATGTTGATGTATGGCAAAACCAATACAATATTGTAAAGTAAAATAAAATAAAATAAATAAAAAGTGATAAACTGAACTGAATACAAAACAGAAAACATATGGATCCTGAAAACGAACTTATGGATACTAAGGGGGAAATGTAGTGAGGGAGGGATAAATCAGGAGCTTTGGATCAACCTACACACACCCCTATATATAAAATAGATAACAAATAAGGACCTCCTACATAGCACAGGGAACTCTAATCAATATTCTGTGATAACCTCTATGAGAAAAAATCCTGAAAATAAATTTATACATATATATATGTAACAGCATTGTTTTGCTATATGCCTAAAACTAACACAACATTGTAAAACAACTATACTCCAATAAATTTAAAAAAAAAATAGACTACCTGGGCATATATCTGAAGAAAACCATAATTTGAATAGGAACAAGCACCCTCACATTCCTTGCAGCACTGTTTCCAATAGCCAAGACAGGGAAACGACCTACAGGTCCATCAACAGATGAAAAAGATGTGATACATAAATACAATGGAAGAATACTCAGCCATAAAAAAGAATGAAAGAATGCCATTTTCAGCAACATGGATGGACCTAGAGATTGTCTACTGAGTAAGTCAGACAAAGACAAATACCATAGTATATTGCTCATAGGTGCAATCAAATGTTTTTAAAATGACCCAAATGGACTTACTTACTAAACGGAAACAGACTCGCACAATTTGAAAACAGATTTATGGTTACCAAAGAGGAACTTTGTGGGGAGGGATACATTGGAAGCTTGAGATGAACATACACACACAACCAATATAGAAAACAGATAACCGAACAGGACCTCCTATATAACAAAGGGAACTCTACTCAATATTCTGTAATAGCCTATATAGGAAAAGAATCTGGAAAAGACTGAATATATGTGTAACTGAATCACTTTGCTATACACCTGAAACTAACACAAGATTGTAAATCCGCAAATCTCCAATAGTTTTGTTCTTAAATAATATCCATCTGTAACAGCACCTCTGTGCCGTCACCTTAGGCAACAGGGAAAACACCTATCACCTCCATAAAGCAAGGTTTCCAGTCCTGGAGCAAGGTGCTTTATCTCCCGATTCAGAGGATCCTCATTAATTACAGGTTTAATAAAGTCTTGCCACATTCATCCCACAGCCAACTCCTATTAGCCAATCCCAACACATAAAAGAGTCAGACACAAACATAGGCAATTAAATCCAAAGGCCTGGAACCTTAAGCCAGAGTTCAGAGCTCTAACGCAACCACTTGAGCACCTCAGTAGCTCTACCCTCTGACATTGTCCTCTTAGGGTGGGTCTTTCACCCACGACTGTAGCCTTAGGATTCTAATCAGATAGAGGAAACTCCCCTAGGTGGGACTATAACCCACAGTGTCGTTGTCGTTCTTCAATCAGTTCGTCACATCTGACTCTGTGCAACCCAATGGACTGCAGCATACCAGACTTCCCTGTCCTTCACTATCTCCTGGGCTTTGCTCAAACTCATGTCCATTGAGTCAGTGATGCCATCCAACCGTCTCATCCTCTCTCACACACAGTCCTGATGAGATTATTAGACTGCGGGCACATTCTAACTTCATATAGCACATTTAGTTACAGGCATATTTTAAGCAGTTTACTCACCCCAAAGATGTCTGATCCAGGAGCTGTTTCCTTCCTTAAAAGTGAAAGGAGCCCCAGAAGCCAGAGGAGCCCAGAGTGCCATGGCTAGGAAACAGGAACCTGAGAGCCAACTCTCTAGACAAACTCTCTATAGGTGGCCAGTCAGGGTTGGTGCTGAGGGCACACCAGGGGCTACAGTGCCTCAAGCAGATGGTCACAAGTCCTAAGTCTCAACTAGGCCGCCCAAACTCACTGAACATGGGCTCACTGCCCGATGCTCAGAGAAGTCAATACTTATGGCAAGAGCTTTAGAGAAAAGAGCTTTACTGCAAGGCCAACCAATGCAGGAGGCAAGGTATCAAACTCTCTTCAATCCAGGAGCCTGGGTGCAATCTAAGGGGTCCCAGGAATTTTAACTTGGAAGCTAATTGGCTAGATTTCAATTAGTCCATTTCAGCTACTCAGGTTACTGGAAGCCAGGTTTTCCTTCTTGAAGGACTTCTCACTTTGTAAATGGCCCTCGGGGCAACATTTCTCTTCTCTGAGTTTTGCAGACTGAAGATCTTGGCTCCGGGGTCATCCTGAGGTCATGCGTTCCCTCTTGGACACATGCAGTTCTTTCTTTGTAAAATGACTCACGGTGTGATTAATCAACAATCTATTTGAGAAGGCCAAACCAGTTTAAGCTGGTCAATTGTTTCACATGCTGTTTCACTAGCCCCCTGAACTCCATCCAGCACATTACCCAAACTCCAAGACAAAGAAAATCACAGTGAACTAAATGTTGCCTAGCAAGGACAATCATGTAACATTCACACCAGAGGATGTAACATAGAATGTGCTTGAGGTAGAATCTTTCCCAGTTGGAAACAACTCAAAGTTCTTAGAACTTTTGTCATTGACCAGGATCTTCCCTCCCAGATACCTGTTCATCTAAATAACAAATATTTCCACATATTTAAGTACCAGCAAAAAATCTAGAACTTGCCTAGAATTTGTCCAATTACACACAAGATAAACTAATTGAGTAGGTCCTTAAGGAGAGGTCTCTGGCTCCCTCAACCCAGGGTACAGGTCACCATTCCAGAAGACTGTGGATTCTCTGAGGCCCTCCCATCTGAGGATCTGGCCGTGCTCACCACTCCCGCAGTCTCTCTAGCCCACCAGGCAACTTCACTTGAAATGATCTCTCACTGAAGACTCTGCATTTTCCTAAGGCTCCAAACCGAGACAGTGTATTAAAAAACGGAGACATCAGTTTGCCGATAAAGGTCCCTGTAGTCAAAGCTATGGTTTTCCCAGTTGTCATGTACGGATGTGAGAGCTGGACCATAAAGAAGACTGAGTGCTGAAGAACTGATGCTTTCGAGCTGTGGTCTTGGAGAAGACTCTTGAGAGTCCCTTGGACAGCAAGGAGATCAAGCCAGTCCATCCTAAAGGAAATCAACCCTGAATATTTCCTGGAAGGACTGATGCTGAATCTGACTCCAATACTTTGGCCACCTGATGAGAAGAGCCGACTCCTTGGAAAAGACCCTGACACTAGGAATGACAGATGAGGGCAGGAGGAGAAGGGGGCGGCGGAGGTTGGATGGCATCACTGACTCAATGGACATGAGTTTGAGAAAACTCTTGGAGAGAGTGAAGGGCAGGGAGGCCTGGTGAGCTGCAGTCCGTGGGGTCTCAAAGAATCAGTCACAACTGAGTGACTGAGGACACACACACACACACACACCACTCCATGGTATGTATATATCATATATTTATCCATTGATACATCAAAGGACATTTAGGCTGCTTCCCTGTATTGGTTATTGTGAATAATGCTGCAACACAGATGGGAATGAAAATATCTCTTGGAGAGTCTAAGTTTAATTCCTTTGGATTAAAACCCAGGAGTGGGCTTGCTGGATCATATGGTAATTCGATTTTTAATATTTTGAGGAACCTCAATACTGTTTTCCACAATGGTTGTACCCATTGGCATTCTCACTAACATTATAAAAGAGTTCTCTAAATGCTTGCTCTTAATCATCTTACTCTGTCCTGGAGAGGGCACAAGACAATCAACTTTTCAAATTATTGTTGTGGTAAAAACACTTGACATCAGATCTACTCACTTAAATCTTTAGGCACACAATACAGTAATGTTAAATATAGGCACAATGTTGCACAGCAGATCTCTGGAATTTATTCATCTTGCATAACTGAAACATTAAACCAAGTGAAAAGCAGCTGCACATGCAGTCACCATGTGCCGTGATTTTGGAGCCCCCCAAATAAAGTCTCTCACCGTTTCCATTGTTTTTCCATCTACCTGCCATGAAGTGATGGCACGCCACGATCTTTGTTTTTTGAATGTTGAGTTTTAGGCCAACTTCTTTTCTTCTCTTTCACTTTCATCAAGAGGCTCTTTAGCTCTTCTTTGCTTTCTGCCATAAGGATGGTATCATCTGCGAATCTGAGGTTATTGATATTTCTCCCTGCAGTCTTGATTCCAGCTTGTGCTTCATGCAGCCATGCATTTTGCAAGACGTACTCTGCATATGAGTTAAATAAGCAGGGTGACAATATACAACCTTGATGCATTCCTTTCTTTCTAGTTGACGTAGCTATAAGTTTTAGCTATTGTATTCTTACAATAATGTAAGCTAGAGAAAACACAACGTTATTAAGAATATCTCAAGAGAAAATATATTCACAGTACTGTATTTATCAATATTGTAAGTTTCTTTATTTATTGTTTATTTATTTATTTATTGTTTGGGACTTTCGTGGTTTTTTGTTTTTTGTTTTTTTTTTTTTTGTAACAACAATTCCATCTTCACTCGTGTAATCCTTCCAGACTTCATGATGTTCTATCAGGGTTCTCTTCCATAGCACTGACAATCATTTCCATAGAGTACCACGTGTAATGAGCTTTAAAAGTCCCTTTGACCCTCTGATACATAGGCTGACTTAGAGATGTTGTGTTTAGGGGAAAGGAGACACTTTGACGCCTTCAGTGTTGAACTCACAGGGTTCTGGGTGGCCAAAGCATTGTCCAGTATCAAAAGAATTTTAAAAGGCAGTCCCTAACTGGCAAGGTACTTTCTGCATCCAGGGATGAAGCACTGATGAAACCAATCCCCCCAAAGGGTTCCTGCTTTCCAGCCTTCTTGCTGTACAACTGAAACACTGGCAGATGATGTTCATCATTTCCCTTTAAAGCCCGCAGCTCTATAGGTTAGGGGAGTCCTGATCATTTGCACAAAAACCTGACGGCATTTGCACAAAATCATAGAATTAGCCTATCTCATTCTGTCTCAAATCCTGGAGCTCATTCTGTCTCAAATCCTGGAGCTCATTTCCCTTCCTTACAATGAATGTACTTTGTGGCATTTCGTCCAGAATAGGGCACTTTCATCTACCTTAAAACCTGTCCAGACAGATGTCCTTTCTCCTCAGTGATTTTCTGTTTTAAATTTTATTGGAGTGTTTTTGATTTACAATGTTGTGTTAGTTTCAGGTGTATTGCAAAGTGATTCAGTTATTCATACACATGTATGCATCCGTTTAGAGAATCTTTCCTCATATAAGTTATCACAGACCATTGACTTTCCTGTTCTATACCATAGATCCTTGTTGGCTATCTATCTTAAATGCAGTACTGCTTATACGTTCATCCCAAGCTTCTGATTTATTCCTCCCTGCCACGTTTCCTCCTTGGTAACCATAGGTTCCTTTTTTATATCTGTATACTCTTTTTCTATTTTGTAAATAAGTTTATTTATCATTTTTTTAAATGATATTTCCACATCTGAGCGATATGATATTTGCCTTTGTCTGACTTCACTTAATATGAAAAGTTCAAAGATGCCCATTTTCTCCACTTTGACTCAACTTGATTTCAGAAGTCCTAGCCGTGACAATCAGAGAAGAGAAGAAAAGGAATCCAAGTTGGAAAAGAAGTGAAACTGGCACTGTTTGTGGATGACATGATACTAGACATACAAAAGGCTAAAGTTGCTGCGAGAAAACTACTAGAGCTCAGCAGTGATTTGGTAAAGTTGCAGGATACAAAATTAATACCCAGTGATTTTCTTAATGACATATGGGAAACCACCTGTTGCCTCTTGTTTGCAAAAGATGCTTCCCCTAGTATTTAGATATTTTGAAGTCAAACCTCTTTCTGAAATTATCAGATCATCCTTTGCTGGCATTAACTCTTCCAGCTTGAGATCCTTCACACACTTTTGCTTTAGGTTGTCATGATGACTTTGCTTTTTCTTCAACCATGTTAGAGTCTATAGATATGCCTTGCTTATAGCAATCCTGCACCCACATACAAGCTATATCTTCAATACAAGATCAAAACGTGTTTCACAAAAAGCACAAGATTTTCACACCTGCTGGTGTAGCTGCAGTGATGGCTTCATAAATTTCCTTTTCTTTTTCTTACAGTAGTCCTTATGCTGGATTCATTCATCTTGAAATGGTGGCAACGATGACTGCAGATCCAAACCAGTATACAACGAGCAATTCAGCTTTCTGTATGATGTCATGACTTCTCTCTGCCTCTTGAGAGCACTTCCAGCACCACTAGCGGCACTTCACACGAGTCCTATTGTGTTATTCAAAGTTTACAGTATCGTACCTAACGGAGTAAGAAATAGCTGTGATCACAGTTTTTGAGATACCAGTTTAGAAACTGTTCATCATAGATGAATAGTGCTATTCATGATCCATGTCTCTGTGTGTGTGTTGTTCTTACCAATACAAGTGCAGCTGATCTAAGTTTTACACTTACCTGTGGTACTTCAATTTCTTAATTGGATTCTGGACCTTCTATAAAGGTTATTTTGCTACTTATATACTTTTAAAATCTGGGCTGCAGAGGGGAAACGGGCTGGGAGTTCCTGTTCCACTCTATTGCAGATGCCACACAGAGAAGACCTTTTTTTTTTTTTTTAAATTTCCTGATATGAACAATTTCACTCACTGTCCATTATCATTGGCAAGAAACCCCCAATTCTCTTGTCATGTTATCTTGTTCTGAACCACAAAAGGAGATTCAAGGATTTCTGATTCAATATAAACACCTTTGTGCTTATACTGAAATACAGCAATAAATGGGATATACTTTGTTCATAAACACAAATACGGAAGTCAAATTAACCTTCAATTACGAGATGGTACTCCAATAGTGCCAAAAAGAAAGCCCTAAACAGAAAAGGATACATCTCCCAGTTACTGACATCAAGCAAGAACAAAAACAGACATAAAATGTGCTCCCTTCAGATCCACCTTGGCACTCAATTACTTGGAATAATACTTCTCTTTTCAACCACAAGATGAAGGATCTGCCCTGGATGTCACTATGTGGGAGGAGCTGGCAGACTTGTTTCTGGAACGTGCCCTGCCCATGGCAGTAGCGCTCTGTCTCTCTCAGCTCTCGAGGCCTCTCTCTACCTCATCCTATGATGGAATTCAGAACCTCCCAGGGCTGACAGCAGGAAGTGGACACTACAGAACCCCAGTGGTTCTGCGTGGCTATTTCTTTCACTTCTTTTTAAGGGGCTTCACATATAGATTTGACAATTCCTACAATAAACTGTGGAAAATTCTGAAAGAGATGGGAATACCAGACCACCTAACTTGCCTCTTGAGAGATCTGTATGCAGGTCAGGAAGCAGCAGTTAGAACTGGACATGGAACAACAGACTGTTTCCAAATAGGAAACGGAGTACGTCAAGGCTGTATATTGTCACCCTGCTTATTTAACTTCTATGCAGAGTACATCATGAGAAACGCTGGACTGGAAGAAACACAAGCTGGAATCAAGATTGCCAGGAGAAATATCAATAACCTCAGATATGCAGATGACACCACCCTTATGGCAGAAAGTGAAGAGGAGCTAGAAAGCCTCTTGATGAAAGTGAAAGAGGAGAGTGAAAAAAGTTGGCTTAAAGCTCAACATTCAGAAAACGAAGATCATGGCATCCGGTCCCATCACTTCATGGGAAATAGATGGGGAAACAGTGGAANCTCTTGAGGGTCCCTTGGACTGCAAGGAGATCCAACCAGTCCATTCTGAAGGAGATCAACCCTGGGATTTGTTTGGAAGGAATGATGCTAAAGCTGAAGCTCCAGTACTTTGGACACCTCATGCAAAGAGTTGACTCATTGGAAAAGACTCTGATGCTGGGAGGGATTGGGGGCAGGAGGAGAAGGGGACGACCTAGGATGAGATGGCTGGATGGCATCTCTGACTCAATGCACGTGAGTCTGAGTGAACTCTGGGAGATGCTGATGGACAGAGAGGCCTGGCGTGCTGTGATTCATGGGGTCGCAAAGAGTCGGGACACGACTGAGTGACTGAACTGAACTGAACTGAACTCTGACCTGAGATTGCCCTCCTTAGACCAAAGGTCTCAAGTCCCTGACAATTGTACTGAGACAACGGAGAAGAGATGCTCAGCTTGAGAGCTCTGCCTGAAGCCTTCTGACACATCATATTCTGGGCTGTTGCATTCCTCAGTCCACTTGCATGGGTGTCTTCCTAAAGGCCCTTGCCCCTTTGATTAAAGCCTTCTTGGGAAATGCCACATCCCTGGAAGGCTCCAAGTACTTTCTCTCCTGCAGACCTTGCAGAGAAGGTATCCCTGTCCTAGGAGTGATAAGAGATAGGAAATCCATGGCCTAAGTAAGGGGGCCCACGTAGAGACCTGTGAGAGAAACAAAGCGTGGTAACCTGTCCTTTCTCTCCTTCAGCCAGACTTCACAGGTAACCTCTGTTCTAATCAATAACCTTTATATTTTAGATCTAATAGATTTTTTTATACAAAGGAATGGCTGTGAGATGAGTTTTTTGAGTCCCTTACTGATCTTATAAGCTTATCTGAAACTTAAAACTTTCAGATCTCTTGAGATGTTTCAACCCTCCTATGTGTGGGCAGATGATCCTATTGTCAGCAAATACTCTCTCTTTTCTCTTCTCTTCATATGTCATATTTATTTTGGCATTATTATTATTGCTCTGGCTATGGATTACAATATAATGGTTTGACGTGAGAGTCCCTCTTCTTAATGCTTCATACATTTCACAGTAATGAGAATAAAAAGGGAAGTAAGGGTGCAAGGTCAGATCAGGCTTGCAGGAGTGAGAGGGTGAGCTTTAGACTACCTCAAATCAAGGGTCTATGACAATCCCTGTCACTTAAACAGCCATGGAAATGTTTGTCACATCATGAAACTCTCTGAGAGTGCCTTGGGTTCTTTAACTGTGAAGGGAGTTGACAAGCCCTGTCTGGAAGGACTGCTGGCATGAGTGGTAACTGTAAAGCATCTGCCACAGGGCCTGGCCGGCACCATGTCCCTCCCTTCTCATGACTTTCTAGAACTGACTTCAAAGGGTAGGGCATGACTCTCCTTTGTCCCCTCTATTCAGGGATGAGTAGACCCCTCAGCCTCTGCTCGGGCTTCACAATTTGACTTCTGGTGGGGCCTGGGGAATCCCCTCCTCCTTGACCTGAGGCCTACCTCCTCATAGTAAGACCGATACCTCCCTCTGAGCCTGGAGGAGGAAATAAGGCTGGCCTTATCTAGCCACCCCTACCCATAGTCTCACAAGAATGAACGCTGTGGCAAGCTCCTTGAGAATGACAGACGGTTCCTCTCAGGGTCCCAAGTCAGGGTCCCAAATTTGACTCTCAGCCAGGCCTAAGACTCCCCCTTCTGTTGACACGGGAACACCACCATCAGACCAAAACCCTAACTTTCCTGCTACTCCTCGGTCAGAGCTGAAGGGCCCCTTGGCCTGGTAAATCTGCCTGAGGCCTTCTGGGCTGAGAGTAGGGAACATACTGTGTGGCCATCCTGGTATTTGTGTTCCCACGTTCTTTGCTGTCCTCACTGTTTTGGAAACATTCCCCAACTGGAAACATTCCCTGACTTGCCTTAAAGCTTCTCCACCCAGGCCACTAACTCCCTGATCCCTGAGGAAGAAGAGGAGTTTGCCTCATACGGCCACCACAGGCCATGGGCTTCTGAGGCTAACAGTAAAGTAAAGTAAGTAAAGTCGTTCAGTCGTGTCCGACTCTTTGCGACCCGTTGGACTGTAGCCTATCAGGCTCCTCTGTCTATGGGATTTTCCAGGCAAGAGTGCTAGAGTGGATTGCCATTTCCTTCTCCAGGAGATCTTCCCGACCCAGGAATCGAACCCAGGTCTCCCGCATTGCAGGCGGACGCTTTACCGTCTGAGCCACCAGGGAAGAGGCTAACAGTAGTGGAAGGAATATGTTCTGCCCCCACTGTTTTGAGGCGGATGGTCTTTTCAATTCTTCAGGGTCCTTACCTTGACTTCTGGCACAACGTGGAATTCATCCTTCTGCTGAGCTTCAGCTGCTCCCTTTGATCAGGATGAGGTTCCTTACCTCCAGGTGATCCTCTGGGAGGAAGTGAGTAGGACTCACCACGTCCCCAGGCCTAAGTGGCACAATCTCAGTCCTGACCACAGGGGCAGTGTCCTCTGTAGCCCCCTTCTTTCTGGGAGGGATCCTTCGCTGTCAGTCTGTATCATCAGTTGACTCCTGTTAGGAACTGGGTACCCTTCCTCAGCTGATACAGGCTCCCTCCATTAGCCCTCTGCCTGGAGGGTTTCAAGGAGATGACCTTGGTTTATAGGCTGGCTCTTCATCAGAGAGTGGAAATCCCAGGCATGACGTTCGTACTGTCCTGTATGAAGAGTGTGGCAACCAACTACCCCATTACAGATAAATTCTCAGAAAGTCCTGTGAATTTAATGGGCCCTGGGAGGGAGCAGGCAGGGCTTTCAGACTAGGTTTATCCCTTATTTTCTGAAGGTGAATGGCTTCAGGCCCTTGAAGTCCTTGGGCTAATGGAGGGAGTCTGAAAGCCCTGCCTGTTCCCTCCCAGGGCCCATTACATTTGCAGGACTTTCTGAGAATTTATCCGTAATGGGGTAGTTGGTTGCCACACTCTTCATACAGGACTGTACGAACGTCATGCCTGGGATTTCCACTCTCTGATGAAGAGCCAGCCTACAAACCAAGGTCATCTCCTTGAATCCCTCCAGGCAGAAGTCAGGGGCCCCTTGACTTGGCCAGCACTTACCTATGCCTCCCAGGGCTAACTGGAGAGGAGGGACCACGTGTAGCCCTTTTGGCTGTGGGTTGAGGGGCTTCGTGTCCACACCCTGGGTCCTCACTTTGACTCTGCACCCTTCCTGGGGCTCTGTTCTCTGCAGATTCCCAATGTCCCCACCTTCCCAGGACCTGAGTCGAAAGTGTTATCCACAGCAGCCCAGATGGTTCTGGACTTCATGGGCTTGCCAGTGAGGACGGGTCTTAAGGATCCTTCTGTTCTGGATGGGTCTTTCCATCACCCTCATTCAGGTTAATCACCATCATGTCTGAGAGACTGATTCTCCCTACCCACCTCAGAACTCTGCGCCGAGACCAAGTTTCTTAGGTCTCCGGGAGGCCTGAAGAATAAGTGAGCCTATGCTAAGGCTAATAGGCGAAGCCTAACAGTTCTGAATTCCTCTGTGTCTGAGATCAGAAGGGAGTGCTGTCCCAGTCACCACCATCCCCCATTTTCTTGCGTCTTGCTCGCCTCATCCCTCCTACATGGGGCCCTCATCTTGCTTTCTGTGTCTTGGATTAAAGGCCTTTGGGGAAATTCCACGTCTCTACAAACTCTTGAGCTGTTTGCTCTGCAGTGCTACAGAGAATGGGTCCCTGTCCCAGGAGTGATGGGAGATGGAGAAGCTATAGTCCAAGGCAGGAGTCCCAGGGCAGGTGGTAGTCCTTTAGGGAGAAAAAAGTAGATCAATCTATCTCATCAGCCAGGTGAAGATTCTCATGTCATTTCTGTTCTGATAGGTTTACTTTCTACAGGGAAGAGACTGTAAGGATGATATGGAGACTCCTTGGTCTTTAGAGGTTGTCTAACATGGCCAGTGTACATGCTTACACTGTCCCTGAATATTGTTTCTTTCACTTATCTATGAGTAATGAGAAAGGGATACGTATCTTTGGTAAAGGACATCTGGCATTCTTACTGCTCTGGCTACACATTTCCATCCAGTAGCTTGAGCACAAGGGCAATCTTTTCTATCACCTTGGGACAAATTACGGAGTCCTGAGAAAAGCACTGAAAGAAAAGATACAGGCTGGGGACTCTCCTGGTGGTCCAATGGCTAGGACGCCAGGCTCCCAATGCAGGGGGCCCAGGTTTGATCCCTGGTCAGGGAACTAGACCACATGTGTAGCAAGTAAGATCCAGCACAGCCAAAGACATAAATAAATAAATATGGAAATGTCAGATGTAAAAAGTACTTGTTAATAAAACAAAGACAAGGGTATGTCTCAGGTTGGGGGGGAGAACAACAGTATGAGTGCCAAGGTAGTTTAGACCAGGAGTCTATTGCCATCTGTCATTTACCAGCCGTACATATCTCAGCACAAAACCAAACTCTATGAGCCTTGGGCTCTCCGCTGTGAAGTAAGTGTGATAAGCCCTTTCTTGTCAGATTGGTGGAATATAAGTATTTATGGAAAGCTTCTGTCACGGCGCCTGTCTCTACTGAGACATTAGGAGCAACGGCACTTATTATTACCATGATAATCTTGACCTCAGATGTTATATGAGCTGGAGTTTTTTCAATCTATCAGATGTCAGAAACTATGAAGCATTCCAAGTGGGAAAATGAAAGACCCAACCTGCCAAATCAGCCACAATTCAGCTAAGCAATGAAACCAAAGTAATATATTCTCTCTGACCCCTCTTTACCCTGCTTCTTTCTTGTTCTTCGTGAAGCAGAGAGTATCTAAGCCTCTTCCATAGATGACAGCATCTCTGAGAAACTATCATGAATGCACAGAGGCTAGGACTTTTTTTGACTAAACATCCCCAGTACAAGCATGAAGACTTCTTAAGAGCAGATTTTCAATGTTGTGTAAAAGAAGAGCCACGAATAAATCATTTGCTGTAATTTATATTCTCAAACGTTCTTGAAAACCATAAAGCATAAGTAGAGGCACCTATGTGTCTTTTACATTTACAAAAAGGGAGACTAAACAGAGAGCAAAGCAAGCCAAAAACTGTAGAAATTTCAGCTATCTCCCTAACAATGTATCAATGTTCTGAGCCTCTATTAGTGTGGTGTTTTTTGCATTTCTAAGGACACTCTTATCCTAAGTGATGTTATTCTCACCCTGGATCACAAAAGTGATGTGAGGATTTCCAATATGTATTTGAGAAAACAAAATTTTTGCTCCTAAATTTGACAAAGAGCATACTGTGTGTGATCCATGTTATTCATATACTTATATCATGAATCTAAATGACCTTTCTGTTGAAAAATTTTAAGAACTGAAAATTGGGGGAAATAAAGTCAGCAAGTTATTGATGCATATCAGGAACACAGATTGACAGGCTTCTCCACCCACAAAGTGAACAACGGGCTTCAGACCACACTAGGGGCGAGATGAGCGGCTGGATGTGGCTCTGGGGCGAGCAGTGGCCGAAGCAGAAGGCCCAGCAGCGCCTAAGGGTGCAGTGCCAGGCCTGGCAGAAGCAGAAGGGCCAGCGCTGGCTGAGGCAGCAGTGCCAGACCTGGCTGAAACGGAAGGGCCAGCAGCAGCTGAGGCAGCAGTGCCAGGCCTGGCTGAAGTGGAAGGGCCAGCGCTGGCTGAGGCGGCAGTGCCAGGCCTGGCTGAAGCGGAAGGGCCAGCAGCAGCTGAGGCAGCAGTGCCAGACCTGGCTGAAGCGGAAGGGCCAGCGCTGGCTGAGGTGGCAGTGCCAGGCCTGGCTGAAGCGGAAGGGCCAGCAGCAGCTGAGGCAGCAGTGCGAGGCCTGGCTGAAGTGGAAGGGCCAGTGCTGGTTGAGCCAGCAGTGCGAGGCCTGCCTGAAGCGGAAAGGCCAGCAGAAGCTGAGGCAGCAGTGCCAGGCCTGGCTGAAGTGGAAAGGCCAGCACTGGCTGAGGCGGCAGTGCGAGGCCTGGCTGAAGTGGAAAGGCCAGCAGAAGCTGAGGCAGCAGTGCCAGGCCTGGCTGAAGTGGAAAGGCCAGCACTGGTTGAGGCAGCAGTGCGAGGCCTGGCTGAGGCGGCAGTGCCAGGCCTGGCTGAAGTGGAAAGGCCAGCGCTGGCTGAGGCAGCAGTGCGAGGCCTGGCTGAAGCGGAAGGGCCAGCGCTGGCTGAGGCGGCAGTGCCAGGCCTGGCTGAAGCGGAAGGGCCAGCAGCAGCTGAGGCAGCAGTGCCAGACCTGGCTGAAGCGGAAGGGCCAGCGCTGGCTGAGGTGGCAGTGCCAGGCCTGGCTGAAGCGGAAGGGCCAGCAGCAGCTGAGGCAGCAGTGCGAGGCCTGGCTGAAGTGGAAGGGCCAGTGCTGGTTGAGCCAGCAGTGCGAGGCCTGCCTGAAGCGGAAAGGCCAGCAGAAGCTGAGGCAGCAGTGCCAGGCCTGGCTGAAGCGGAAGGGCCAGCGCTGGCTGAGGCGGCAGTGCCAGGCCTGGCTGAAGCGGAAGGGCCGGCGCTGGCTGAGGCAGCAGTGCCAGGCCTGGTTGAGGCAGAAGGGCCAGCCCTGGCTGCACTTCTGTCTCCGGTGCTCTCTACCTCCTCTCTCCAAGCCTCCTCATATGGCAGCAGGCACTCAATATGGCCTGAATCCTCAGCCTTGGCCAAAAACTGCAGGACTTTCATCTTGCTGGTTTCTGTGAGCGCTTTAGGACCCCACAGGAACTCATAGCGAGGGGGGTCGCTGCCGGGCACCTGGCGGTACTCCAGGTACCCTTCCCGCACCAGATCTTCTGTGATGAGCTTCCTGGGCTCTCCAAAGATGAAGTGACTTCTTCCATCATAGATGCCCAGCATATTCAGGAACTTCCAAATCTTCTCCTCAGGGGCGTGGTTGCCAGTCAGGTAGATGACACCCAGCAGAGGCATCAGAAGACCATTCTTCGGCATCCCCCAGTCACTTCGCATAGACTCACTGTCGCTGAGATCTAGGTTGCTCACCAGGGTATAGCAGTGACTGTTGGGCCTGACTTCCTTCAGCACCAGGCCAAACACCATCTCCATGCGCTCAGAGGCCCGGCTAAGGATCTCAGGGAATTGCTCCCTGTACCTTCTATTGACTGCCTTCAGCATTTCTGACCTCTTAATGCGCTCCCTCATCTGATACTTAAACAGCATGTACTGCACCAAAATCTCTGCCTTCCAGGTCAGAAGATCTGTGTGAGACCTCTCCGCAGCACCTGAGGCCTGGGAGGAATTTTCACCTTCCTGAACTTGGGCCTCGGCACCTACACCAGACCTCGAGCGTGCTGCGCGCCCGACACCAGATCTTTTGGGTATAGCACCTGCAGCAGCACCGGTGGTGCCTTGGGCTCCCTGAGGCCCCTTGGGGGTGCCAGCAGCAGACGAGCCTGAGGGAGCGCTCTCTGAATCCGGAGGGGAGGAGGAGGTGGTCTCTTCTCCCCCAGATGTGGGAGCCTGATCATGAAGACCCTGGGTCTCAGCTCGGGCCTGGCGACGTTTCTCACGAGCACGGTGCTTACTCTTCTGCCCACGGGGCATGATGGCTGTGGTCAGGGGCCGCAGGCACGAGTCTGGGCCAATAGACAGGAGATTGGGGCACCTGGAGGATGGAGAATGAGGTGACATGAGCACCTTAAAACAGGGAGATTCCACCTTGGCTTAATCAAAGGCCGCCTCTGCAGGTGTCCTTGAGGACACTGCCCTAGGAACCCACAAGGCTCCTGTTTTCCTGCTCAGCCTGTCCCCACACAACCCCACAGAGGAACCACAGGGGCCTTACTGTTCCTCTGCGACCTCTCAGCCCTGCTTTGGATTTACTCAGGTGCCAGCAGGTGCCAGCAGTGGGGTTTTCTAAGTTCTACTTCAGTATTATCACGTCAAGTCCTGGCAGACCCTTGGCACCCTTCCCCCTGCTACACTGATGCAGACACTTTAGACCTCCCCATGATCCAGAGGTAAGTGAAGGGCTGCCTCAGTCCACCTCCCTGCCAACAGACAGACAACCAGTGCTGAGAGTTCATTAGGGTCTTTTCGATCCTGAGTTCACTGGGATCATCACTCAAGGTCCTTACCTTGGCTCCTTAAAACGTTGGGCAACATTATCCATTTGCGGACTGCTGTCTGCACCTTCAGACTATTCCTTTCCCCTCCCGTAGACTTCGTATAAAACAGTAAAGAAGGTGCTCAGCCTCACAGCCCTTCCCTGAGATTTCCTGGGCTGAAATCTGAGGGCTGGGATGGCTGCACTGAGTCCCCACTCAGGTTCCCAATTGAGCTCCTGGTAGAGAAGCTCAACTTTCTCCTGAAGTGATGACTGCTTGATAGTAAAAGCCAATCACTCCGTGTCCCAAAAGCAGGAAGTGAAGCTGACCTTATCTTACCAAACACCGTCTTCTGAGAACAAAATCTGGTGCAGGCAGGTTGATGGCCCTGTGGACCCTCACAAGATCCCAATTCAAGGTCTAAAATATTCTTTTGCTTCTGTTTTCTCCTATATGTCTTTTTCAAAATAAATTTATTTTTTTTACAATATTACAATATTAATTTATAATACTGTACCAGTTTCTGCCACACATCAATATGAATCAGCCATAGGTTTATCTTATGTCTCCTCCATCTTGAAACTCCCTCCCACGTCACACCCCTCTTATCACAGAACACTGGCTTTAAGCTCCCTGGTCATAAAACTAATTCCCACTGGTTATCTATTTTCCATATGGCAATGTCTACATTTTCAGTGTTACTCTCTCAGTCGGCCCCTCCCTCTCCTTCCCCCACTGTGTCCACGAGTGTGTTCTCTAGGTCTGCATCTCCAGGCTGCCCTGCAAATAGGTTCATCAGTACCATCTTTCTGGATTCCACATATATGCATTAATATATGATACTGGCTTTCCTCTTTCAGACTTGATTCACGCTGCATAAAAAAACTAGGAATAAAACTATCACATGAGCCAACAGTGCCACGACTGGGCATATATCCTCAGGAAACGGATTTAATGGAAAAAGACACTTGTACTCATGTTCACTGCAGCACTATTTACAATAGGCAGGACACAGAAGCAACCAAGGTCTACATTTGACTCATGACAGGGTGGAAGATTTCTCCCTCTGCTGACCACTCCATTCAGACCAAGACCCTGACTTCCCCATTAGCCCACAGTGGGAACCGACATGTATCCTTGTGGTCTCCCAGGGAGGAAGACAGGGAGACGTGGTCCGAATGACGTGGTGTGGAACATCCACAGCCCCCAAGGTTCTCACCATCCATCAGGAAACCGGAAACCCTCCCTTGCCAACCTGAGGCTGCCCCCACTGACCTAGTCTCTCACTTCCCTGAGATGTCCCGGGAAGTGTCATGTCAAAACACCCGATTCTCCCAGTCCTGAAAAGAGGACTGGCGCTTTATGTGACTCCATTTCTTATGGGAGGAGCCCCCATCCTCACTCAGCGTCACAGCCATTAATATTGTCGGGGACTAGGTCCCTTTGTTGAACTGGGTCTATACCGGTAGAGCAAGGCTCTCACTTCCCCAAAACCAGCTCCGGTGGACACCAGGGGGCACCACAGTTGGCCAACTCTACCCGGGGCCTCCTAGAGCCCAGTTCAGGGGGGCCGCTCAGTGTGGCCCCCTTGCGGTGTCGAAGTCTGCTCATCAGCCCTCAGGGCCCTCCTCTAGGACCCAGAGCTCCTCCGGGGGTAGAATCCGGGCCTACCCCCACAGACCGACGCCTTAGCCTGAGACACTCTAGAGCACATCCAGCCGATAGCGCTGAGGGACCCATAAGAGCCATATCACAGGGGTGGGATGTGGATGGGTCACTTTTATTACTGGGAGGGGTGGGAAAGTCCCTTCAGCTCCACTGAGGTCCTCACCTTGGTTCCGGACGAGTCCTGGACACCAAGTCTCCGCCAAACGGTCGCCGTGGCTACCGGCCAATCCGCTCGCTTTCAAAGCGGAAATGGAGGGGAGCTGCGTAGGGTTCTTTCTACGTGGGGTCTCCCAGGGATGACGGCAGGGGCAGCGTGCTACGGGAACCCGGGTGGCTCAATATTCCTCCGTCCTTGGGTTCCCCCTTGCGCATTGTATCAGAGCCCAGGATGCCTCCTTCTATGAACCCGAGTCTTCCAGCTCCCAGACAAAGCCCTAGCCTTCCCAAGGCGCTAGTGGTGGGAGGCCAGCTCTGCTCTGAGCATCTCTGCTTGTCAGGTGGGTTGGGGGAGAGCCTCCCACTAGCCCTGATGGCCCTCACCTTAAGTCCGGCTATTGTCCACACACCCCCATCTGCAGATCTGGGTTCTGATCTGGCTAGAGGAGACTCAGCCCTCCCTAAGATCACACAGGTTGAATGAGGGGACCACTCAGAAGTAGCTTTGGGGGCTTCACAGAGCTACGAATTTACAGAATTCTGTTTGGCTCCCTCTGGAGGGCTCCCCGCTAACACTCAGCATTACATGTGACGTCCTCTTTGGATTCAGGTCCCTCCCTCTGCGAAACTGCGGCTGATTGCATTAGATAGAGGTCTCACTCGCTAAGACTTTCTGGACTGAAATCAACCTGACATCTGTGCCCAGAGCTTCCTGGGGACCACAGCATCAGTGATTTTCCAGGGCCTCCTTTTATAGTGTGTCCTCACATTGACACCTGACGAATCCTGTAACTCCACTCTCTGTTTTATGAAGCTTCTTGTCTTCCATCAAGGTCCTAGTCTCCTGAGAATTCCAAGTTGGAAGTCAGGATGATCCTCATGTGATCCTAGTCCATCAGGGCCTCTGAGAATAGACCGTGGGGATGCAACTTGAGTCCTTCTGATTCCTCTTGCTTAGCATCCTCACTACATCTACCACATCCTGGGACTGCTCCTCCTACTCATCTAAGATGCCTCTTCTTAGGCTTTGGGGGACCACTATACCCAGGGGTGATTGTCTGCTCAGTCCTCCTTCATGGAGGTTCCCATATCAGCTTGTGTTCCTCGATTAAAGGCTTCCTAGGAATGCATATTCCTACAAACAGTAGATCAGTTACCCTCTAGCAAATCTTGGAGCAAATGGGTCCCAGTCCCAAAAGTGATGGAAGATTAGGAAAATGCAGCAGAAATTAAGAACTCAGGCCAGATGTTATGATGTCAAAGAGATCTAGGTGATATATTCCTGCTCTTCAGCCACATTTAGGGTGTGTGCTTAATGCTCAGTCATGTCCCACTGTTTGTGACCCCATGGACGGTAGCCCGCCAGGCTCCTCTGTCCATGCAGATTCTCCAGGCAAGAATACTGAAGTGTGTTACATGCCCTCCACCAGGGATTGTGCCCAGCCCAGAGATCGAACCCAGGTCTCCCCCATTGCAGGCGCATTCTTTACCATCTGACTCACCAGATTTAGGGTAATTCTAAAATATTTACTCTCGGCACCTCCCTGTTGGTCCAGTGGTTTTGCGCTCCCAATGCATGGGTCCTAGGTTTGATCCCTAGTCAGGCAACTTGATCCCACATGCCACATCTAAAACTCTCACATCCAACAACTAAGAGTTCTCGTGCCACAACTAAAATCTCACATTCCACAGCTAAAGAGCCTGCATGTGGCAACAAAGATTCCAAGTGTCACAACTAAGACCAAGAGCAGTCAAAAAATAAATAGAAATAACTATTTAGTTAAAACAAAGAAAATGTTGACTTTCCACATAGAAAAGCTCCAGATAATCTTGTAAGCCCTCGCTCACTTGAGGCTGTCTGAATTTGCACCTGCAGATGATCAGATGCTTACTGAGCATTATCTCCTTCTCTCCTTTATTCATACCTCTTAATTATTTTGGTGTTTGTATTGCCTTGGCTAGGTATTCCATCCCAGTGTTTTCGTCACAGAGTCCTTCTTTCTGTAACTCAAGATACATTTGGAGTGCTAGAAGACAGTGAATTAACTGACTCATGAGCACCTCAGGCCGGGACAAGAGGAAGGCTCCACGCTGTGCACAAATTCAGACCAGCGCTCCAGTCCCAGCTCTGTCTCTTATCAGTTGTGTGGACTTGGGTCCATCCCCAAACTCGGGGAGCCTCAGGTGAAGTGGCTTTTGTAGGGCTAGTGGCATGGTGCTAAAGCACCTGGCACAGTGCCTGGACCACACTGAGACTTTACACAGTATCTGTTTTTCCTATGGTTATGATTCTTTTCATCCTGGAGGGTACCACCGACCCTGATGAAGTTTTTAAGTCCAGGAGATGGCAGAGAATCTGTGGCATTCTTGGACATGGAACACCAAATCAGTCCAAAATGCTCTTTAGAAAGAATCTTTCCTTTCCACTACTAAATCGTATTTTGAGCGTGGGGGTAGTTTTTTAACTGAACGAAATTCCAAGAATCTAAATTTGACTCCGAGACTAATTCTGTCTTCCTTCCCGGCTGCTCTTTCATCTGAACAACTCCTAGAGACTTCCTTAGTGGACCAGGGGTTAAGACTCTGCACTCCCAATGCAGGAGGCCTGGGTTCCACCGCTGATCAGGGAACTAGGTCCCACATGGCACAGCTCCGCCGCAACTAATAGCTCACACGCCACAACTAAAGATCCTATACGCCGCAACGGAAACATTCCTCATGCCGCAACTAAAGAACTCTCAGGCTGCAAGGAAGATCAAGGATCCTGTGTGCCAAAGATAAGACCAAGCATAGCCAAATAAATAAGTAACTAAATAAAATAAGCCGCTATCTTCATCAATTTCACCATCACTGAAAATATACTCACCTCACAGACTTTGGTGGAATTATCAACATAGCCAACAACTCTGAATGGAATGCCCTTTCAATAAAATGAGCTCTGTTCCACGAATCACAGCAGAGTGTCAGCCCACTGGCTTCTGAGTTTCCGGTTTCATTCTACTATTACTTTCTTCACAGAAGCTCCTTGGAGATGATGTGCATGAAACATCTCGGTTGTGCACTGTGTTCACGGGCACTGGGACAGGAGCACAGGGCACATTCCACCCCCACCCCAGGGCGGATTTCTCTCTGGTCTACTCATGTTGCTCTTTAGTCACCCGGTCGTGTCTGACCCTTTTCTACCCCATGGACTGAACAGATTGCTCTGTCTATGGGACTCTCCAGGCAAAACCACTGGATTGGGTAGCCATTTCCTCCTCCAGGGGATCTTCCTGACCCAGGGATTGAACCCATGTCTCCTGCAGGGGCAGGCAGGTTCTTTACCAGTGAGCCACTTGGGAAGCCCCATAATTCCAAAGCAATTGTTCAGGGTCGTTTTCCATTCCAGGCTTAAGTCTCTCAACGGGGAGCCCCGCCATCTGAGGGTCTGACCCCTGTTCAGTGTTTCCACAGCCTCCCTGGTGGGCTCGCCATGTAGCCTAACTTGAAACTACCTTCCACTGCCAGACTTTTATTGTCCTAAAGTCTCCAAGTGCCTTGCCTCAGTGTATTTACACTAGACTCCTCATGAGGAAGCCCTCAATCCCCTCACCTCCTTACACCTCATTTCTATTGGGCCCCTAGACCTCAGGTCACCAGCTACTTTATATGAATGCTGCTCTTAGACTCCAGAATTCTATAAGAAGGGGTTGAGTTTATTTTTCTTAGCATCCCCAAAACCACCCAGAAGCCTTCCAAAGAGCAGATGCTACGTTCATATTTGAACAACTACAGTGCAAGTGTGCAAGAAAGCAATTTTACTGGGATTTCACTTCTCCCACATTGTTAAATAAGCTAAGCCAATCCAGGTAAGTAAACTTCAATTTTACAAAGAAAGCCTCAAACAAAGAAAACAAACCAACAAGTGAATACCTCTAAAGATTTATTTTGCTATCTGATAATCACAGACTTCACTGTGGAAAAATTTCCATTTTCACAAAAAAATCCATATTCCAGTATCATGTCATCTTATTCCAAATGACAGAAATGATTCATGGATTTCATTCTGTGCTATGTAGTATGAAAATTCTTATTTTTCAACTTGATACTCTGCAGTACATGTGGGAGCTATGCCATTAGTATACTTGAACTAAAAACAGCTTTAGTTAAAAGGAACAACATTTAAAAACAGAAAAAAAGAAAAATCTGCACTTTGTGCATATTGTATAGGAACACAAATACGTTATATGCTGAATTTCCATGAGCCCCACCTTGGCCCTCCGCTAGTGGGAAGATTGCCAGCTTTCTCCAAATGTGATGTGAAGTATCTGCTCAGACTTCACTAGGGGTGGGAGGAGCTTTGGACATGCTCTGGAAAGTGCACTGGCCCTGGCACCGTAGGAGCCCTGGCTGCAGCTCTGGCTCTCTCTCCTTCAGCTCTCAAAGCCTCTTCCTACCAGAACGGGAAGGCACTGGACTTGGTATCACTGACATTCGCACCAAACTCCCACATTCTTTTATATAGATATATCTATCACAGAAGCATCCCTTATTAGTTTACAAAATTGTACTCATTCCTTTTAATAGCTTCGTAGTACTCCTTCCGTGGATATATCATGTTCCCTCAATTAACATGTGCATGGATTTTCCTATGGTTGTGGAGGTCTCTTCAGAGTTAATGTCTGAAAACACTGAATTACTGGCTCAAATATAAAAGCACATTTAATTTTCTGACATTACCAAATTGTATTTATGCTCTAATGTCATTCTTTGACATGTAGCTCTCAAAGAATGAGATCAGTATATTCTCTAACACCATATACAAAAGTAAACAGAAAATGGATTAAAGACCTAGCTATAAGAGTGGAAACCATAAAACTCTTAGAAGATAATATGAGCAGAACACTCTTGACATAAATCATAACAATATTTTTTTGGATCTGTCTCCTAAAGCTAGTTGAATAAAAGCAAAAATAAATAAATGGGTGGTAATTAAAGTTAAAAGCTTTTGCACAGCAAAGGAAGCCATCAACAAAATGAAAAGCCAACCTACTATATGGGAGAAATATTTGCCAATGATATCTCCAATAAGGGGTTAATATCCAAAATATATAAACAGTTGATATATCAGTTTAAAAAAAAAACAATCAAGAAAAAGATGGGCAGAACACTTACATACACATTTTTCCAAAGAAGACATACAAATGGCCGAGAGGCACATGAAAAGATGTTCAACATCGTTAATCGTCATATGAATGCAAATTAAAACCACAATGAGGTATTATTTTATACCTATCAGAAGGGCTATCATCCCAAAGGAACGGAAGTGACAAATGCTGGTGAGCATGTGGACAAGATCTGTACGCTGTTGGTGCGAATGTCAGTTGGTGTGAATGTCAGCTGGTGCAGTCACCATGGATAACAGTAAGGAGGGTCCTCAAAATCTAAAAACAGAACTAACAAATGACCCAGCAATCCCACTCCTGGGTGTATATCTGAAAAAAAAAAAAAAATACCAGTAATTTGGATGGTCTCCGTCAGGTACTCGATGCTTGTCTGAGTCTATGGGTTTCCAATGCTCGTGTTCCCTTCCCCTCCAGCCTCATCTGCTCTCTGCCAGTGAGCCCTCCCCGTTCCAACCTCCCTGGTTATTAAGAAGGCACCTCTGTCTGGCAGAGCCAGTGTGAGATGAAGAGACAGTCCTTCCCAGCCATCAGATAATCAGGAGTTTTAGCTGAACGTTTGAGCACACAGAGACAGTGAGGAGTCAGACAAAAAGCACAGATTGTGGCATTGAAATGGATTAATAAGGAACTTAGTGATGTGGCCAGTGACCGTCCAGCACAATATTCTGCAGGTCCAGTTGGGGATGATGCATTTCATTGGCAAACCACAATTACGAACAAGAACGGCAGCCCATATTGAGGCACTGTATTCTCTGTGACACTTCATTTCCCTATAGACTACCCGTTCACACTACCTAAGGGTGCATTTGCAACAGAATTTATCATCCAGACATGAACACTAATGGTGGCACTCGGCTCGCTACTCTAAGATCACTGTGGTCTCTTGCTTTCATGATTTCTAGAGTTCTGGTGTCCATTTGTTTCCTGCTATGGTAACACCACCTTTGGGCTTCCCTGGTACCTCAGAGGTTAAAGCATCTGCCTGCAATGCAGGAGGCCTGGGTTTGATCCGAGTTGGGAAGATGCCCTGGAGAAGGAAATGGCAACCCACTCCAGTATTCTTGCCTGGAGAATTTCATGGACAGAGGAGGCTGGTGGGCTACAGTCCACGGGGTCATAAAGAATTGGACAAGACCGAGTGACTTCACTTTCACATGTGATCCGAACCCAGATGATAGCCTCCCCAGTGCCAGAGGTTGCATAGATCTATAAAACAGAAATAAGTAAAAGGATTCCGAGAAGGAGAAATATTATATGACATATTTATATGTATAATTTTAAAACTGATACAAATGAATTTCATTACAAAATAGACTTACAGTCTCAGAGAATAAATTTATGGTTGCCGCTGGGGAAGGATGTGGGGCAGGGATAGTTAGGGGATTTGGGATGGACATGTACACACTGCTATATTTAAAATGGATGAGCAACAAGGATGTACTGTATCACACAGGGAACTCAGCTTAATATTATGTGGCAGTGTTCATGGGAGTTTGGAGGAGAGTGGATACGTGTATATGTATGGCTGAGTCCCTTCACTGTTCACCTGAAAACTGTCACAATGTTGTTAATTTTCTACATCCCAACACACACAAAAAAGCTAAAATTTTACAAATGCTGTGCCTCCAGTGCAAGGGGTGTGAGTTCAAACCCTGGTTGGGGAATTAAGATCCCATGTGCCACATAGCAAACCAATCAACAAAATATCATCACAGAAAAAAAGTGATGGGGATCCATGAAAGAAATAATTGATAAGCTAGATTTCATTCCCTTTAAACTTCTGCTCTATAAAAATGCACCAAGAGAACAAGAAGATGAGCCATGGTCGGGGAGAAAATATTTGCAAAAGACATATGTGATGAAGGTTCTAACATAAAATATACAAAGAACTCTTAATAAGAAGAAAACTGACATCTAATAAAAAGTGGACAAAAGATATGAATAGATACCTCACCAAGGAACATACACAGATGGCAAACAAGCATATGAAAAGATGCTCCACATCATATACCACAGAAAATGAAAGGGAAGTCGCTCAGTCGTGTCCCACTCTTTGCGATCCCATGTACTGTAGCCCACCAGGTTCCTCTGTCCATGGGATTTCCCAGGCAAGAATACTGGAGTGGGTTGCCAATTCCTTCTCCAGGCGATTTTTCCAACCCAGGGATCGAACCCGGGTCTCTGGCATTGTGGGCAGACGCTTTACCGTCTGGGCCACCAGGGAACCACATACCATTAGGGAACAGCACAGGAAAAAAAAAAAAGGCAGATACCATGACATGCCTTTCAGAATGGCCAGCATTCAAAGGACTGACAACACCAAATGCTGGTAAGGATGTGAATCAACAAGAACTCTCAGTCCTTGGTGGTGGTGATGCAAAATGGTAGAGCCACTTTGGAAGACAGTTTGCAAGTTTCTTAGTAAACTATACAGATTCAGCACTGCTGGTAGGAATGTAAATTGGTGCAGCCAATTTACAGGGAACACAGTGTAGCAGTTCCTCAAAAGAAAAAAAAAAAATCACACAATACTTTCCGCTATTCCACTACTATCCAAAGGAATTGAAATCAGGACCGCGAAGAGAGCTCTGCACTCCCATGTTCATTGCAGCACTACTCACAATAGCCAAGAAAGGGAAGCAGCCTAGGTGTCCAGTGACAGATGAAGAGATAGAGAAGATGCAAAATATACATACAATGGAATATCATTCAGCCTAAAAAGAAGCTAACCTCTCCAGTTATGACAGCGTGGATAAACCTAGAGGACCTTCTGCTACAGTGAAATAAGCCAGACACAGAAGGACAAATCCTGCATGTCATTTATATGAAGAACCTAACATGGTCAGAGTAGAGTGGCGGTTGCCATGGTCTATGGGAGGGTGAATGAGAAGGAACTGCAGACTTAAAAAACATTCACAACCTATGCATGAGACAGGGTGCTCAGGGCTGGTGCACTGGGATGACCCTGAGAGATGGGATCAGGAGGGAGGTGGGAGGGGGTTCAGGAAAGGGAACAATGTACACCCATGGCTGACTCATGTCAAGGTATGGCAAAAGCCACTACAATATTGCAAAGTAGTTAACCTCCAATTAAAAGAAATAAACGAAAAAAACATTCACAACCGAAAAGTTGACAGGTAGGTCCACTTTGGTAAAAACCTTTAGGACTTCAACCCAGGAGGCAGCATCTCCAGTAACCCTGAGAGAACTGCTCCAAGGAAGGGAGGGGAGGAGCCAGGTTACATACAAGTTTTGCAGCAAAGGGCAGGTAGCCTGAATATCAAAAGATGATGATAAATCAAGGAAAACCAGATAACCCAGGTTAAGGAATTCAGCACTTTTCCATATATGGAAAGATGCAAGAATCGGGGCTCACTGAAATCATTCCTTTGATATGAACTTCACATATCTGGGGCCTGTATCCTGTATTTTTACATCCTGTGTTCCCTCAGGGTTCACCATCCGTGCTGGCTGCAACTGTTGAGAACTGACACTGTTTATTCACTGATACAGCAGGCAGTATTCCAATTCTCAGTATTAATCAAAAGTTAAAGTTTAATTATACAAAATGAGTAAGTTCTCGGGATCTACCATATAATATAGAGCTTATAGTTAAGAATACTATATTGTACACTCTCTAAGAGGTCAAATCTTAAGGTAAGTGTTCTTATCACACATACAAAACATAAAGGGTGAGAAGCCATCTGTCAAAATGGCCATCATCAAAAATCTATAAACAATAAATGCTGCAGAGGGTGTGGAGAAAAGGGAACTCTCTTGCATTGTTGGTGGAAATGTAAATTGATACAGCCTCTATGGGCTTCCCGGCTGGCTCAGAGGGTAAAACGTCTGCCTCCAATGCAGGAGACCTGGGTTTGACCCCTGGGTCAGGAAGATCCCCTGGAGAAGGAAATGGCAACCCACTCCAGTACTCTTGCCTGGAAAATCCCATGGACAGAGAAGCCTGGCAGACTACAGTCCATGGGAATGTAAAGAGTTGGACATGACTGAGCGACTTCACTTTCTTTCTTTCTATGGACAAGAGGATGCAGTTTCCTTAAAAATTAGGAATAAAACTACCACATGACCCAACCATCCCACTACTGGGCATAAACCCTTAGGAAACCAGAACTGAATAAGACACATGTACCCCAGTGTTCACTGCAGCACTATTTACAACAGGTAGGCCACAGAAGCAACCGAGATGTCCATCGACAAATGGATAAAGCGGCTTTGGTACATGTCTACAATGAAATACTACTCAGCTATAACGCAGACCATATTTGAGTGAGTTCCAATGTAGTGGGTGAACCTAGGGCCTATTATACAGAGTGAAGAAAGTCAGAAAGAGAAATATAAACATCGTATACGGACACATACACCTGGAATCTAGGAGACAGCACTGATGAATGTATTTGCAGGGCAGGATGGAGACGCAGACATAGAGGACAGACTTGGTGACAAGGGGTGGAGGAGAGGGAGGGACAAACTGAGAGTAATCCTGAAACATACACATTACCATAGGGAACATCGACAGCCAATGGGGATTTTCTGTGTGATGCGGGGGCTCAAAGTGGTGCTCTGTGATAACCTAGAGGGGTGGGAAGGAGTGGGAGGTGGGGGGATGTCCAAGGGGGAGGGGACACATGTATACCTATGGCCCATTCATGGTGATGTATGGCAGAAACCAACACAATATTGTAAAGCCACTATACTCCGATTAAAAATAAACTTAAAGGATGAGAGGGAAATTTTGGAGGTAATGGATATGCTTATGGCATAAACTGTGGTGGTCATTTCACAGGAGTAGACTTAACTCCAAACTCATCAATAAATTAAATATGTATAGGTTTTCGTATGTCAATCATACCTCAATAAATCGGTTTTTTTTTAAACCAACTAAATAGATGAGAAAGCAATGGAAACAGTGACAGACTTTATTTTCTGGGGCTCCAAAATAACTGCAGATGGTGACTGCAGCCACGAATGTAAAAGACACTTGCTTGTTGGAAGAAAAGTTATGACCAACCTACACAGAATATTAAAAACCAGAGACATTACTTTGCCAACAAAGGTCCGCTAGTCAAGGCTATGGTTTTTCCCGTAGTCATGTATGGATGTGAGAGTTGGACTATAATGAAAGCTGAGCACCAAAGAATTGATGCTTTTGAACTGTCATGTCGGAGAAGGCTCTTGGGAGTCCCTTGGATTGCAAAGAGACCCAACCAGTCCATTCTAAAGGAGATCAATCCTGGGTATTCATTGCAAGGACTGATGCTGAAACAGAAACTCCAATATTTTGGCCACCTAATGTGAAAAACTGACTCATCTGAAAAGTCTCTGATGCTGGGAAAGATTGAAGTCAGGAAGAGAAGGGGATGACAGAGGACAAGATGGTTGGATGGCATCACCGACTCAATGGACATGAGTCTGAGTAAACTCCAGGAGTTGGTGATGGACAGGGAGGCCTGGCGTGCTGCAGTCTATGGGGTTGCAAAGAGTTGGACACGACTGAGCGACTGAACTGAACTGAAACGTACTCTTGGGCTGCTGCTGCTGCTATGTCGCTTCAGTCGTGTCCGACTCTGTGCGACCCCATAGATGCCAGCCCATCAGGCTTCACTGTCCCTGGGATTCTCCAGGCAAGAACACTGGAGTGGGTTGCCATTTCCTTCTCCAATGCACGAAAGTGAAAAGTCAAAGTGAAGTCGCTCAGTCGTGTCCGACTCTTAGCGACCTCATGGACTCCAGCCTACCAGGTTCCTCCACCCAGGGGATTTTCCAGGCAAGAGTACTGGAGTTGGGTGCCATTACCTACTCCGACTCTTGGGCTAGTGGTTAAGAATTCAACTACAATGCAGGAGACTCATGGGTTTGTTCCCTGAGTTGGGAAGACTCCCTGGAAAAGGAAATGGTAACCCACTCCAGTATTTTGTCTGGGAAATCCCATGGACAGAGGAGCCTGGTGGGCTATAGTCCATGAGGTGGCAAAGAGTTGGACCCAACTGAGGGACTGAACAGTAAAGATACTCTTACCCTATGATCTAGCGGTCATGCTCTTTGGTGTTTAGCCAGATGAGCAGGAAACTTACATCAACACAAAAACCTGCATGCAGCTGTTTATAGCACCTTAACTCATTTTTCCAAAACTTAAAAAGCAACATCGGTGTCCTTCAGCAGGTAATGGGATAAGTAACAGAATATTGTTCAATGCTAAAAATGAATAAGTTTTCAAACCGTGAAAAGACATGGAGGAACCTTAGATGTGTATTACTAAAAAAACAAGTAATCTCAAAAAGCTACACACTGCATGATTCCAACCAATGACTCTTGGAAAAAAGCAGAACTATAGAAACAGTAAAAAGACCAATGGTTGCCAGGGCTTGGGGGGCAGGGAGGGAGGCATGAACAGAGCACAGAGAGCTTTTACTGTCATGAATCTGCTCTGTGTGACCCTACAGGGGTGGGTGCTGTTGTTAGTCACTCAGTCGTGCCCGACTCTTTGCGACCTCATGGACTGTACCCCGCCAGACTCCTCTGTTTACGGGATTTCTCAGGCAAGAATACTGGGTGAGATGCCTTTGTCTTCTCCAGGGCATCTTCCCATCCAGGGACTGAACCATGTCTCTTGCATGGGCAGGTGCATTCTGTACCACTGACCCACCAAGGAAGCCCATAAGGCTGGATACAAGTCATCATCCATTTGTCTAGACTCACAGAGGGTACAATACCAAGAAAGAAGCTAATGTAAGTAAGTGTGCTAATGATATATAATGTAGCTTCCTAGACTGTAGCAAACGGCCTACTCTGCTGGGGGACGTTGACAGTAGGGGAGGCTGTGCTTGTGTCCAGGAAGAAGACAGATGGGAACTCTCCATACTTTCTGCTCCATTTTGCTGTCACTCTAAGACTGCTTAAAAAAGTAAACTTAAAATACTAATGGGGCAGGGGTGGTGGCTCAGCCCCACACCCTTCCCTGGGGATTGCAGTCTTGAGTGCAGGGCCATGCCCTCTCACCCCTCTATCCAAAAGGGGGTGGGCCCCTCAATCCTCATTCAGTTGGCTTGATCTGGATGCTGGCAGGGCCTGAGGCTCCCCTCTTTTTGGGTCTGAGAACATTTCCTGAGATCCAAAAGGATGTGAAGATAACATTGCTTGACCACACCTGCCATGCCATGCGTGACAACTGCATCAGGCAGGTTGAGAACACATATGATGGTGATCCCACGGGGGGTGCTGACTCTGTACCCTAAATCTGACTCGGGTGAAGGCCTAAGAGTACCCCTCTGCTGACCTGAGACCTCCGCCTCACATCAAGCTCATCACTTTCCTGTTACCCCTGAGAAGGACATGAGGCCATCTCTTTCTGACATTTACAAGGATCTGCCATGGCAAAAGAAGGATTCCGTGAGGTCTCTGCTGAAATGGGCTCGGCAGGGCTGCTCTCCTTCCGCCTGGCACACCTTAGAGACACATGTACCCCAATGTTCATCGCAGCACTGTTCATAATAGCCAGGACATGGAAACAACCTAGATGCCCATAGCAGATGAATGGATAAGAAAGCTGTGGTGCATATACACAATGGAGTATTACTCGGCCATTAAAAAGAATACATTTGAATCCGTTCTAAGGAGATGGATGGAACTGGAGCCAATTAAACAGAGTGAAGTAAGCCAGAAAGAAAAACACCAATACAGTATACTAACGAGAGTTGACTCATTGGGAAAGACTCTGATGCTGGGAGGGGTTGGGGGCAGGAGGAGAAGGGGACGACCGAGGATGAGATGGCTGGATGGCATCACGGACTCGATGGACTGAGTCTGAGTGAACTCCAGGAGATGGTGATGAACTGCGATTCATGGGGTCGCAAAGAGTCAGACACGACTGAGCGACTGAACTGAACTGAACACATATATATGGAATTTAGAAAGATGGTAATGATGACCCTGTATGTGAGACAGCAAAAGAGACACAGATGTGTAGAATGGACTTTTGGACTCTCAGGGAGAGGGAGAGAGTGGGATGATTTGGGAAAATGGCATTGAAGCATGTATACTATCATGTAAGAAATGAATTGCCAGTCTATGTTCGATACACGATACAGGATGCTTGGGGCTGGTGCACGGGGATGATCCAGACACATGATATGGGGTGGGAGGTGGGAGGGGGGTTTATGATTGGGAATTCATGTACACCCATGGTGGATTCATGTCAATGTATGGCAAAACAAATACAGTATTGTAAAGTAAAATAAAGTAAAAATAAAAATTAAAAAAAAAAAAAGAAAGAAATATTTCTCTCTACTGACCTGAGCCGGCCAACCTGGCATAAAGGTCTGCTGACCTGGGCACCCTCCTAAGCGGGAGTCACAAGTCCCTGAGAACCCTGAACGTGAAGTGATCAATTGCTCAGGCTGAGAACTTTTCCTGGGGCATGTTGCCCTCCCCAGCCCACCTGTAAGGGCCTCTTCCTCCTGGCTCCTGTTTCTTCATTAAAAGTCTTCCTGGGCAAGGCCACATCCTGGCAACCTCTTGACCCGTTTCCCTATTGAAAACCTTTCACAGACCAGGTTCCCGTCCATGGGGTGATGTGAAATAGGGAAGTTGTAAGGCAAGGCAGGATGGGTGTGTTGACAAAGGAAAAAACACCTTCATCTACCCCTTCTCTTTACTAGCCACACTTCACCTTTTATGTAACTTCTCTATGAACCGTTTTAACTTCCAAATGCAAGGGGCTGTCCAGCATGATTTTCTGGGCCCCTGATCATTTGGGTTCTCTGACTTTGGATATGTAGATGATTATATTGTCATTAAAATATTACCTTTCTCTGCTTTATTCAGACTTCTCAATTATTTTGATATGCTTATTGCTATGGATACATATTTCCATCCAGTGTTTTGGGCACAGAGTTCTCCTTTTTATCACCTGACATACATGTTGGACCAGTCGATCAGATGGAAGGCAAATGAAGGAACACAAAGTTGGCCTCAGGCTAGGAGGAATGGCAAAGTGTGGGCATCAGACGTATTTAGGCCAGGAATCTACTTCCAACCCTGTCATTTAAGAACTGTGTGAAACCGAATACCTTACCAAACTCTGCGAGCCTCAGTTTCTTCATCTGTGAAATGGGTTTGAGAAGGTCTGTCTTGGGACTGAGAATAATGCCTGTAAAATGCCTGGCCCTTTGCCTGGCCTGTCCTGGGACTGTCAAGGATGCCAGTTCTTACTGTGATCGCTTTTTCCCAGGAGATTCAACCCACTACACTGTGATTCAATTTTCAACCCAGGAGTTGTCAAAGAATAAGCAGGGGTCCAGGGCAAAAAACCCTCTATCAGAAAAATCCTGGTCAGCAAGGAAAACAAGTATATCCCAGTTAAGAGTATGCCACTGAAAGTCACCATGAGGCAGACATCCTCAGTGGATGGAACACAGAGCTCCACAATGATTCAAGGGCCCCATACTTCCCTATCTCTCACTTGCCCCCTTTTTATAAACCACTCCCACTTTCATTCATTTTACCACCCACAAGTGTCTGTCTATTCTTTCCCCATTGTTTGTCAAGTTACAGTCAAGATAAATTGATTTGAATTATTATTATTATTATTTTAAGTGGCGTGGGCTCTGGCTCCCCTCCCCCCCCCACACACACACCGAGGGCAGAGTGCACCAGTCCAGCGGCTTCAAGGCATTATCCTACCACAGGGGAGGTCCACCCTGATTTCTGGGAAACTCCATAGACAGAAGACAACATGAATAAAACATCGAATCTGCACAGTGTTCACCCGTACTGGAACATGGGCACAGGACACATTCCATGCCAGCTTCACACGATTTCTCTCTGATTTACTCACAATCCCAAAGCACAGGCACACTCAGAAAATACTGCAGGTTTGGGTCTCAACCCCCAAAGGAAAGTCCATATCACAATTGAATCATACGAAGTTTTTGACTTCCCAGTGCTTTCATAAAATTTATGTACTGTAGGCCATTAAGTGGGCAATATCATTATGCCTCACAACAATATAGATATCTTAAATAAAAACACCTCTTTGCTAAAAGAAAAAAGATGCTAACCACTATCTGAGCCTTCACTGAGTCCATCAGTTTTGCTGCTGAGGGTGTGAACATTGCAAGAGCTATCAAAATGTGACACAGACATGAAGTGAGCAAACGGTGTTGAAAACATGGAGCCGGAAGACTTGCTGGAAGCAAGGCTGACTAACACAAACTTTCAATTTGGTCAAGAAAAAGAACAAAGAAAAGAAAAGCACTACGTGTGAAATACAATAAAGCAAAGTGCAACAGAGTGAAGCGTGCCTGTAACTGTTAAGGGCAGTCCCCCATCCCAGGCTTCGTCTTTAAACTATGAGAACCCGGTCCCTGGTCACGATTACCACAGCCTCATCCAGCCCGCCCTGCACGCAGCTTATAATTCCTTCCCGCTGAAGGACTTGCATTTTCCCAAGGCCCACCACTACCTTGCATCAGGGAATTCACATCTGACTGCTGTCATGTCACCATTTCCTCTACATGGCAGCTGCCTCTCGACTCTATAATTTTATGGTCAGTGGCCAGATCTTTTTCTCAGCTCTCCAAGTACTAGCATGGGGTCTTCTATCAGCCGAGGCTCAATTAAAGTTTAGGGAATAAATGAGCCTGTGAGCATGAGGATGAATTTCTTAGAATTTAATTTTTTACACTTTTTAAAATTTTTATTTTAACTTTGTTTTACTTTACAATACTGTATTGGTTTTGCCATACATTGACATGAATCCACCGCAGGTGTACATGTGTTCCCAAACGTAAACCCCCTCCCACCCCATAACACCCCTCTGGGTCATCCCCGTGCACCATCCCCAAGCATCCTGCATCCTGCATTGTACATAGACTGGCAATTCGTTTCTTACATGACAGTATACATGTTTCAATGCCATTCTCCCATCTCATCCCANTTTCTCAGCTCTCCAAGTACTAGCACGGAGTCTTCTATGAGCCCAGGCTTAATTAATGTTTAGGGAATAAATGAGCCTGTGAGCATGAGGATGAATTTCTTAGAAATTAATTTTACGTTTTTGAATTAACAAAGCATACACTGTCATTTATAATTTTGTAAAACACAGCCTACAAAAGAGGAGGAAACCAAATACCGTCCATCTTACTTTCCCTCTATTTCTTGATCTCACATATTTCGCTGCTCACTTTTTTCATATTTTCCAGGAAATAACATATTGTAATGCCATGTTATCTTGCACCAGCTTACTAAATATGATCGAAGCTTTCCCATTTGTTTTGCACAACAGAAAAACTCTTATCCTTAAGACCAATAAACAACAGCAAGTATGACTGATGTCATTCGTGAACTTAGATTAAAAGCTTTCATTGAGGAGCAACCTTTGAAAAGTAACAAGAAAATAAAAAAACAGATTTATCTCTAAATTGCTCATACAGAACACAAACCCCAAAGAATTATACACTGTGCACCCTCTGGGATGCCCAGTTCTATGCCACTTAGAGAACACTGAGTGCTATCTTCAGCTACAAAGTACAGAATTTGGCTCAGCTTCATTGGGTGTGGGAAGAATTGCTGGAGGAACACTGGGACATCTGTTGGCTTGGGCACTCTCTTTCCCACCTCTCAAAGCTGAGATACCCAGGATCTCCAATAGCTGACAGAAGGCGTGGGGATGGGGGCGAAGAAGCCCGGTGGGGTGTTCTACAGTCCTCATCACAGTACCCATCTTCATATCTACCAGAGGCTGACACTCCTCCCTTTACTGAACTGTGTCCACACGCCTCCATACAAAGTTTCACCTCTTAGAGCTCGGCAGGGGAGAAGTCCGGGATTTGAGTGCACGGGTGCCGCTTTGTCTCGCCATCTTTACCGCCCCATGCCTCGTTAGCATTCAGCGCTCTCCCGGTGAATGGAGTTAGGGCCTAGGTTTCCTTCATTTACAGTAGCAAGTAATTGCTTATCTTACAGAATGTCTTAGATCAAGATATACCGAAGAAATCGGCCTAAGAGAGTTGTAGGAACCGACCCCTGCCGACCACAGAGATGAGACTTTTGGTGTTATCTTTGTTACAGGACAGGGGAATGGCCCCGTGAGTCCATATTCAGGTCTCACCTTGCCTTCAGATCAGTCCTGGGAATCCACTCTTAGCCACACGAATGCGCTGAACATCAGTCCGAGCTCTTTGCCACCAGCACAGAAGTGTTGCAGAGACACTTCCGGCTATGGCTGCCCTGTGCACGATCTCTGAGGGATGGAAGGGGCGGGGCTCTGTGGGGGGCGGGGCTCTGTGGGGACCCCGTGGTTCAGAGTTCAGCAGTCCCTGGGTCATCCCTTCGGGTCCTCACCATGCCGGCTGTCAGAGCCTGAGACCCTTCGCACTACGGACTTGAGTCCCCCTGCCCCCAGACCAAGCCCTCACCTCTCCGAGTCCCTAGTGGGGAGTCAGGGCGCTTCTCTGAGCACCTCTCCTCGACAGGGGGAGCGCCACTCTGTGAGCCTTCCTCCTTGGTGGGAGAGACCCTCTCATTAGCACTGATGGTCCTCATCTTCTCGGTGGTGATGGCCAAGATGTCACTTGGCCTCGCTGAGACCAGACAGAAATGAAGAGGCTTCTCATTCGTATAACTCTGCCTGGAGCCTTTGGGGTTAAGAATAGGGGCAGGGGCCTGTAAAGCCTTCTCATTTGTGGGTCTAGTGATACTTCTTTCTTCACTCAGGGACCTCACCATGGTCCTGGCCAGTCCTGCGACCTGACCCTCCAACCTGAGATTCTCCCTCTGCTGAACTGAGGCCATTCTTCTTAGACTGAGACTTTGACCTCACAGAGAACTACAAGGCTATTAAGAGACAATGCCCACTCTGGGTATTCTAAGTCCAAGAGCAAGTTGGGAAGGTCTCTGAATGACCTATATTTTAGGATGGTTGTCTTTCCAGTCTTCACTAATGGGGGCCCTCATTTTGTCTATCTCTTGGATTAAACAATTCCTGGGAAATACCACATGCCTGTAAAATCTTAAGAAGTGTCCCTAATGCAAATCTTACAGTTTCATGTCCCAGACTTGAGGTGAGATAAGGAATTGTCAGAGAAGGCAGGGGGCAGGATGGGGTACGCTCAGAGAAAAATCCTGAACCATCCTTTTTTGGGTGGTGCGAGGAGGATTCAGGATGGGGGGGTACATATGTACACCTGTGGCTGATTCATATCAATGTATGGCAAAAACTACCAAAATATTGTAAAGTAATAAGCCTCAAATTAAAACAAACTAATATTTTAAAAAATGCAGGGTCAGACTCTTATGTGAATTGTTTTAATTAATAGGCATACCTTTAAAAATTGTACTTCACTTAATCGTAATTCACAAATACTGTGTTTCATTACAAAATGAAAGCTTATGGTAACCCTGCATTGAACATGTCTACGGTACCATTTTCCCAAAACCGTGTGTTCACTTGGGGTCCCTGTGCCACATTTTGTTACTTCTTAAAATATTTTAAACTCTTTCCTTATTTCTTATGGTGCCCTGGTAAGTTCTCTTTGTTACATTGTAACTGTATTATAATTTAAAATTAAGGTATGTATATTTTTAGACATTTTCCAGTAGGTGTACAATAGGGTTAACAACGTTTATAAGCACTGGGAAACCCTGAAATTCCTGTGATTTACTTTATGGCAATATTCACTTTATCGCAATGATCTATAACCCAACCCACCATATCTGAGATATGTGCACACTTCTAAAGGACAGGTGCCCTCCAAGATGGCTTTGTGCTATTCTAATTGAGGTTATCTGACACTGCAAGAAAGACAATCTCATTGTCCCTATCATCTGTTTCTTCTCCTCATTGCTGTCATTTCCTGAGGTAGCCTTCAAGGCTTTGTGCCTAAAGAAGTGTATTGGAATATATCCAGAGTCCTTACTTTTATCCCAAGATACCTTTGAGTGTTAAGGAACACAAGCTCTGCTTTAGGGCAAGAGGAGTGTAACAGCATCGGATCTAGAGGAATTCAGAGAGGAATCTAATTCCAGGCCTATCAGTCACTAGTGTTCCCCAGCAAGGGCTTGCTGCCTGATGCGCATAGAAGCCACTACTATGGAACAGGCTTTTGAGAGAAAAACTTTAATCCAGGGTGGAGTAGCAAGAGGACAGGAAGTAGGGCTCTCAAATCTGTCTCCTCAACCAGAGTTTGGGGTAAAATTAAAGGGTTTAGGGGAACTTCCAGAGAAGGCAATGGCAACCCACTCCAGTACTCTTGCCTGGGAAATCCCATGGACAGAGGAGCCTAGTAGGCTGCAGTCCATGGGGTCGCTAAGAGTCAGACACGACTGAGCGACTTCACTTTGGCTTTTCACTTTCACGCATTGGAGAAGGAAATGGCAGTCCACTCCAGTGTTCTTGCCTGGAGAATCGCAGGGATGGGGGAGCCTGGTGGGCTGCCGTCTATGGGGTCGCACAGAGTTGGACATGACTGAAGCAACTTAGCAGCAGCAGGGGAACTGCAGACTTGGAAGCTAATTGGCTAGTCTTGAGTTAGTTCATGTAAGCTATTCATGCTGCTAGAAGCCAGATTTTCTGTATTGAAGGACTTCATACAGTTCTCCCATGGCAACATTCCTACTCTGAGAGTCCCACAGGCTGAACCCTCTTGGTTTGGGGGTCATCCTGGAAACAGGGGCACCTTTCTGCACATGCCCAGTGCTGTCTCTAAAAATAACTTAAGGTTTCATTAACCAACAACCGTTTTAAGGAAGCAAAACAAGTTTAAATTGGTCGATGTTTTATGTTTCAATCGCCCCCACCTCTCTTTGTACATTCTTCAATCTTGCGGGAAATCATCCTCAATTCTCTGAAAAGTGAAAGTGAAGTCACTCAGTTGTGTCCAACTCTTTGCAACCCCATGGACTGTAGCCCACCATACTTCTCCGTCCATGGGATTTTCCACATAAGACTACTGGAATGGGTTGCCATGATAATCCCAGGTCTCAAATCTTTGTACCAACCAGACTGGAGTATAAGCATTGAGAAGATTGGATTAATTAGTATTTAAGAAACGTAATTATCAGAGATTTAACTTCCTTCACATGTCTCTTTATAGGCTATTGCTTTAAGTTTGGAGTTTTGGTGCCTGGATGGACTTTTATTACTATTGGGTTAGGTGTCTTGGCTCTTCCTGGCCACTCATCAGCCCAAACTGAGCGCTGAAGTTGACTGACTGATTTCTTTCACTGTAGTGCTCAAAATAGTTTACATTTTGGCCTGCAAACAGAGCCTGGACCAACTGCCTTTACCAATGCTTGATGCCTCTTCAAAGCCTTCATGGATTGCAGCTGACATCAACCAGCACTCTTATCAGGAGCCTGAGGTCTCCAGATGAGGCAGAAAAGTTGGCTTCCCCTGGAAAACCCTTGCATTCATAGGAGCTGTAGGAAAGCCATCGGGGCTTGTCTATCTGTGGCTCAGAGCACTTTATTCCTTTCTAGGAAGAAAAGGACTAAGTAGAGGCATCTCCCTTAATTTAGGACCAAATTCCATCTCCTAGTTTGGTTTCTGGGAAGCCTTGGCTGTATGAATTCTCTGGAGAAGCCACTAAAAGGAATAGACAGTCTCAAAAGTGACCAGCTTGGATCTGAGGGTTCACTTAAAGAACCTTGAAAAGTCTTGCATTAGAGGTGGCTGTCCAACCGTAGCTTGAGAGTTACACATGCTACCCAACTTCGAAGGAATCCGTCCCACCAGTTGCAAGACTGGAGCCCATTTGGTCAGAGGCTCCTAATATTTCTGCCCCGCCATGTGCTGAGGGCATGCTTGTCTACTGAAAAGGTCCTATGGAAGTTCAGGCTCTGTCTCAGTCTCCACCTTGAAACACACATGCCATGAGGAGGACGGTGGAAGATGCATTGCATCACATTGAAGAAAGTAAAAGAGGGAGCTGTTTTAAACTCAGTCAGAGCTTAGTTTCAGAGAGCAAGTCAGGCACACACACACATTTAACACCAATTTCCTCACCTCCTTTCTGAGCATGTTGTGGTTTAATCTTTCTGGGAGATGACCAAAACATTTTATCCCTCCAGCAGAGATCACAGACAAGCAAATTTAGATGTCTAAGCAATTTGCAGGTGGAATACATTCACCTCAAGCCTCTATGTAGCCCGTGGCCTTAACATCGCAACCAGTGGCTGTTCCTCCTGGTAAAATTTCATTTTGCACATCGCACAGACACATACAAACATAAAAGCAGTTCAAGTTAACTCTTTGCTATTCTGGTTGATACAGAAGAGGACTAGAATTTTTAGTGAGGAAACACCAGAATGTGTCCAATTGTATGAAATTCCTTTAACCCGGGCTCAAGGTACATTCTTCTGGGAGTAGGGAAGAATTTTCCTGCTTTACACTCCCTCATTTTACCTTTATGTCCTCACCACATCAAGGTAATCAGGGCTGGTTTCATTAAGAATACACTCATCTGAAATTCAAAGGATCATAAGTGACTACTACAGACAACTATATGCAAATAAAATAGACAAACTAGAAGAAATAGACAGATTCTTAGAGGTACAGCCTTCCAAGACTGAACAAGGAAGAAATAAAGAATGTGAACAAATTGATCACAAGTACTGAAATTGAAACAGTGATTTTAAAATTTCCAAGGAAAAGTCCAGGACCAGATGCTTTCACAGGTGAATTCTATCAAATAGTTAGAGAATAGTTAGTATCTATCCATGTCAAACTCTTCCAAAAAATTGCAGAGGAAGGATTACTCCCAAGCTCATTCTATGAGGGCACCATCACCCTGATAGAAAAATGAGAGAACCACCAAAAAAAAGAAAGAAAGAAAGAAAATTACAGGCCAATATCACTGAGGAACATAAATGCAAAAATCCTCAACAAAATACTAACAAACCAAAAAAGACAGTCTCTTCAATAAGTGGTGCTATGAAAACTGGACAGCTACATGGAAAAGAATGAAATTAGAACACTCTCTAATACCATACACAAAAATAAACTCAAAATGGATCAAAGACTGAAATGTAAACCCAGACACTATAAAACTCTCAGAGGTAAACCTAGGAAGGACACTCTTTGACATAAATTGCAGCAGGTTTTTTTTTTAGCAATGATTTTTGATCCACCTCATAATCAAAATAAATAGATAGCATCTAATTAAAATTGAAAGCTTCCACAAAGCAAAAGAAACCATAAAGAAAAAGAAAACTCATAGAATGAGAGAAAATATTTGCAAATAAAGTAAACAACAAGGGATTAATCTGCAAAATATATAAAAGGTTCATACACTCTGTCAAACAATCCAGTCATTAATGGGCAGCAGATATAAATAAACACTCCTTCAAAGAAGAAATACAGATGACTAAATAGCACACGAAAAGATGCTCTACATCACTAATTATCAGAAAAATGCAAATCAAAACTACATTGAGGCAGAATGGTCATCACACCAGGCAGAATGGTCATCATCCCCAAATCTACAAATAATAAGTGATGGAGTGTGGAAAAAAGGGAACACTCTTGCACTCTCAGTGGGAATGCAAATTGACACAGCCACTATGGAGAACATTATGGAAGTTCCTTAAAAAACTAAAAATAGAGTTACCATATGATCCAGTAATCCCACTCCTGGCACATTTCCAGAGAAAACTATGATTCATAAATATACATGCACCCAATCTTCATTACAACACTGTTTACATTAGCTAAGACGTGGAAGTAACTTAAATGTCCATCTACAGAGGAGTGAATAAAGCAGATGTGGTACATATATACAATGGAATATTATTCAGCCATAAAAAAGAATTAAATAATGCCATTTGCAGCAACATGGATGGACCTAGGGAATGTCATACTAAGTAAAGTAACACAGAGAAAGATATATCATATATCACTCATATATGGAATCTAATTTTTTTAATGACATAAATGAAATTGTTTAGAAAACAGAGACAGACTTCTGGATATCAAAAACAAGCTTGTGGTTACCACTGGAAAAATATTGGGGGAGGGATACTCTAGGAGCTTGAGATAGACATACACAACTCATGTGTCTGAATCCTCATGACTCCATAGATTGTAGCCCACCAGACTCCTCTGTCCATGAAATTTTCCAGGCCAAAATACTGGAGTGAGTTGCTATTTCCTGCTCTAGGGGATCTTCCCAGTCCAGGGATTGCACCCACTTCTCTTGTGTCTCCTTCGTTGGTAGGTGGATTCTTTACCACTGAACGACCTGGGAAGCCCACATACACAACTACTGTGTATAATGCTGCTGCTGCTAAGTTGCGTCAGAATAACCAGAAAGGACCTACTGTATAGCAGAGGGAACTCTACTCAATATTCTGTAATAACGTGTATGAGAAAAGAATCTGAAAATGAATGAATATATGTGTAGGTATAACTAAATCACTTTGTTATACACCTGAAACTAACACATTATAAATCAATTGTACTACAATAAAATAAAACAGAAAAATAATTTTACCATAATATCCAGCAATCTGAATCCCGGGCATATATCCAGAGAAAATCATAATTCCAAAAAGGTACAAGCACCCCAATGTTCACTGCAGCCTTATTTACAATAGCCAAGATACGGAAGCAACCTAAATGTCCACCAACAGAGTAGATAAATACGTGGTCGATAAACACAAAGGAACATTACTCAGCCATAACAAAGAATGAAAGAATGCCATTTGCAGTAACATGGATGGACCTAGGGATTGTCACACTAAGTGAAGTAAGTCAGACAAAGACAAATATATCCATCATATGTGGAATCTAATTTTAAAAAGTGATAAAATGTACTTATTTACAAAACAGAATTACAGACATTGAAAACAAAATTTTGGTTACTAAAGGGGAAACACAGTGAGGGAAGGATAAAACAGGAGCTTGGGATAAACTTACACCACTATATATAAAATAGATAACCAATAAGGATGTCCTGCATAGCACAGGGAACTCTAATCAATTTTCTTTGATAACCTATATGAGAAAAGAAACTGAANCCTATATAACAAAGGGAACTCTACTCAATATTCTGTAATAGCCTATATGGGAAAAGAATCTGGAAAAGATTGAATATATGTATAACTGAATCACTTTGCTGTACACCTGAAACTAACACAAGAATGTAAGTCAACAATTTTCCAATAACTTTTTTGTTAGGTAAAAGACCAGGACACCAAAAGAGTGTCTAACAGTCTTTTTAATGGTGAAGCACTCCCAGGCAGGGTTCCTGGACCCTAACGAGGCAGGTCGAGGAAGTCCGTGCCTGGACCCTGTTGGAGGTGGTTTTTATACGTTCATTGCTAGAGATGGTCAGGCTAGAGGGACGGGGGTTCGGATAGGTTGCCAGGCCGAGACGTCGCGGGCTGACAGGTCCTTCTACATGGCTGGGGTGGGGCAGCTTTATCTGGCAAAGTATGCTGTCATTGGTCCCCGGGATCTGGGAGGCTCCTTCTGTTAGAGACCTCCCCCGCCAGCAGGAGAGAGAAAGGGGCGGCCCATCATGGCCCCCGGGGTCCGACCTTACATTAAAAAAAATAAAATAGAATATCCATTTGTAACAATACCTCTGGGCCATCACCTTAGGCAAGGGGGAAAACCACCATCACCTCCATAAAGGAATGTTTCCAGTCCAGGAGCAAGGTGTTTTATCTCCTGATTCAGAGGACCCTCATTAAATCAGGTTTAATAAAGTTTTGTCACAGTCAACCAAAAGCCAACTCCTATTAGCCAATCCCAACACATCAGACATAGACAAACAGGCAAGTAAATCCAAAGGCCTGGGACCTTAACCCAGTATTCGGAGCTCTAACCCAATCCTTTGAGTACCTCAGCAGGTCTAACCTCTTGCATTGTCCTCTTAGGGTGGGTCTCAAACCCATGGTTGTAGCCTTAGGATTCTAACCAAATGGAATAAACTCCCCTAAGTGGGACTCTATCCCACAGTGTTGTTGTCATTCTTCAGTCGTCCTGTCATATCCGACTCTTTGTGACCCCATGGACTGCAGCACACCACGCTTCCCTGTCTTCCAACCATCTCATCCTATCTAAGCCACAGTCCTGACAAGATTACTAGACTTCAGGCACATTTTAACTACATTTAGCTACAGGGACATTTTAATGAGTTTACTCACCCCAGAGATGTCTTACCCAGGAGCTGTTCCTTTTTAAAAAAGTGAAAGGGGCCTGAGGATCCCGGAGTGCCATGGTGAGGAAGCAAGAACCCGAGAGATGACTCTCTAGATAAACTCAGTCGAGGTGGCCACTCAGGGTTGGTGCTGAGAACCCACACTCTGCCAGGGGCTACAGTGCCTCAGGCAGATGGTCACAAGTCCTAAATCTCAACTGGGCTGCCCAAACTCACTGAACATGGGCTCACTGACAGATGCGCACAGAAACCAATACTTATGGCAAGAGGTTTTGAGAAAAAGAGCTTTACTGCAAGGCCGACCAGTGCAGGAGCCAAGGTTTCAAATCTCTCTTCAATTCAGCAGCCTGGGTGCAATCTAAGCGAAGTGAAGTGAAAGTTTCTCAGTCGTGTCCAACTCTTTGTGACCCCATGGACTATACAGTGAATGGAATTCTCCAGGCCAGAATAATAGATTAGGTAGCCTTTCCCTTCTCCCTGGGATCAAACCAGGTCTCCTGCTTTGCAGGCAAATTCTTTGAGCCACAAGGGAAGCCCCTGAAATCTAAGGGGTCAGGGGAATTTCTAACTTGGAAGCTAATTGGCTAGTCTTCAATTAGTCCATTTCAGCTACTCTAGGTTACTGGAAGCCAGGTTTTCCTTCTTGAAGGACTTCTCACTTTGTAATTGGCCCTCGGGGCAACATTTCTCTGAGTTTTTCAGGCTGAAGATCTTGGCTCCAGGGTCATCCTGAGGTCACGTGTTCCTTCTTGGACACATGCAGTTCTTTCTTTATAAAATGACTCAAGGTGTGATTAATCAACAATCTGAGAAGGTCAAACCAGTTTAAGCTGGTCAATTGTTTCACATGCTGTTTCACTAGCCCCCTGAACTCCAGCACATTAACCAAACCCCAAGATAAAGAAAATCACAGTTAACTAAAATGTTGCCTAGCAAGGGCAATCATGTGACATTCACACCAGAGGATGTAACACAGAATGAGTTTGCGGTAGAATCATTCCCAATTGGAAACAAGTCAAAGTTCTTAGAATTTTTGTCATTGACCTGTATCTTTGCTCCCAGGTATCCTGTCATCTAAATAGCCAATATTTCTGTGTATTTCAGATCAGTCAGCTCAGTTGCTCAGTCATGTCCGACACTTTGTGACCCCATGAGTTGCAGCACGCCAGGCCTCCCTGTCCAACAGCAACTCCCAGAGTTCACCCAAACTCATGTGCATTGAGTCAGTGATGCCATCCAGCCATCTCATCCTCGGTCGTCCCCTTCTCCTCCTGCCCCCAATCCCTCCCAGCATCAGGGTCTTTTCCAATGAGTCAACTCTTCTCATGAGGTGGCCAAAGTATTGAAGTTTCAGCCTCAGAATCAGTGCTTCCAGTGAACACCCAGGACTGCTCTCATTTAGGATGGACTGGTTGTATCTCCTTGCAGTCCAACGGACTCTCAAGAACCTTCTCCAATACCACAGTTCAAAAGCATCAATTCTTTGGCACTCAGCTTTCTTCACAGTCCAACTCTCACATCCATACATGATTACTGGAAAAACCATAGCCTTGACTAGATGGACTTTTGTTGGCAAAGTAATATCTCGGCTTTATAATATGCTATCTAGGTTGGTTATAACTTTCCTTCCTAAGAGTAAGGGTCTTTTAATTTCATGGCTGCAATCACCATCTGCAGTGATTTTGGAGCCCCCAAAAATAAAGTCTGACACTATTTCCACTGTTTCCCCATCTATTTCCCATGAAGTGATGGGCTTGGATGCCATGATCTTAGTTTTCTGAATGTTGAGCTTTAAGCCAACTTTTTCACTCTCCTCTTTCACTTTCATCAAAAGGCTTTTTAGTTCCTCTTCACTTTCTGCCATAAGGGTGGTGTCATCTGCATATCTGAGATTATTGATATTTCTCCCAGCAATCTTGATTCCAGCTTGTGCTTCTTCCAGCCCAGCATTTCTCATGATGTACTCTGCATATAAGTTAAATAAGCAGGGTGGCAATATACAGCCTTGACATACTCCCTTTCCTATTTGGAACCAGTCTTTTGTTTCACATCCAGTTCTAACTGTTGCTTCCTGACGTGCATATAGGTTTCTCAAGAAAGCCATTTCTCAGAAGTGCAGCGGCTGTGAAGGACTGCACAGAAGCATGGCCAAGAGGAGCAACCCCACGTCCAAGGGGCAGCGGGGCTGAGAGGAACTACTACAGGTTCAAGGTCAGGAGGGGTGACCTCGTCCAAGGTAAGGGGCAGTGGCTGCACTTTGCTGGAGCAGCCGTGAAGAGATACCCCACGTCCAAGGCAAGAGAAACCCAAGTAAGATGGTAGATGTTGCAAGAGGGCATCAGAGGGCCAACACACTGAAACCATAATCACAGAAAACTAGCCAATCTGATCACATGTACCACAGCCTTGTCTAACTCAATGAAACTAAGCCATGCTGTGTGGGGCCACCCAACATGGACGGGTCATGGTGGAGAGGTCTGACAGAATGTGGTCCACTGGAGAAGGGAATGGAAAACCACTTTAGTATACTTGCTTTGAGAACTCCATGAACAGTATGAAAAGGCAAAATGATAGGATACTGAAAGAGGAACTCCCCAGGTCAGTAGGTGCCCAATATGCTACAGGAGATCAGTGGAGAAATAACTCCAGAAAGAATGAAGGGATAGAGCCAAAGCAAAAACAATACACAGTTGTGTATGTGACTGGTGATAGAAGCAAGGTCCAATGCTGTAAAGAGCAACATTGCATAGGAACTTGGAGTGTTAGGTCCATGAATCAAGGCAAATTGGCAGTGGTCAAACAGGAGATGGTAAGAGTGAATGTCAACATTCTAGGAATCAGCGAACTAAAATGGACTGGCATGGGTGAATTTAACTCAGATGACCATTGTATCTACAACTGTGGGCAGGAATCCCTTAGAAGAAATGGAGTAGCCATCATGGTCAACAAAAGAGTCTGAAATGCAGTACTTATATGCAGTCTCAAAAATGACAGAATGATCTCTGTTCGTTTCCAAGGCAAACCATTCAATATCACAGTGATCCAAGCCTATGCCCCAACCAATAACGCTGAAGAAGCTGAAGTTGAATGGTTCTATGAAGACCCACAAGACCTTTTAGAACTAACACCCAAAGAAAAGATGTCCGCATATTTAAGTACCAACAAAAAAACCTAGAACTTGCCTAGAATTTGCCCGATTACACACAAGATAAAATAATTGAGTACCTTCTTAATGGAGAGGTCTCGGCCTCCCTCAACCCAGGGTAAAGGCCACCAGTCCGGGAGACTTTGAACTCTCTAAGGCACTCCATCTGAGGATCTGGCCATGCTCACCACTCCCACTGTCTCTCTAGCCTAAGGCTACTTCACTTAAAATGACCTCTCATTCATGGCTTTGTATTTTCCTAAGGCTCCAAACCTAGGCAATGTATTAAAAAACAGAGACATCACTTTGCCAACAAAGGTCACTATAGTCAAAGCTTTGGTTTTTCCAGTAGTCATGTATGGATTTGAGAGTTGGACCATAAAGAAGCCTGAGTGTTGAAGAATTGATGCTTTTGAACTGTGGTCTAAAAAGCCTCTTGATAAAAGTGAAAGAGGAGAGTGAAAAAGTTGGCTTAAAGCTCAACATTAAGAAAACTAAGATCATGGCATCTGGTCCCATCACTTCATGGGAAATCGATGGGGAAACAGTGGAAACAGTGTCAGACTTTATTCTTCTGGGGTCCACTGCAGACGGTGCTCCACTGCAGATGGTGACTGCAGCCATGAAATTAAAAGACGCTTACTCCTTGGAAGAAAAGTTAT
>SJYQ01002069.1:71271-114422 GCA_006410935.1 Redunca redunca
TTCCTTCCAAAGAAATCCCAGGGTTGATCTCCTTCAGAATGGACTGGTTGGATCTCCCTGCAGTCCAAGGGACTTTCAAGAGTCTTCTCCAACACCACAGTTCAAAGGCATCAATTCTTCAGTGCTCAGCCTTCTTCACAGTCCAACTCTCACATCCATACACGACTACTGGAAAAACCATAGCCTTGACTAGACGGACCTTTGTTGGCAAAGTAATGTCTCTGCTTTTGAATATGCTATCTAGGTTGGTCATAACTTTTCTTCCAAGGAGTAAGCGTCTTTTAATTTCATGGCTGCAGTCACCATCTGCAATGATTTTGGAGCCCCCCAAAAATAAAGTCTGACACTGTTTCCACTGTTTCCCCATCTATTTCCCATGAAGTGATGGGACCAGACGCCACTAAGTCAGCTTTTTCACTTTCCACTTTCACTTTCATCAAGAGGCTTTTTAGTTCCTCTTCACTTTCTGCAGACCCTGGCAATCACCATCCTATTCTGCTTCTATCAGTTTGCCTGTTTTAGATTCCTCATTTAAGTGGTATCATGTATTTGTCATTCTGTGTCTGGCTTATTTCACTTAACATAATGTTATCTAGGTCATGTCTATTGCAAATGACAAAGTTTCCTTCTTTTTAAGGCTGAATAATACTCCATTATGGGCTTCCCAGGTAGCTGAGTGGTAAATAATCCACCTGCCAATGCAGGACACACAGGAGACCTGGGTTCGATCCTTGGATTGGAAAGATCCCCTGGAGGAGGAAATGGCAACCCACTTGTAGGAGGTAATCCAATGGACAAGGAAATGGCATCCTCCCCTGGAGGAGGAAACAGCAACCCCCTATAGCATTCTTGCCTGGAGAATCACATGGACAGAGTAGCTTGGATTCCATGGGGTTGGAAAAGAGTTGGACACAACTGAGTGACTGAGGACACACACACAGAACACCCCATGATATGTATGCTCCATATATTTATCCATTGATTCATCAAAGGACATTTAGGCTGCTTCCCTGTCTTGATTATTGTGAATAATGCTGCAACAAATATGGGAATACTGATATCTCTTGGAGAGTGTAATTTTAACTCCTTTGGATAGACACCCAGAAGTGGGTTTGATGAATCATATGGTAATTCAATTTTTAATTTTTTGAGGAACCTCAATACTGTTTTTTGTTTGTTTGTTTGTTTTTAATTTTTATTCTAACTTCAGTTTACTTTACATTACTGTATTGGTTTTGCCAAACATTGACATTAATTCCCATGAGTGTACATGCGTTCCCAAACATGAGTCCCCTCCCATCTCCCACCCCATACCATCTCTCTGGGTCCTCTCCTTGCACCAGTCCCAAGCATCCTGCATCCTGTATCGGACATCGACTGGCGATTCGTTTCTTACATGATAGTATACATGTTTCAATGCCATTCTCCCATCTCATCCCACCCTCTCCCTCCCTCTCTCCCCCAGAGTCCAAAAGTTCACTCTATAGATCTGAGTCCAGTGGCTTCACTCAAAGAGTTTTCTAAATGCTTTCACTTACTCTCTACTGGAGAGAGAGCAAGACACTCAACTTTTCAAATTATTGTGTGGTAAAAATACTTACCATGAGATCTACTCACTTAAATATTTAGGCACACAATACAGTAATGTTAAATATAGGCACAATGTTGCACAGCAGATATCTGAAATTTATTCATCTTGCATAACTGAAACATTATACCAAGTGAAAAGCAACTGCCCATGTCTGCCTGCCCCAGGCCTTCTGTGTTTCTATGTGTTTAAAGACTTTAGATACCTCATATAAGTGGAACCATGCAGCATTTGTCCTTCTGTGATTGGCTTATTTCATTTAGAATAATTTCCCTGTGGTTTCTCCATGTTGTCCCATATAACAAGATTTCTTTCATTTTTAAGGTGAAATTATATCCCATTGTCTGTGTCTACCACATTTTTTAATCCATTTATTTGTTGGTAGAGATTTGGGTTGTTACCATATCTTGGCTATTGTAAATAATGGTGCAATGAACACAGGAGTGAAGATGTCTCTTCGAGATACTGATTTCACTTCCTTTGGATGTACAACTGACCCTTGAACCATGTGGAGGTTAGAGGCACCAATCCCCCAAGCAGTCAAAAATAACTGTATACTTTTCACTCTGCCCCAGCTTAACTACTAATAACGTACTGTTGACTGGAAGTCATACTGATAATCAGTGATTGCATATTTTGTATGCTATAAGTATTTTCTACTGTATTCTTACAATAAAGTAAGGTAGAGAAACTAAAATTTTCTTAAGAAAATCGTAAGAGAAAATATATTCACAGTATTGTATTTAGCAATACTGTAAGTTTACAGCATCCATTTATAATAATTGTCTGTCAGTACCTGCTGCTGCTGCTAAGTCACTTCAGTCGTGTCTGACTCTGTGCAACCCCTTTTAGATGGCAGCACACCAGGCTCCCCCATCCCTGGGATTCTCCAGGCAAGAACATTGGAGTGGGTTGCCACTTCCTTTTCCAATGCATGAAAGTGAAAAACCAAAGTGAAGTCACTCAGTCGTGTCCAACTCTTCACAACCAGCCTACCAGGCTCCTCCGTCCATGGGGTTTTCCAGGCAAGAGTACTGGAGCGGGTTGCCATTGCCTTCTCCGCTGTCAGTACCTACATCTATATTATCTTGAAAAGTGAAAGTGAAGTTGCTCAGTCGTGTCCAACTCTTTGTGACCCCATGGACTGTAGCCCACCAGGCTCCTCCCTCCATGGGATTCTCCAAGCAAGAGTACTGGAGTGGGTTGCCATTTCCTTCTCCAGGGGATCTTCCCGACTCAGGGATCAAACCCAGGTCTCCCGCATTCTAGGCAGATGCTTTAACCTCTGAGCCACCCACAAAAGACTATAGATACAAAAAACTAAATATCAAAAATAAAAACATAATGTGAAAAGAAATTCATATTTAGTTACAGGTATAATGAATGATTCAAGCTTTGATAATGAAGCAGCAGCAATATGACTGCTCTATTGTAGCCTAGTGTAATCAATAGGATTGCTTCATGGTTGCCAAGCATATACAGTAATGAATGAATCACTAAAAATTTTTATAGAATACACAGTTATGGTAGTACTTATAATACAGTCCTGAAAACACTGTTACTTTCAGAGAAAACACTTACCTGTGATGACAAGAGAGAGGTGGGACACTGTGCAGTAATATAATTCTTTGAAAGTAAAGTTATAAAACAGTAAGAAAATGAATATATTATTAGTTTTATATTAAATATCTTCACCTTCTGCCTATGTAATGGTAGACTATCCACTTCAATACAAGTCTTGTACGTGATGTTCTACATGACGAATACTTAGCTGGTAGTGATGAGGAAGGTGATGACACAGAAACATCTCATACAGTCCTTGCCTACAGTTATTAGCTCTTAGAACAAAGAGACTCACATACTTACTCAAGAGATAAGTTTATTACCTGTATGGCATGACGATTATTTTTTACTGCTCATCGAGTGGAAGTCGGTCAATGTGAAGGTTGTCATTCCCATCACCATCACTCTGAGTAGCCTGAGGAGGAGGAGGAGGACAAAGAGGAGGGGTTGACCTTGATGAGTGGCACAGATGGAAGAGCAGAGGAGGTAAAAGGGGAGGCAGGGGAAGCAGGCACACTCAGTGTACCTTTATGGAAATACATTCCAATTTCTGTCTGAAGATTTTGCTTTAGCATTTCTCTAACAATGTTTCTGTGCATTATCAGTCCTCCTTCCACTGTTCACTTTCATTTCAGTGTCTAATGTCAATTTGTTTTCTGGCACTGCTTCTTCTATGTCTTATTCTTCATTATCCAGCTCTGGTTTGGAATCAATCATGTCCATCAAGTTGTATTCTGTTAATTTCTCTGCTGTAATGTCTGTTAGCCCTTGGATTGTTCCAAGATCCATATTTTGGGACTCTTCACCCCCTCCCACCTTTTCATGCTATATCCACAGTTTCTTTCATGATTTCCTTGACTGACTCTGTCACAAATCCTGTGAAGGCATACAAAACACCTGGACAGTTTTCTTCAGCAGGAATTTATTGTTCGGGCTTTCATGGGCTGTGTGTGTGTGTGTGTGTGTGTGTGTGTGTGTGTGAGACAACAATCGCATCTTCAGTTGTGTAATCCTTCCAGACTTCATGATGTTCTATCGGGGTTCTCTTCCATAGCACTGACAATCATTTCCATAGAGTACCATGTTGTAATGACCCTTAAAGGTCCCTTTGACTCTCTGACCTATAGGCTGATTTAGAGATGTGTTTAGGGGAAAGGAGACACTTTGACACCTTCAGTGTTGAACTCATGGGGTTCTGGGTGGCCAAGGCATTGTCCAATATCAAAAGAATTTTAAAAGGCAGTCAGTAACCGGCAAGGTGCTTCCTGAATTCAGGGATGAAGCACTGATGACACCAATCCCCCCAAAGGTTCCTGCTGTCTGGCCTTCTCGTCGTACAACCAAAAGACTGACAGATGGTGTTTTTCGTTTCCCTTGAAGGCTCAAGGTTAGCAGCTCTATAGGCAAGGGGAGTCCTGATCATTTGCACAAAAACCTGACGGCATTTGCACAAAATCATAGAATTAACCTATCTCATTCTGTCTCAAATCCTGGAGTTCACTTCCCTTCCTTACCAATGCATGTACTTTGTGGCATTTTCCCCCAGAATAGGGCACTTTCATCTGCATGAAAACCTGTCCAGACAGATCTGTTTACTCAGTGATTTTCTTTTCTAAAATTTTCTTGATGTACAGTTCATTTACAATGTTGTGTTAGTTGCAGGTGTACTGCAAAGTGATTCAGTGATGTATATACACGTATATGCATTCTTTTAAAGAATCTTTTGTCATATAAGTTATCACAGAATATTGAGTTTCCTGCTCTACAGAGTAGATACTTGTTGGCCATCTACCTTATATACAGTATGTGCATATGTTCATCTCAAGCTTCAGATTCATTGCTCCCTGCCCCATTTGCTCTTTGGTAACCATAAGTTCATTTTTTATACCTGTTCAGTCTGTTTCTATTTTTTAAATAAGTTCCTTTGTATCATCTTTAAAAATTATATTCCACATATGAGTGATATTTGTCTTTGTCTAACTTCACTTAATATGTAAGTCTCAACGATGTCCATTGTCTCCACTTTTACTCAACATGATTTTAGGAGGCCTAGCTGTGGCAATCAGAGTAGAGAAGATATAAAAGGAATCCAAGCCAAAAAAGCAGTAAAACTCGTACTGCTTGCAGATGACATGATACTATCACATCGTGACAAATGGATGGGGAAACGATGGAAACAGGGAGAGACTTTATTTTTTGTGTGGCCTCCAAAATCACTGCAGATGATGACTGCAGCCATGAATTAAAAGATGCTTGCTCCTTGGAAGAAAAGCTTTGATCAACCTAGACAGCCACAGGACTGAAAAGGACAGTTTTCATTCCAAATCCCAAAGAAAGGCAATGCCAAAGAATGCTCAGACTACCACACAATTGCACTCATCTCACACACTAGTAAAGTAATGCTCAAAATTATCCAAGCCAGGCTTCAACAATATGGGAACCATGAACTTCCAGATGTTCAAGCTGGTTTTAGAAAAGGCAGAGGAATCAGAGATCAAATTGCCAGCATCCACTGGATTATCAAAAAAAGCAAGAAAGTTCCAGAAAAGCACCTATTTCTGCTTTATTGACTATGCCAAAGCCTTTGACTGTGTGGATCACTACAAACTATGGAAAATTCTGAAAGAGATGGGAATACCAGACCATCTGACTTGCCTCTTGAGAAATCTGTATGCAGGTCAGGAAGCAACAGTTAGAACTGGACATGGAACAACAGACTGGTTCCAAATAGGGAAAGGAGTATGTCATCTTGGAATGGTGGCAGCCACGACTGCAGACCCAACGTGTGGTACACAACCAGGAATTCAACTTTTTCATATAATGTCATGANTTAATTTTTGAGATCTGTTCAGTCGATTTCTATTTTGTAAATAAGTTCCTCTGTATCAATTTTTAAAAATTATATTTCCATATATGAGTGATGTGGTATTTGTCTTTGTCTGACTTCACTTAATATGAGAATCTCAAGGATGTGCATTGTCTCCACTTTTATTCAACATGATTTCAGAAGTCCTAGCTGTGGTAATCAGAGAAGAAATAAAAGGAATCCAAGTTGGAAAACCACTAAAACTGGCACTGTTTGCAGATGGCATGATACGAGACATAGAAAAGCCTAAAGATGCTACTAGAAAACTACTAGAGCTCATCAGTGAATTGGTAAATTTTCAGGATGCAAGATTAATACCCAGTGATTTTCTTAATGGCATCTGTGAATACATCTGTTGCCTCTTGTTTTCTCAAAAGCTGCTTCTACTATTAAGTCAAACCTCTTTCTAAAATTATCAGACCATCCTTTACTGGGATAACATTCTCCAGCTTTAGATCTTTTACCACCCTTTTGCTTTAGGTTGTCATAATGACTTTGATTTTTCTTCAATCATATTATAGTCTATAGATATGCCTTGCTTATAGCAATCCTGCACCCACATACAAGCTATATTTTCAATACAAGATAAAAATGTATTTCACAAAAAGCACAAGGTTTTCACACCTGCTGGTGTAGCTACAGTGATGCCTTCTTAAATTTCCTGTTCGTTTTCTTACAGTGGTCCTTATGCTGGATTCATTCATCTTGAAATGGTGACAACTACAACTGAAGACCCAAACTGTGGTATACAACAAGCAATTCAGCTTTTTGTATAAAGTCATGACTTCTCTCTGTTTCTTGTGAGCACTTCCAGCTTCACTAGTGGCACTTCATTTGAGTCCTATGGTGTTATTCAAGGCTTACAGTATTGTACTAAACACAAAGAGAAATACCCATGGACCATCAGTGATCACTTTGAGATCACAGTTTACTATAGAAATTGCTCATCAGGGATGAATAGTACTATTCATGTTCCATAAGTGTGTGTGCGCATAACTTTTGACAAATTTAATCCTTTTATATTTGTGTATATTTTATGGTAATGTGATAAAATAGACTAGTATCTATATAAATTTTATGCATTCATGACACTTTTTTCTTAATTTTTTTATATTTCTAAGCTATGAGAGTCCTCTGTTTTTTCAAGTCATCTCAAATCTCAGAATAGTTTTCCCATGTATTTATTGAAAAAAATTCATCTATAAGTGGCCCTGCACAGTTCAATCTTGTGTTGTTCAACAGTCAACTGCGTACAAGGAAGTGGCGATGATGCGTTGCACGATAGCTACAGTTGTGATTTTCTGAGGAGCCTCCACACTGTTTTCCATACTGGCTGTGCCAGTTTATAGTCCCAGCAACTGTGGGCAAAGGTTCCCGTTTCTCAACACCCTTGCCAACACTTCTTAGCACTTGGCTTTTTGATAATAGCTCTCCCAACAGGTATGAGGTGATCTCTTATTGTGGTGTGGATTACCATCTCACTGATGATTAGTGATGCTGAGCCCTTTTTCACATAGCTGTTGGCCATTTGTATGTCTTCCTTAGGAAATATTTAGGTTCTTTGCTCATTTTAAAAGTTATTTTTAATTATTCTGTTATTGAGTTGTATGACTTCCTTTTATGATTTAGATATTAATTTATCAGATATATGGCTTGAAAATATTTTCTATTTCACCTTTTAAATTTTGTTGATCGTATCCATTGCTATACAGAATCTTTTAATTTGATGTAGTCCAACTTANTGCTGTCAAATTAAAAACAAATGAACAAAATACAAAAAAACACACAAAAAAACAAAAAACAAAAAAAAAGCACCCAGAACTTTGCCAAGACCAATGACAAGGAGCTTTCCCCCATGTTTTCTTCTAAGAGTTTTATGGTTTCTGGTCTCATTTTTAAGTCTTGAATCCACTTTGCATTTTTAAAAAAATATGATGTAAGATAAGACTCCAGTTTTACTCTTTTCATGCAGATATCCAATTTTCTCAACATTATTTGTTGATTGAGGTTGAATGTTTTTTCTGTTGTGTATTCTTAGTGCCTTTGTCAAGGATTACATGCCTATATATGCATATGTTTATTTCTAGGCTCTATTCTGTTCTGTTGGTCTTTGTGTCTATGTTTATGCTGGTATCACACTGTCTTGTACTATAGTTCAAGTCAAGAAGTACCATGCTTTCACCTTTGCTCCTCTTTGTCAAGATTACTTTGTCTATTCAAGGTCTTCTGTGGTTTCATATGAATTTTAGCATTTCTATTTCTCTGGAAAATTCCACTGGAATTATGACACACATTACATTAAATCTGTAGATCACTTTGGGTAGTATGAATATTTTAACAGTGTGAATTTTTCTAGTCCATATACTTGGGACATCTTTTTATTTGTGTCTTTTCCACTTTCTTCCATCAATGTCTTGTTGCTTTTAGTGTATAGCTCTTTCACTTCCTTCGTTAAATTTATTCCTAAGTATTTTACTTTATTTATTTTAATTGGAGACTAATTACTTTACAATATTGTATTGGTTTGCCATACATCAATATGAATCCACCACGGGTGTACACGTGTTCCCAATCCTGAACCCTCTCACCTCCCTCCCCAGTATTTTACTCTTTTTGATGTTTTTGAAATAGAACTGTTTTCTTTTTCAGACTTTTGATGTTTTTGAAATAGAACTGTTTTCTTAATTTCTTTTTCAGATAGTTTGTTGTTAGTGTTTACAAACACAACTATTTTTGTGTGTTACTTTGCGTCCTGCAGCTTTCTTGAATTCATTTCTTAGTTCTAACATTTTCCTGGACACTCAAAACATTCACCCCACTCTCACTTTCCCCCACCTAGAAAGGTCACAATCTCTCTTACTAAGTTCTGCCAGCCTGAGACAGGGCCTGATGCCAAAAAAGTCAAATTGCTATTCTTACCCATTTCAAGCGCAGCTGATCTAAGTTATATGCTTACCTGTAGTACTGCAATTTCTTAATTGCATTCTGGACCTTCTATAAAGGTATTTTGTTACTTATACAATTTTAAAATCTGGGTTGCTATAGGTAAAGGGTCTGGGAACTCCTGTTCCACTGTATTGCAGATGCCACTCAGTCAAGATCCTTTTATTTTCTGACACCAACTATTTTACTCAGTGTTCTTTCACATTGGCAAGAAAATCCCCTCTTGACATGTCTTGTTCTAACCACAAAAGGAGATCCAAGGATTTCTGATTCATTATACAAAATAGCAAAACCTTTATACCTATACTGAAATACAGCAATAAATGGGATATACTTTGTTCATAAACACAGATATGGATGTCAAATAAACCTTTAATTATAAGGAATAGTATTTTAAGAGTATCAGAAAGAAAGCCCTAAACAGAAAAAGATACATCTTCCAGTTACTGAGGTCAAGCAAGAACAAAAAAAGACATAAAATGTTCTCCCTTCAGCTCCACCTTGGCACTCAGCTATTTTCAATACTTCTCTTTTCAGCCTCAAGATGAAGGATCTGCCCTGGATGTCACTATGTGGGAGGAGCTGGAGGATTTGGTTCTGGAACATGCCCTGTCCATGGCAGTAGCGCTCTGTCTCTCTCAGCTCTTGAGGCCTCTCTCTTCCTCATCCTATGATGGAATTCAGGACCTCCAAGGGCTGATATCAGGAACTGGATGCTACAGAACCCCAGTGGTTCTGGGTGGCTATTTCTTTCACTTCAAGGGGCTTCACATATATATCTCACAATTCCTTCTGTGACCTGAGATTGCCCTCCTTAGACCTAAGGTCTCAAACCCTGACAACTATACTGTGACAACACAGCAAGGAGATGTTCAGCTTGAGAGCCCTGCCTGGAGCCTTCTTACACCTAATATTCTGGGGTGTTGCATTCCTCAGTCCAGATGCACAGTGTCCTCCTATAGGCCCTTGCCTCTTAGATTAGAGGCTTCTTGGGAAATGCCGCATCCCTGAAAAGCCCTGATCAGCTTCCCTACTCCAAACCTTGCAGAGGAGTCCCTGTCCTAGGAGTGATAAGAGGTGGGAAATCCATGGCATAAGTAAGGGGGTCCAGGTAGAGACCTGTGAGAGAAACAAAACGTGGTAACCCGTCCCTTCTCTCTTTCAGCCAGACTTCTCAGGCAACCTCTGTTCTAATCAATAACCTTTATATTTTAGATCTAATAGATATGTCTTTATACAAAGAAATGGCTGTGAGATGATTTTTTTTTTTGAATATTGATCTTGTGAGCTTATCTGAATCTTTAAAGCTTTCAGATCTTTTAAGCTTATCTGAGACCTAATATGTATGGATAGATGATTAGTGAATAATCTCTTTTTTTCCTCTCTTCATATGTCACATATATTTTGCTTTTTTTTATTATTATTGCTCTGGCTATGTATTGCAATCTAATAGTTGTACATGAGAGTCCCTCTTCTTATTGCTTCAGATACATTTTGCAGTAATGAGAATAAAAAGGGAATTAAGGGTATAAGGTCAGCTCAGGCTTGCAGGAGTGAGAAGGTGAGCTTTAAACTAACTCAAGTCAAGGGCCTATGACCATCACTGTCACTTACCAGCCATGGAAAATTTGTCACGTTATTAAACTGAGAGTGCCTCAGCTTTTTAACTGTGAATTGAATGCAGTAAGCCCGATCTGGAAGGACTGGTGGCCTTGGTGCTAACTGTAAAGTATCTGCCACAGTGCCTAGCAGGCACCATATCCCTCCCTTTTCATGACTGGTGGCTGCACTTTCCAAAAAAGATCTGACCTTCCTTATGCCTGATACAGGGCTTCCCTAGTGGCTCAATGGTAGAGTATCCGCCTGTGGTACAGGAACCGCAGGAGACATAGATTTGATCCCTGGGTCGGGAAGATCCCCTGGGGTAGGAAATGGCAACCCACTTCAGAATTCTTCCCTGGAAAATCTCATGGACAGAGGGGCCTCGTGGGCTACAGTCCATGGTGTCACAAAAGTGTCAGACATGACTTAGCAATAATAACAAAAAGGCGTGATATAAAGAAGTTAGGGAGAGTGCTGACAGCCACGTCCTGATCTTCTAGAACTGACATCAAAGGATAGGGCATGACTCTCTTTTGTTCCCTCTATTCAGGGATGGGTAGACCCCTCAGTCTCCACTCGGGCTCCACAATTTGAATTTTGGTGGGGCCTGGGGAATCCCCTCCTTCTTGAACTCCTCATATTAAGACTGATACCTCCCTGTGAGCCTGGAGGAAGAAATAAGGGTGGCCTTAACTAGCCATGCCTGCCAATAGTCTCATAAGGATGAAAGCTCTGGCAGCTGGTTGAGGATGACAGGTGGTTCCTCTCAGGGTCCCAAATCAGGGTCCCAAATTTGACTCTCAGCCAAGCCCAAGATACCCCCTTGTTAACATGTGACCCAAAACCCTAACTTTCCTGCTACTCCTCGGTCGGAGCTGAAGGGCCCCTTGGCCTGACAACTCTGCCTGGGGGCTTGTAGCCTGACAGTAGGGAGGATTCTGTGTGGACATCCCGGTATATGTGTTCCCACATCCTTTACCATCTTCAACCTGACTTGGAAATAACCTGGAAATATTCCCTGAATTGCCTTAATGCTTCTCCAATCAGGCCCCCAATTCCCTGAGACTCTCAAGGTAGAAGTAGAATTTGTCTCACGGGCCACCCAGCCTGTGGTCTTCCAAGGCTAACAGCAGTGGAAGGAGTATGTTCTGCCCCCACTGTTTTGAGGCGGGTGGTCTTTTCAGTCTTCAGGGTCCTTACCTTGACTTCTGGCACAACCTGGAAATCATCCTTCTGCTGAGCTTTGGCTGCTCCCTTTGATCAGGATGAGGTTCCTTACCTCCATGTGATCCTCTGGGAGGAAGTGAGTAGGACTCACCATGTCACCAGGCCTAAGTGGCACAGTCTCAGGCCTGACAACAGGGACAGTGCCCTCTGTAGCCCCCTTCTTTCTGGGAGGGATCCTTCGCTGTCAGTCATTATCATCAGTTGATTCCTGTTAGGAACTGGGTACCCTTCCTCAGCTGATAGAGGCTCCCTCCATTAGCCCAAGGACTTTACGGTGCTGAAGCCATTTGCCTTCAGAAAATAAGGGATAAACCTAGTCTGTAAGTCCTGCCTGTTCCCTCCCAGGGCTCATTACATTTGTAGGACTTTCTAAGAATTTATCTGTAATGGGGTAGTTGGCTGCCACATTCCTCATACAGGACTGTGCAAATGTCATACCTGGGATTTCCACTCTCTGATGAAGAGCCAGCCTATAAATCAATGTCCACATCTCCTTGATACCCTCCAGGCAGAAGTCAGGGGGCCCTTGAGCTGGCCAGCACTTACCTATGCTTCCTAGGGCTAACTGGAGAGGAGGGAGTTAAGTGTAGCCTTGTCGGCTGGGATTGAGGGGCTTCCATATCCACACCCTGGGTCTTCAATTTGCACCCTTCCTGGGGCTCTATTCTCTGCTGATGAGGCTGAGGACTCTGCTGATTCCCAATGTCCCCACCTTCCCGGGACCTGAGCTGAAAGCATAACCACAGCAGCCTGGATTTTTCTGGACTTTATGGGCTTGCCAATGAGGACAGGTCTTTACGGGGTGGTACTGTTGTGGCTGGGTCTTTCTAGCACCCTCATTCACGTTAATCACCGTCAATTCTGAGATTGATCCTCACTCCTATCCAACCTCAGAACTCTGCCCCAACACCAAGTTTCTTAGGTCTCTGAGAGGCCTGAAGAATAAGCGAGACTATGCTTTGCCTAACAGTTCTGAGATCCTCTGTGTCTGAGAGCAGTTGGGAATGCTGTTCCAGTGACCACTCCTTTTCTGGTGTGTTGCTCTCCTTAATCCTCCTACATGGGGTCCTCATTTTGCTTTCTGTGTCTTGGATTAAAGGCTTCTGGGGAAATTATACATCTCTGCAAACTCTTGAGGTGTATTTGCTCTGCAGTGCTACAGAGAATGGGTCCCTGTCCTAAGAGTGATGGGAGATGGAGAAGCTATAGCCCAAGGCAGGAATCCCAGGACAGGTGGTCACCCATTAGGGAAAAAAAGTACATCAATCTATCTCCTCATCAGCCAGGTAAAGATTCTCATGTTATTTCTACTGTCAAGAAACTGTAAGCATGATATGGAGAGCCCTTTCTACCGGCAAGAGACTGTAAGCATGATATGGAGAGCCCTTGGTTTTCAGAGGTTATCTAATATGGCCAATATACATGCTTATACTGGCACCAAATACTGTCTCATTAATCTGTGAGAAATGAATAAGGGATATGTATTTTTTGTTAAATATATTTGGTATTCTTACTGCTCTGGCTACACATTCTGATCCAGTAGCTTGAGCACAAGGGCAGTCTTTTTTTATCACCTAGAACAAATTTTGAAGTATTGAGAAAAACCCTGAAATAAAAGATACAGGGTGGGGGCTTTCCTGGTGGTCCAGGGACTAGGACTCCAAGCTCCCAATGCAAGGAGCCCAGGTTCGATCCCTGGTCAGGGAAGTAGACCCCACGTGCTGCAACTAAGAGCCAGCACAGCCAAATAAATAAGAAAAAGGAAATGAAATATCAAACGTTAAAAGTACTTGTTAAAAAAAAAAAAGACAAGGGTATGTCTTGGGGTCGGGGGTGGAAATAGTATGAGTGCTACAGTAGTTTATAGAGCAGGAGTCTAGTCCCAACTGGGTCATTTACCAGCCGTATTTCAGCAAAAATCAAACACTATCTCTATAAGCCTTGGGCTCTCCATCATGAATTGTGTTTGATAGGCCCTGTCTTGTTGGACTGGTGGAATGTATGTATTTATAGAAAGCATCTGTCATGGTGCTTGACTCTACTGAGACATTAGGGGCAATGGCAGTTATTACTATGATTATCTTGACCTCAGATAATCAGCTGGGATTACATCAGCTGGTATTCCTTTTTTTTTTTTTTTTTTGCATCTATGAGATATCAGGTACTATGCAGCATTCTAACTGAAGGGGAAAAAAATACCCAACCTCCTGAATCTAGCAAAAATTCTTCCTAGCAATGAAAACAAAGTCATATGCTGTTTCCAACCCCACTTTACCATTTTTTCTTTTTCTTCTTGAGGTAGAGAGCATCTCAGCCTCTTCCATAGAATGACAGCTTCTCTGAGAGACTATAATTGAATGGGAAGAGGCTGGGACATTTTTGACTAAATATTACCAGTATAAGCATGAAGACTTCTTAAGAGCAGATGCTCAATTAGTGTTTGTGTAAAAGAAGAACCACGAATAAATCATTTGCAATAATTTATATTCTCAAACATTCTTGAAAAACATAAGCAGATTCAGGTATATAACTTTTACCTTTACAAAAAGGGAGACTGAACAGAGAGGAAAGTAAACCAAAAACTGACTAGCTTTCAGCTATATCTCTATTTATGTATCAATGTTCTGAGCCTCTCTTAGCGTGGTGTCTTTCACATTTTGAAGCATATTCTTATCCTAAAGTGATGTTATTCTCATCCTGGATCACAAGTGATTTAAGGATTTCCAATATGTATTTCAAAAAACAAAACTCTTACTCCTGAATCTAACAAACAGCAAACAATGTGTACCCATGTAAATAATATACTTCTATCATTAAACTAAATAAAGTTTTTGTTGAAACAATACTGAACATTTTGGGGGGAAGTCAACAAGTTATTGATGCATATGAGGAACACAGGTTGACAGGCTTTGCTAACCACAAAGTGAAGAGTGGGCTTCAGACCACACTAGGACGAGATGAGCGGCTGGATGTGGCCCTGGAATGGGCACTGGCCAAGGCAGAAGTGCTAGCACTGGCTGAGGAAGTAGAACCAGGCCTGGTTGAGGAAGAATGACCAGCACTGGCCGAAGTGGAAGGGCCAGGCTGGGGCGCAGCAGAAAGGGCAGGCCTGCCTGAGGCAGAAATACCACGCCTGGCCACGGCAGACATGTCAGCCCTGGCCGAGGCTGATGTGCCAGGTCTGGCTGAGGCAGGATGGCCAGCACTGGCCGAGGCAAAAGGGCTGTGCCTGGCCCTGGCAGACACCTCAGCCTTGGCTGAGGCCAAAGTGCTAGCCCTGGCTGCAGCAGAAGTGCCAGGTCTGGCCAAGGCAGAAGGGCCAGCACTGGCCGAGGCAGAAGGGCCAGCCCTGGCCCTGGCAGACACCTCAGCCTTGGCTGAGGCCAAAGTGCCAGCCCTGGCTGCAGAAAAATTGCCAGGTCTGGCCAAGGCAGAAGGGCCAGGCTTGGCCCTGGAAGACATGTCAGCCCTGGCAGAGGCTGATGTGCCAGGTCTGGCTGAGGCAGGATGGCCAGCACTGGCCGAGGCAGAAGGGCTGGGCCTGGCCCTGGCAGACATCTCAGCCTTGGCTGAGGCCAAAGTGCCAGCCCTGGCTGCAGAAGAATTGCCAGGTCTGGCCAAGGCAGAAGGGCCAGCACTGGCTGAGGCAGAAGGGCTGGGCCTGGCCCTGGCAGACATGTCAGCCCTGGCTGCAGCAGAAGTGCCAGGTCTGGCCAAGGCAGAAGGGCCAGGCCTGGCCCTGGCAGACATGTCAGCTCTGGCTGAGGCAGAAGGGCCAGGACTGGCTGCAACAGATGTGCTAGGTCTGGCCAAGGCAGAAGGGCCAGCACTGGCTGAGGCAGAAGGACCAGGTCTGGCCAAGGCAGAAGGGCCAGGCTTGGCCCTGGAAGACATGTCAGCCCTGGCAGAGGCTGATGTGCCAGGTCTGGCTGAGGCAGGATGGCCAGCACTGGCCGAGGCAGAAGGGCTGGGCCTGGCCCTGGCAGACATCTCAGCCTTGGCTGAGGCCAAAGTGCCAGCCCTGGCTGCAGAAGAATTGCCAGGTCTGGCCAAGGCAGAAGGGCCAGCACTGGCTGAGGCAGAAGGGCCAGGCCTGGCCCTGGCAGACATGTCAGCCCTGGCCGAGGCTGATGTGCCAGGTCTGGCTGAGGCAGGATGGCCAGCACTGGCCGAGGCAGAAGGGCTGGGCCTGGCCCTGGCAGACACCTCAGCCTTGGCTGAGGCCAAAGTGCCAGCCCTGGCTGCAGCAGAAGTGCCAGGTCTGGCCAAGGCAGAAGGGCCAGCCCTGGCTGAGGCAGAAGGGCCAGGTCTGGCCAAGGCAGAAGGGCCAGCTCTGGCCCTGGCAGACACCTCAGCCTTGGCTGAGGCCAAAGTGCCAGCCCTGGCTGCAGAAGAACTGCCAGGTCTGGACAAGGCAGAAGGGCCAGCACTGGCCGAGGCAGAAGGGCCAGGCCTGACCCTGGCAGACACGTCAGCACTGGCTGAGGCAGAAGGGCCAGCCCTGGCTGCAACAGATGTGCTAGGTCTGGCCAAGGCAGAAGGGCCAGCACTGGCTGAGGCAGAAGGGCCAGGCTTGGCCCTGGAAGACATGTCAGCCCTGGCCGAGGCTGATGTGCCAGGTCTGGCTGAGGCAGGATGGCCAGCACTGGCCGAGGCAGAAGGGCTGGGCCTGGCCCTGGCAGACATCTCAGCCCTGGCTGCAGCAGAAGTGCCAGGTCTGGACAAGGCAGAAGGGCCAGCACTGGCCGAGGCAGAAGGGCCAGCCCTGGCCCTGGCAGACAGGTTAGCACTGGCTGAGGCAGAAGGGCCAGCCCTGGCTGCAACAGATGTGCTAGGTCTGGCCAAGGCAGAAGGGCCAGCACTGGCTGAGGCAGAAGGGCCAGGCTTGGCCCTGGAAGACATGTCAGCCCTGGCCGAGGCTGATGTGCCAGGTCTGGCTGAGGCAGGATGGCCAGCACTGGCCGAGGCAGAAGGGCTGGGCCTGGCCCTGGCAGACATCTCAGCCCTGGCTGCAGCAGAAGTGCCAGGTCTGGACAAGGCAGAAGGGCCAGCACTGGCCGAGGCAGAAGGGCCAGCCCTGGCCCTGGCAGACAGGTTAGCACTGGCTGAGGCAGAAGGGCCAGCCCTGGCTGCAACAGATGTGCTAGGTCTGGCCAAGGCAGAAGGGCCAGCACTGGCTGAGGCAGAAGGGCCAGGCTTGGCCCTGGAAGACATGTCAGCCCTGGCCGAGGCTGATGTGCCAGGTCTGGCTGAGGCAGGATGGCCAGCACTGGCCGAGGCAGAAGGGCTGGGCCTGGCCCTGGCAGACATCTCAGCCCTGGCTGCAGCAGAAGTGCCAGGTCTGGACAAGGCAGAAGGGCCAGCACTGGCCGAGGCAGAAGGGCCAGCCCTGGCCCTGGCAGACAGGTTAGCACTGGCTGAGGCAGAAGGGCCAGCCCTGGCTGCAACAGATGTGCTAGGTCTGGCCAAGGCAGAAGGGCCAGCACTGGCTGAGGCAGAAGGGCCAGGCTTGGCCCTGGAAGACATGTCAGCCCTGGCCGAGGCTGATGTGCCAGGTCTGGCTGAGGCAGGATGGCCAGCACTGGCCAAGGCAGAAGGGCTGGGCCTGGCCCTGGCAGACATCTCAGCCCTGGCTGCAGCAGAAGTGCCAGGTCTGGACAAGGTAGAAGGGCCAGCACTGGCCGAGGCAGAAGGGCCAGCCCTGGCTCTGGCAGACACCTCAGCCTTGGCTGAGGCCAAAGTGCCAGCCCTGGCTGCAGAAGAATTGCCAGGTCTGGCCAAGGCAGAAGGGCCAGCACTGGCTGAGGCAGAAGGGCCAGGTCTGGCCAAGGCAGAAGGGCTAGGCCTGGCCCTGGCAGACATGTCAGCTCTGGCCGAGGCCAAAGTGCCAGCCCTGCCTGCAACAGAAGTGCCAGGTCTGGACAAGGCAGAAGGGCCAGCACTGGCCGAGGCAGAAGGGCCAGGCCTGACCCTGGCAGACATGTCAGCACTGGCTGAGGCCGAAGTGCCAGCCCTGGCTGCAACAGATGTGCTAGGTCTGGCCAAGGCAGAAGGGCCAGGCCTGACCCTGGCAGACATGTCAGCACTGGCTGAGGCAGAAGGGCCAGGCCTGGCTGCAACAGATGTGCTAGGTCTGGCCAAGGCAGAAGGGCCAGCACTGGCTGAGGCAGAAGGGTCAGGCCTGGCCCTGGCAGACATGTCAGCCGTGGCTGAGGCCGATGTGCCAGGTCTGGCTGAGGCAGGACGGCCAGCACTGGCCAAAGCAGAAGGGCAAGCACTGGCCGATACACAAGGGCCGGGCCAGGCTGTGGCATACATGTCAGCCCAGGCTGCAGCAGAAGTGCAAGATCTGGCTGAGGCAGAAGGGCCAGCACTGGCAGAGGCTGAAGGGCCAGCACTGGCTGAGGCAGAAGAGCCAGGCCTGGCCCTGGCAGACATGTCAGCCCTGGCCGAGGCCGATGTGCCAGGTCTGGCCGAGGCAGGATGGCTGGCACTGGACGAGGCAGAAGGGCCAGGCCTTGCCATTGCAGACATGTCAGCCCTGGCTGCAACAGAAGTGCCCGGTCTGGCCGAGGAAGAAGGGCCAGCACTAGCCGAGCAGAAGGCCCAGTGCTGGCTGAGGCACAAGGGCCAGCACTGGCCGAGGCAGAAGGGCCGGCCTCGGCTGCAGCTCTGGCTCCCGTGCTCTCTACCTCCTCTCTCCAAGCCTCCTCGTAATGTGGCAGTAAGGCACCAGGGACCAAATCCTTGAATTTGGCCACAGTCTGCAGGATTTTCGTCTTGCTGGTTTCTATGAGCGCTTTAGGACCCCACAGGAACTCATAGTGAGGGGGATCGCTGCTGGGCACTTGGCAGTACTCCAGGTACCCTTCCCGTACCAGATCTTCTGTGATGAGCTTTCTGGTGTCTCCAAAGAAGAAATGCCTTCTTCCATCATAGATGCCCAGCATATTCAGGAACTTCCAGATCTCCTCCTCAGAGGCGCGGTGGCCATATAGGTAGATAACACCCAGCAGATGCATCAGAAGACCATTCTTCAGCAGCCCCCAGTCACCTCGCATAGACTCACTGTCGCTGAGATCTAGGTTGCTCACCAGGGTATAGCAGTGACTGTTGGGCCTGACTTCCTTCAGCACCAGGCCAAACAACAGCTCCATGCACTTAGAAGCCCTGCTAAAGATCTCAGGGAATTGCTCCTTGTACCTTCTATTGATTGCCTTCAGCATTTCAAACCTCTTAATGAGCTCCCTCCTCTTATACTTAAACAGCATGTACTGCACCAACATCTCTGCCTTCTTGGTCAGAAGATCTGTGTGAGAGCTCTCAGCAGCAGCTGCGACCTGGGAGGAATTTTCACCTTCCTGATCTTGGCCCTCAGCACCTACACCAGATCTTGAGCGTTCCATGGCACCAACAACAGATCTCCAGCGTGCTGCACGCCTGACACCAGATCTTTTGGGTATAGCACCTGCAGCAGCACTGGTGGTGCCTTGGGCTCCCTGAGGCCCCTCTGGGGTGCCAGCAGCTGACGAGCTTGAGGGAGCGCTCTCTGAATCAGTAGGGGAGGAGGAGGTGGTCTCTTCTCCCCCAGATGTAGTACCCTGATCATGAAGACCCTGGGTCTCAGCCCGAGCCTGGTGATGTTTCTCATGAGCACGGTGCTTACTCTTCTGCCCACGGGGCATGATGGCTGTGGTCAGGGGCCGCAGGCACGAGTCTGGGCCAATAGACAGGAGATTGGGGCACCTGGAGGATGGAGAATGAGGTGACATGAACACCTTAAAACAGGGAGACTCCACCTTGGCTTAATCAAAGGCCACCTCTGCAGGTGTCCTTGAGGACACTGCCCTAGGAACCCACAAGGCTCCTGTTTCCTGGTCAGCCTGTCCCCACACAACCCCACAGAGGAAGCACAGAGGCCTTACTGTTCCTCTGCGACCTCTCAGCCCTGCTTTGGATTTACTCAGGTGATAGCTGGTGCTGGCAGTGGGGTCCTCTCAGCTCATCTTCAGTATTATCACATCAAGTCCTGGTGGAGCCTGGGCACCCTTCTCTCTGCCACTCTCATGAAGACACTTTAGACCTCCACATGATTCAGAAGTGAAGGGCTGCCTCAGTCCACCTCCCCCCCTCCCCAGGGGATACCCAGTGCTGAGAGCTCAGTAGGGTCTTTTCTATCCTGAGTTCACTGGGATCATCATTCATGGTCTTTACTTTGGTTCCTTAAAACGCTAGGCACTATTCTCCATTAGCTGGCTGGTGGCTGCACCTTCAGACTAGAGGTTTCCCCTCCCCTAGACTTGGCATAAAACAGTAAAGCAGATGTTCAAACTCACAGCCCATCCCTGAGATTACCTGGGTTGAAATCCAAGGGTTGGGATGGACGCTCTGAGTCCTCACCCAGGTTCCTCAACTGAGCTCCTGGTAGAGAACCTCCTCTTTCTCCTCAACTGATACCTGTCTGATAGTGAAAGCCAATCACCCTGTGTCCCAACAGGAGGAAGTGAAGATGACCCCATCTTACCAAACACGGTCTCCTAAGAATGGAAGCTGTTGCAGGCAGGTTGATGTCCCTGTGGTCCCATCCAAGATCCCAATTCAAAGTTAATTTTTTTTTTTTGCTCCTCTTTTCTTCCATATGTCTTTTTAAAACAAATTTATTTATTTTTAATGGAGGATATCTTTACAATATTGTGTTTTCTTCTGCCCCACATCAATATGAATCAGCCATAGGTATACTGTATGTCCCCTCCCTCTTTAAACTCTCTCCCACTTCCCATCACATTCCACCCCTCTGAAGCTGTCAGAGCACTGGCTTTGAGCTCCCTGAGTCATAAAACTAATTCCTACTGGTTATCTATTTTCCATATGGTAACATGTACGTTTTCAATATTACTCTCTCAATCTGCCCCTCCCTCTCCTTCCCCCACTGTGTCCACGAGTGTGTTCTCTAGGTCTGCATCTCCAGGCTGCCCTGCAAATAGGTTCATCAGTACCATCTTTCTGGATTCGATATATATGCATTAATATATGATATTGGCTTTCCTCTTTCTGACTTAGTTCACTTTGCATAAAAAACTAGGAATAAAACTACCACATGAGCCAACAATCCCACTACTGGGCATATATCCTGAGCAAAGGGTAACTGAAAAAGACACTTGTATTCCAATGTTCACTGCATCACTATACAATAGCCAGGACATAAAAGTAACCGTGGTCTACATTTGACTCATGATAGGGTGTAAGAGTTCTCCCTCTGCTGACCACTCCTTAGCCCACAGTGGGGACCGACATGTATTCTTGAGGTCTGCCAGGGATGACGACAGGGACGATTTGGTCTGAATGATGTGGTGTGGAACATCCTCACAACCCCCGAGGTTCTCACCATGACCCTTCGCAAATCTGAAACCCTCCCTTGCCAACCTGAGGCTGCCCCCTTTGACCTGGTCGCTCACTTCCCTGACATTTCCCGGGAAGTGTCATGTCAAAATGCCCGATTCTCCCAGGCCTGAAAACAGGGCTGGTGCTTTATGAGGCCCCGTTTCTTAAGGAAGTGGCCCCCATCCTCACTCGGCGTCACAACCATGAATCATGTCGGGGACTAGCTCCCTTTGTTGAACTGCTTTTCTTCTGTTAGAGCAAGGCTCTCACTCCCCAAAACCAGCTCCAGTGGACACCAGGGGGCACCACAGTTGGCCAACTCTACCCGGAACCTCCTAGAGCCCAGAATAGGGGAGTCGCTCTGTGTGGCCCCTTTGCGGTGTCGAAGTCTTCTCATCAGCCCTCAGGGCCGTTATCTAGGACCCAGAGCTCCTCCGGGGGTAGAATCCGGGCCTACCCGCACAGACCAAGCCTTAGCCTCAGACACTCTACGCAACATTTAGCCGATAGCGCTGAGGGGCCCACAAAAGCCATATCACAGGGGTGGGATGTGGATGGGTCACTTTTATTACTGGGAGGGGTGGGAAAGTCCCTTCAGTCCCATTCAGGTCCTCACCTTGGTTCCGGACGAGACCTGGACACTAAGTCTCCGCCAAATGGTCGCGGCGGCTACCGGTCGAGCTTCTCGCCTTCGAAGCGGAAGTGGAGGGGAGCTGCGCACGTGCCTACGTGAGGTCGCCCAGGGACGACGGCAAGGGCAGCGTGCTACAGGAACCCCGGTAGCTCATTATTCACCCGTCCCTGGATTCTCTCTCAGGGTCCTTCGGGTGCAGTTTATCAGAGCCCCAAAGGCCTCCATCTATGAACCCAAGTCCTACACCCCTAAACAAAGCCCTTGCCTTCCCAAGTCCCTAGTGGAGGGAATCAGGGCACTGCTCGGAGAATCTCTGCTTGTCAGGAGGGGCACCACTCTGTGAACCTCCCTCTTTGGGGAGAGGGCCTCTCATTAGCACTGATCGTCCTCACCTTAAGTCCGGTTATGGTCAAGATGACACCCCTCTGCAGATCTGGGGCCCTATCCCGCTAGAGAAGGCCGTGCCCTCCCTGAGATCACACAGGTGGAATGAGGGGACCACTCAGAAGTAGCTCCTCTGGGTCTCTCAGAGCTAAGAATTTATAGAATGCTGTTTGGCTCCCTCTCCAGGGGTCCCCTCTAACACTCAGCATTGTCATCTGAGGTCCTGCTTGGGCTCAGGTTCATCCACCCACGAAACTAGGCTGATCCTATTAGACAGAGGCCTCACCTCACTGAGAATTTCCAGACTGAAATCAACCTGACATCTGTGCCCTGAGCTTCCCAGGGAGCACAACGACAGATTTTCCAGGGCCTCCTTTGACGCAGTGTGTGCTACTGTGAGTCCACTTTCACGTCCTCACATTGACACGTGACGAACCCTGTAACTCCACTCTCTGCTTTATGGAGCAGCTTGTCTTACATCAAGGTCCTAGTCTCCTTGAGAATTCCAAGTTGCAAGTCAGGGTGACCATCATGCGACTTCCAAAAACAGGCAGTGGGGATGCAACTCGAGTCCTTCTGGATTCCTCTTGCTCAGCATCCTCACTACATCTACCACAGCCAGGGACTGCTCCCTCTACTGATGTAAGATACCTCTTTGGGTGACCACTATAATCAGGAGTCACTGTCTCCGCATTTCTTTCATGGAGTTCCAATATCAGCTTCTGTCGCTTGATTAAAGGCTTCCTGGGAAATCCATATTCCTACGAACACTTGAGCAGTTACCCTCTAGCAAATCTTGGAGAAAATGGGTCTCAGTCCCAAAAGTGATGTAAGATTAGGAAAATCCAGCAGAAATCAAGGAACTCAGGACAGATGTTATGCTGTCAGAGAAAAACAGCTCATATATTCCTTCTCTTCAGCTAGATTTTGGGTGCGTGCTTAGTTGCTCAGTCATGTCATACTCTTTACAACCCCATGGACTGTAGCCTGACAGGCTCCTCTGTCCATGGGGATTCTCCAGGCAAGAATCCTGGAGTGAGGTGCTCCCCTCCAAGGGATGTACCAAACCCAGGAATCAAACCTAGTACTCCAACATTGCAGGTGGATTTGTTACTTTCTGAGCCACCAGATTTAGGGTAGTTCTAAAATCTTTACTTTCAGGACCTTCCTGTTGGTCCACTGGTTAAGACTCTGTACTCCCAATGCAGGGGGCCCAGGTTTGATCCCTGGTCAGGTAATTGGATCCCACATACCAGAACTAAGAGTTCATGTGCCACAACTAAGACTTTCACGTGCCACAACTAAAGAGCCTGCATGTGGCAACAAAGATCCTGAGTGCCAAAGCTAAGACTCAGAGCAGCCAAAAATAAATAAAAATAATATTTTTAATTAAAAAAGTGTTTAGTTTCTACATAGAAGGATAGCACCTGATAATCTTGTAAGCCCTTGATGACTTGAGGGTGTCTGAATCTGCAACTACAGATGACCATATGGTTACTGAGCATCAACTCTTTCTCTCCTTTCTCTCTCTTAGTTATTTTGGTTATGTGCTATGTGGCAATATTGATGGTAAGAGAGTTTTGGGGGAGAGTGGATACATGTATATGTATGGGTGACACCCTTCCCTGTTCATCTGAAACTGTCACAATATTGTTAAATGGCTATCCCCAAGCAAAAAATAAATGTTCAAATTATAAAAAATAAAACTGTGCTTCCAGTGCAAGGGATATGAGTTCAAACCCTGGTTGTGGAATTAAGATCCCATGTTTCAAGGGGTGGTCCTAAGATGATGGAGAAATAGGATGGGGAGACCACTTTCTCCCCCACAAATTCATCGAAAGAACATTTGAATGCTGAGAAAATTCCACAAAACAACTTCTGAATGTTAGCAGAGGACATCAGGCACCTAGAAAGGCAGCCTATTGTCTCTGAAAAGAGGTAGGACAAAATATAAAAGATAAAAAGAGACGCAAAAGAGGTAGGGACAGAGATCCATCCCAGGAAGGGAGTCTTAAAAAAGACAGAAGTTTTTGAACACCAGGGAACACTCTCACTGGCGGGTCTGTGGCAAGCCTTCGAATCTCAGAGGGCAACATAACTGGGAAGAAAAATAAGTAAATGAATAAATAAATAAATACATAAATAATTAAAACCCACAGATTACATGCCTAACGGCAACTCCCAGCGGAGCAGCAGCTCAGACATTCACAGCTGCCACTACCAAGTGGGGGCTGGACAGGGAGGGTCAGGCTGCATTGCTTAGGGTAAGAACCCCGGGCCTGAATGCCCTGAGGGCCATCTGAGGGAACTAACTTGAGACAGCAACCCAGACTATGGGATAGGTATCCCGTGAAAAGCCCTAACCCTAAGACACTGCCAGGCCCGCTCACAGAGCAAAGGACTGAGCAGAGCTAGCTGGCTGTGGACCGGCCCATCCCCTGCTGGAGACAGGCAGGCGAGGGCAGCCAGAGCCAGAAGGGGGCAATTGAAGCACCAGAGAAGCATCCTTTACCAAACTGCAAGCAGGCTTCATTGCTAACCAAGATTTCTTCAGATTCTGGATAGTTGACATCCGGGGGGAGGGTCGCAGCCAGAGATCAGCTTCCCAGAAGAGACACATGGCACACCTGAGGATACGTGCCCATTGTACACCCAGAAAACCGAGCGGCTGGGACAGGGGAGGTGGTAAGACACAGCCTCCAACTGGGGGCGTCTGTGCTTGGCAAGCACAGGGTCACCTGAGCTGCTCGGACTTGTGACAGGCACAAAACACAGGCCCAACCAAGACTGTGCCTTTGTGGAGTACCCAAGAACCTGAACCTGAGAGGCTGAGACCTGGGAAGTGCTTGCAATCCAGGCCTGCCTCAGACAGTACCCGGCAGAGCAACCTAGAGCCTGAGCAGTGTAGACTGGGAAAGCACACATGTCGTGAGCGGGGGCAAACCCAGCGTGGCCGAGACACTGCAGGCATTCCCTGCAAAGATTTGCTTGCAGTGTTCCTCCCTCCCCACAGCACGACTGAAAAAGTGAGCCTAAAATAAGTGACCACCACCGCCCACTTGTGTCACAGTGGAAATTAGAGACAGAAAAGATCAGCAAACATAAGAAGCTAAAATAAACAGAGGGAACTGCTTTGGAAGTGACAGGTGCAACAGATTAAAACCCTGTACTTAGCACTGACTACATAGGAAGGGGCCTTTAGATCTTGAGAAGTATAAGCTGGGTCAAGGAACTATCTGAAAATGAACTGACCCCACACTGTCCATAATAGCTCCAGAGAAAGTCCTATATATTCTTACTATTATAATTTTTCAATTATTNGCCTCTTTGCTCTGCCTCTTTGCTAAGACCTTCTCTTGGGGGCTGCAAGTGACGTGGAAGGGCCAAGGGCCTTGCCCCACTCCCCTGGGTTGGGGGTGGTGGGGTGGAGACAATGGGTCTGGTCCTCTCTTCACACTTCAGATTTTGGCCATGAGATTGATTACACTTCCCTCGCTTCCCCTCCTCCCCTCCCCAGTTTAGCTGTAAGCTTTGCAAACTTCCCCACCAGAGTCCAAACTGAGCTGAGACGGTAAGGCACTCCTGTCTCTTCTCTGGCTCTCTTCAGGCCCCGCCCACCAAACCCCGAGTGACTCCAGGCAAATCCACAGCTTTTCTGCAAGGTGCCACCACACAGAGCTGTTCTGGCAGGATGTGATGACTCTCCAAGTGTCCCAGCACACAGATCCACCTTCCCTTCCTGACTGTCTATCTCCAGCTGGTGGAGAGTGAGAACATGATTTTGTAGCAATTTGTTCTGCTGAGCATCCATTCCTATGTTGTCCGACCTGTACTGTGAGTTTCTAGAGGACAGAGGATGGGACATGTGTCTTATTGAATATTTATTTATTTGGCTGAAGCGGGTCTTAGTTGTGACATGTGGATCCAGTTCCCTGACCAGGGATCAAACTTGGGCCCTGAGCATTGGGAGCTCAGAGTGTTAGCCACTGGACCACCAGGGAAGTCCTCTGAGGGCACATGTCATAATCATCTTTGTATTTTAGAGCATCTCAGACACAATGCTTTACACACTGATACATACAGTGCTTAATAAATTATGATTTCAATTATCTATAGAGATCCTAGAAATTGAGAATCATAATTAAACTAACTGCCAAGCACATGGTAAATGCTCAATAAAGGATGATGACTATCATTAACTATGTATTTATTTCTCTTTGAAACTCCCATAGATCACTGATCACTTTATCACTCCCATGACATTTACCACTCTTCACTTTGGAATCTTTTTTCCAATATTTATTTATTTGGATCTTCGTTACAGCATGTGGGATCTAGTTCCTTGACTAGGGATCACACCTGAGCCCCCTTGCATTGATAGCCTAGTGTTTCAGCCACTGGATCACCAGGGAAGTCCCTACTTTGGATTCTTGGTATGTATATATGTGCATGTGTTTATATTTCTACAAAACTGGATGGAACACCTTGAAGTCTGGGCTGCTACTCATCTCGGTGCTCTCTCTCTCTCACAAGTAGCTAGTCAAGTGCCTCAAAGATGCACAATAAACATTGCTGAGTAAATTGATTTTTTGAGTTCTCTTTGAAATTACCAAATATGTTCTGAACAGGTTCTTAATGTCTTGGGGGGGGGTAAAAATGATAATGACAATACTGGTGATTATGATGGCATTTAGCAGCCTTCATCATGATGATTCCTTGACCCTAAGATCTTTCACCTTTATGAGGTTAAGGGTTGGCAGGAGCCATGTCTACGCCATAAATGCTGAACATGACATCTTTTGAATCCAGGGAGATAAAAAGAAGGGTAGCTGGCATATACTGAATTGTGTCCTCTCTCCCTCACAATTGATTTGTTGAAGCCTTAACCTTCAATGTGACTCTATTTGGAGATGGGTCCTTGGGGCCTTTAGGGAGGTAAGTAAGGTTAAATGAAGTCATAAGAGTGGTGTCCTGATCCAGCAGGATTCATGTCCTTATAAGAGGGAGAGACACCAAGAGTGTATACAAAGAGGGAGGCCGTCCAAGAAGGTGGCCATTGGCAAGCCAGGAGCAGAGGCCTCACCAGAAATGGACTGTGAGTTTGGACTTCCAGTCTCCAGAACTGTGAGATAATTAATTTCTGTTGTTCAAGCCACCTAGTATGTGGCATCTTAGAAGACTAACATAGTAGCCTGAGTCTTAAAAGTAAAAAACATCGACTTCTTTTTGGTTTTTAAGTCCTCTGTTTCACAACTATTGGGTCTGGGGCAACCTGGATCCCACCTGCATTCTATGTCTTTCTCCCTGAGTAGAAGTTTGGAATGAAAGTAGGAGCTGTGTTTTCAGTCCCTCTGACGGTTAATTTTATGTGTCAACTTGACTGGACCATAGGACACCCAGACAGTCAGTCAGACATTATTCTGGGTGTGTTTGTGAAGGTGTTTCTGAATGACATGAACATCTGGATCGGTAAACTGAGTAAAGCAGATTGTCCTCCCCATTGGATGAGATGGGCCTCATCCAATAAGCTGAAGATTTGAATTAAATGAAAGGGCTGAGTAGGAGGGACCAGCTGGCTTCCTGGCCGCTGAGCTGAGACCGTGGTCTTCTCCTGCCTTGATCTGGAGCTCACACCAGCAGCTCTCCTGGATCCAACTTGAAGACTATTCTTAGGCTCCATGATCATGCAAGCCAGCTCCCTATTTTCTCTCTCTCTGTGTATGTGTGTCTCCTGTAGGTTCTATTTCTCTGGAGAACCCTAATACGGTCCCCCTTTTTGCAGGTGGAAAAACTGAACTCAGATACAGGCTGTTCACAGAGAAGAGCAATGTTGCTCTTGACAGTTTGGAACTTCCCTGCTCCCTGTAGAGATTTTTAAAAATCAGCCTCAAAAGCAGGTGATTTGGACCCAACTAGGATACAGTGTTTCCTTCTTGTAAAAAGAGTGAAGTAGGGACATCCCTGGTGGTCCTGTGATTAAGAATCTGCCTTCCAATGCAGAGGACGTCGATTTGACCCATGGTTGGGGAACTAAGATCCCACATGCCACAGGGCTTAGAACTAAACCCAGTACGCCACAACTAGAGAGAGGTCTGCGTGCCACAATGAAAGATCCCACGTGTGGTGACTGGGACCTGATGCAGCCAAGAATAAACAAATAACTATAAAGAAAAGATGGAGTTTACTTTGCCGAGGGGAGACCCGAGCCTGGAGGAAGACCTGTATCTTCCAGGTACCCACGCTGCTAGGGTAAGCTCGAGGTTCCAGGAGGAAACTGTATTTTATAATAGGTTTATTTAGATTTAGGCCCTTGCCACATGGATTTAACTCTGGTGATGGATGATTGCCTGCCTTAAGACCACTTGCATTTGAATGCTGGGCTCCCTGCTTGTGTCCCAGCCGTGCAGGTGCTGAAAGGGCAAGGGGCACTGATGGCCACAGAATCGCAGGCGCACTGGTTCCCCTCTGAGGGCTGACCACTGCACAAAGGTGGAGGCACACTGCCCAGGCGGCCCTGCTCTCAGGCAAGTCCCCTCCTAAACCCACCGTGGAGGAGGGTCTGGGTGGCCTTGTTTTAAGCAGGGGACAGCAGCATTTTCCTGACGGTTCTGATTCCTCCCCTGCTCCCTGCCTGCCAGCTGGCTGACATCAAAAGTGGGAACTTTCAACGCATCCACTCCCATGGTGTTGGCTTTGATCTTGGCTAAGCTCAGCTTCCTGGGTGGGAGCCGGGGGTGGGGGCAGCCCTTTAGGCCCTTACCTGCCAGTCACAGAAAAATGAGATGGAGGGGACAAGAGGCAGTGGGCACTTAGAGCTGGGGGTCAAAGACTGACAGGTGACCTGCAGAGAACACTGAGCTCAGGGAACGAAGAAAAACTCGCCTCTTTCACAAACAGGGGCAAGCTGGTCAGAGGCCAGTGGAAGCCCTGCCCTCACCCACACCTAAGGCTCTGTTACTGATCCTGTGACCACCTTCTGCAGCTGCCAGCCCTATTAAAAGCACCAAACGGGCAGCACCGCAGGAAAGATAAGGCCGTCAGGTCAGTATCTCCCCTCAGGCCTTGGTGTTCTGCATACAGTTGACTCTTCACTTTCAGATGGACTGCTGGGTTCTCTTGTTTTCCAGAAATTTCACAGAACACTTCAGGTATCACAGAGATCCAGACTTTCTCGACCATACCCTGGCGGTGTGTTAAAAGAGCTGGAAAACAGCTCTCACCATTGACGTCATAAATCCACTTTAGAAAACTATCTCGGGAAAAATAACCATGTCATTTCATGGCCTTTGCACATACAGTCTGCTCAGAGCTGTTGTTTACACTAGCAAAAAGTCAGAAAGAACTAGAAGGCCCAGCACACCAGCAGGAAGGATTATGTGGCTGCTAAGAGGAGAACTTGGAACCTCAACCATCACCTCGTTTGGAATAAGGGTTTTTGCAGGTGTGATTAAGATCTCAAGACAAGAGCACCTGGATTAGGGTGCTTCCTAAATCCAGCAACATTAAGCAAAACAGAAAAGGACAAGACATAGAAACACAGAATGTGGTAAGGCAGGGGTGGGAGACTTTGGCCACAAGCCCAGGGACACCAGGAACCCCCAGAGGCTGGAGGACACAGGAAGATCCTCCCCGGGGCCTCTGGAGAGAGACGCCTTGACTGCGGACTTTCAGCCTCCAGAGCTATGAGAGAGTAAGCTTCCACGGTCTGAAGCCCCCCGGCTCCTGGTCATTTGCTTCAGCAACCCCAGGAGACAAATGTGTATAGTAGAGAAGCAGTAATGCTGAAAACTGAATAGATAATATTAAGAACATAGAAAGCACTAGGTACATGCTTATGACAAACAATATACTCGCGTATGGAGGAGAAGGTAGAGATGATGTCGCTTTCACGCCTTTATTTTTTTTAGTAAGGTTGTTTGAATGAACACATTTCATGCCTTACAAATATAATGAGTCATGTGGCCTGTTCACAATCCTGAAAATACAGGTCTGGTCACCCTGTGTGGCAGGACAGCCACCCCAGGACCAAGCTGCTTTTCACTCTGGTCAAGTGCACCTTGGGGTCTTGACCCCAGTGGTACCACCTTACAGATCCACCACTAAAATCGGAGTGTCCACACACACCTGCTTCCCTGAGACAGAGTAACTCCCTCTCAGGCCACAATCCCCTGCCTGTGTCTTTACCAAATACTCTCTCACAAACCCCATCACCTCCCCACTCTCCAGCCCCACCTTCCACAAGCCAGAAGAAAAAGGTGAGGCAAACAGCATGTCATTTCTTGACCTAGTCGTGATTAAACAGCCCCAAGAAAGTGTTAACTTGCATTTGCCTATGTAACAAGACACAGATCCCTCACGGACCATTAATCTTACTTAATCCAACTAAATGTGCCTATATGCAAAGTCCGTGTCTATTTAACCTATTTCATGCACCTATTTCAAATATTTTAAGTGGATTTTATCAAAAGGACTTAACCATCCTATTTTATAATAAATATTTTGTGGTATTTTAAATACTCCATTCCCTGTATCATTTAACACCTTCCAGTCTTTTTAGTAGACTTTTGCTCATGTGACACAAAAATATCATAAAGAAAATAAGGCAGAAAAATTTTATCCCCATCTTTAAGGTAAGAAAATAGAGACCTATTCCCCTTATATGTGGAACCTAAGAAGAAATGACACAAATAAACTTACAAAACAGGAAGAGACTTAGAAAACAAACTTATGGTTGCTGAGGGGGAAGGGACAGTTTGGAACTTTGGGGAGGTCATGTACACAGCCCTGGTAGGTGGCTGCTATCCACTGTAATTAAAATGGATAACCAATAAAGACTTACTATATAGCACATGGAACTCTGCTCAATGTTACATGCCAGCCTGGATGGGAGGAGGGTTTGGGGGAGAATAGATTCATGTATATGTATGGCTGAATCCCCTCACTGTTCACCTAAAACTTCCACAACATTGTTAATCAGCTATATCCCAATACAAAATGTTTTTGGCATTAAAAATAAAAAGAAAGAAAATAGAGACCTAAAGATTAGACGACGTTTGCAAAGTTTCAGAGCAATTCAGCAGCAGAGCCAGCATCTCTTTATAGGGAGAGATTTGCTTAGCTTTTCTGCCATCAATCAACGTTGATGCTACTGTTAACGTGACTTTTCTCTAAAATAAAAGAAATCCTTTTCTCTAAAAGGATTTCTGCAAAAATCCTTTGGATTTTCAACCAAGTCTCCAAATATTACCTGATGCTTGTCAGTCCCCATCTCAGATGGTAGAAAAGGTATGTGAAAAGTTTCAGAGGTGCTTGAAAAAGAGGAGCTTGGCAACAGTGTGAAATGAGAGCTGGGGGTATTAAAATTAGAAGTGGGTCATAAAACCCAGCCCTGCCAGGTCACCTGGGGAGAGACAGCATCTCTGGTGGCCCACACCCCTCTTCTACCTCAGCCTTTCTGCCAGGCTACCCACCCGCCCACTGACTGCAAGGCCCTTCTGCCAGCCTGCAGTTCAGCCAGCTAATACTCTCCTGAACAAACCCCGTCTGCAGCCACTTTTTCACAGGTTCTCAAGTACTGGGGTTACCAAGAGGGCTGGATGTTTGAAAGATAAAACAGAAGAAAAAAAAAACCCCCACCAACATTACAGTGTTTATCTCAGAGGCATGGGATCACAAGTCCCAAATTTGCTTTTATACAATTTTTTAAATTTATAAAATATATCAATCAGTTCAGCTCAGTCATGTCCAACTCTTTGTGACCCCATGAATTGCAGCACGCCAGGCCTCCCTGTCCATCACCAACTCCCGGAGTTTACTCAGACTCACGCGCATCGAGTCGGTGATGCCATCCAGCCATCTCATCCTCTGTTGTCCCCTTTTCCTCCTGCCCCCAATCCCTCCCAGCATCAGAGTCTTTTCCAATGAGTCAACTCTTCACATGAGGTGGCCAAAGTACTGGAGTTTCAGCTTTAGCGTCATTCCTTCCAAAGAAATCCCAGGGCTAATCTTCAGAATGGACTGGTTGGATCTCCTTGCAGTCCAAGGGACTCTCAAGAGTCTTCTCCAACACCACAGTTCAAAAGCATCCATTCTTTGGTGCTCAGCCTTCTTCACAGTCCAACTGTCACATCCATACATGATCATTGCTTTAAAAAAATTTTTTTTCTTTTAAATCTGTTTTTATCAAGTGGCCTGGAGGCTGGCCAAAAATACCTGGATCCCACTTTAACCCTAGAGGAATGGCACACGTAGGGCTTTCAGAAGGGCGCCATGTCCACTGCTTTTTTCGAGTATAGGTGATTTACCATGTTGTTAGTTTCAGGTATACAACAAAGTGAATCAGTTATACATATAGCCAATTTTTAAGATTTTTCCCATATAGGCCGTTACAGAGCACTGAGTAGATTTCCCTGTGCTGCACAGTACTATCTATTTTTTAAATATGGAATGCTTTACAAATTCGTGTCATCCTTGCACAGAGGTCACGCTAATCTTCTCTGTATTTTTCCAATTTTAGCATACGTGCTCCTGAAGCGAGTACCATGTCCGTTGCTCTTAATTCAGCTCCTTGTCATCCAAGAACCAAGATTTCCAGAGGCAGAGAAGCAATCTCCTCATTAACTATTGCTATGTCAAGTTCCAAAGCACTGGGCTGGCAGGTGGCGAGGGAAGCCTAGGGAGGGAAGCTTGCCTGAGCAGAGCACACGAGAGAATGACAACCCACAGCCCCTCCTGGGTGCAGACACAGCGGCCCAGCAGCCCGGGGACGTGCCAGCCAGGGAGCAGAGGGGAGAGGTGGACAGACGCCCTCTCTGCAGTTCACATCAGGCCTCTCTCTGCCATTTCTTGTGGATGGCCTAGTGGTTGGCAGAGGCAGTGCCACCCCAGACTTAGAAGTGGAACGTCTAGGAGCGTGAAAGGCTGGCTCTCAGCTTCCCTGTGGCTGGGAAGGTACCAGGCAGGCTGGACAGAGGGCCACGTTTGCCAGGAAGTGGCAGCAGAGGTGTGACGCCCATCTGGTCCTCTCAGACTCGGGCTCAGAAGAGGGTGGAGCGGCTCCACGGCATTACAGGGAAAGCCACGGGGCCTGTACTGCGAGCCCGTCACAGAAGGGAGCTCGGGGCAGCTGAACAGAGTGAGGCAGCTCTGCAAGAGCGGACGCGGACAAACACCCAAGACTGGGTTTAAAAGCAAGGCGCACGTGTGCAGCATGCCACCATCTGTGGAGAAAGAGGGGCTGAGCATCGGAAGTTACATGGGAGGATCCAGGTGGCAATGGTGGTGAGTAAGGGGCCAGAGGTGAGGAGCAGGGAAAGACACTCTTCTTCACACACCCTCTGTGCCTTCTCAGTTTGACACATAAAACATCGTTTTTAAGAGCATGAACATGTGAGCAAACGTATCCATGGTGTCACCTGCACAAAGCCACGAAGTACACCCTCAACCCCTCTCTAGAGATAGCACCGTGTCCTCCCCCCACTGCCCACCCGACCCGTGATGGCCCACGCAGCCCAGCTGCCCCTCAGCCCTGAGAACCCAGCTGTATCTCAGAACCAGTGGGGGCGACCCACTTGCTGGGGCTAAGGTGGCACATGCGAGGACGGCAAGCTCCAGTGGCTGGTTTTTGGGTACATGAGGGGCACCATGAGCAGTGAGGGATGTGGACTGTGGAGGGGACTCCTATCTTGGGCAAGCTGTAGCCTAGGGTCACTTCACCCTGGGGTCTCCATTTCCTTAACACACAAAGAAGGGGTTGCAATGGGGGAGTCTTTCTAGATTGATCACACGCCAGCAGGCCCACCTCATGGCCACTTCTCCGGACCCGTTGTATACTGGGTGCTTTGAGCGTAGGCCCACAGAAACACGATGTGTGCTCTCTGTGCAAGCTGAAACATTCTGGGAGCCCCACAAAAAAGTGGAAAAAACAGGTAGTAACAGATTTTATTTAGTCCAATATATGCAGATTATCATTTCAATATGCCATCAATATAAAAATTACCGAGTCTCCATTCTTTTTAGCTCTGTGTTTGCAATCAGTGTATACTTTATATTTACATAACATATTGATTTGGCCCAGCCACACATCAAGGGTTGAAAGGCGGCTGAAGCTAGTGGGGACCTCCCTGGTCAGCACCGGTGCTGGAGTGACCAGGTGGCCCTCCCTTCGCTTCAGATGTCATCAGGCTCCGTGCTGAGGCCGGCTGGAGCAGCAGCTGCATTCCCAGATAAGGCCCAGCCACTCGAGCAGCGGGTCCAGCTCCTTGCCAGATAAGGAGGGCAGCTGGGGCTGGATGCCAGACAAAACTGCAGAGCACCAGGAGAACAGGAAGCCAAGATGCCCGAGGCCAGGAGCAGGGTCACACGGGCTTTGGGGCGACAGATGTCAGGGTTTCCACAACACACCCGCCCTCCCCCACACCGAAGCAGAGGCTGCTGTCACGTCAGTTACACCCACTCGTTCTCTGACTTGCCTCTGAACACCTTCTAACCCCCGGCCCTCAGCCGGGCAGTGAGGACACGGCCTCCTCTCATGGGGCTCCTACCCGGAGCAGGAAGCTGCTAACACTGCCTTGGAGGCTCATTTACTCCCCCAACTCACCCAGAAATTCCTGTGAGGAGAATCACCTTAGAAATGAGGTTAAATCACTTCCCAACAGCCACACCCCAACGGGTGGGAGGGCAGCCTCCCCCCACTTCAACACTGCAGTCACACACCCCAGCTTCAAAGAGGCCCCAGAATCCCACAGGCGCAAGGCATGGGGCCACCACTGCAGAAAGCATATGCAACAGGGGCCAGGAGAAGATTCCCAGAGGCAACCCACCAGGCGAGAGGGGAGCTGGGCCTCCAGAGGACCAGGAGGCAGGGCAGGTAGAGGTGCTCAGAAAACCCTGACTGCCAGCGGCTGGATCAGGCCCCACGAGAGGTGGGGTGTCGGCCAAACCAGTGCCCAGGGTCCCTACACTCTGTAAGAACTGGGGTTTTACCCTCAGGGCAGGGGAAGCCACTAAAGAGTTCTATCTGTGGCACGAACAGGACCAGGTTTTAAAAATCACTGTAAAGGAGAAATCCCCAAGCCTGATCGGCTCCCTTTCTCTCAGCATGTTTTACAACACCCTAGGACTTAACCTCCCAGGGCCTGAGGTTTACTCACTCCATCATTTTATGAAAGTGATGCCGCTGACCTGGAGCTCCTGAGGGTCTTAATGCAAAGCTGATAAGCCCCTGGTTTTCCTGGCCTGCTAGGTGCCTCCAACCCCCAGCCCCACAGCAATGGCCTCCACGTCCCCACACAGAGACAGAGAGGATTCTTGCGGCCACTGAGAGAAAGCACTGAAACATTTCAGCTGCACAAGCGCAGGGCCCTACTGTCTCCCGCCCCCAGACAAGGAGTAACATCGTTCACCGCCTCCCAAGCCTCCCCTCTGCCCAGCCCCCTCCACACATCCTTTCAGCTCCCCTGATTATCCGCTCCATTTTCAGTGCATCAGCTTTGGAGGCTGGCCTACTTTCCAAGGACATAGGAGCAGAAACACTTGTGCGTTATACGAACAGCAGAACATAACTAGAACAGGACACAGAAAGAGGGGAGCCAGCAACAGGGCGTGCCAGGGATGCAGGAGAAGCTGGTGAAGGAACCAGCAAGGCAGAGCACAGACCATCACCTTGAGGGCGGTGGGGGGCAGCAGGCAGGAGAGGGCAGAGACACCTCCTCACACAGCCCCGCTTGGCCACTGACGGCTGGAACACTGAGCTTAGTCCAGGAGGCAGCTGCCCAGATCCCCTTACCCAGTTAGAAGAGGACCTGAGGCTCAGGAAGCCACGCTCAGTGTGAGCAGAGGGCAGCCCACGGCACATCTCAGGGCTGGGTGAGGAGTGGGGAGTGATAAGCCAGACCAGGCTATGGAGCCTGTCCCAGGGACCACCTTCAGAGGTAAGTGTTCCATGCAAGCGAAAGGCCAAGGTCCCCCAAGCAGGACATTGCTCTGAATTTCCAGCAGCGTGAACCTCTGGCCTGAAAGACCAACCCCTGCCTCTGCAGGAAGACAGATCGTGTCAAGGAATGCCAAGGAGGAAGCACTCCCTTCCCACAACCCCTCCTCTGCAGGGTCCTCTGCAGGGCTGTGCAACACCTGCCAGGCCCGCCAGAGCCGGGCGCAAAGAGGAGGGTGTTGAGGCAGCCTGACACGGTGCCCCTGGAATTAGGCTGGCCGCGCTGGCAGGGCTCATCGGCTGCCAAGGATGAGTGGCTCTGCTCCTCCGGAAGGCTTCGGGGGCAGGGGGTTGAGGCGAGCAGGGAAGACCACTCAGTGCTGGATGGGAAGCCGGCAGAGAGGAGGAGACACGGCCTCACGGATCCGCTGGAAGATCTGAGCCAGCTTGTAGAGGAAGGGCAGAGAGCGCGGAGACACTGCAGGGAGAGGCCAGTCAGTGCCCGCCCTACCCCTCCCGCCCCTGACTCGGCCACTCCTCCCCCCAAAACTCTCCCACCTGGGGAGTGACCATGCCAGTGCCCCTCCTCCCCTCCCAACACGAGAGAACTCTCCTTTCTCCAGAATATAATCTCTGGATTGTATTTTCTTTACTTGGATGAGAGAAAACTTCAGTTTGCTGAGAAAAAGATCCAAATTTATTATGTTTTAATCTAACTTTTTAATACTAAAAAATTGGTAATGATGGCTGCCTATATGTAGATGAATTCGGGAAGAGACTTTTCACTACATTCCTCTTTGTATCTTTTAAGTTTGAAGCCAAGCCTCAATAGTACCTCTTTTTATCATAAGTTAATTATATTAACAATAAAAGTAAAAATAGCCTCTTTTGAATGAGAGCTGAGCTGGCTGCTTTGGTTTGTTTTTCCTTATTTGAATTACTGACTTTTTAATAGACTTTCTTCCTTCTTAAAAAGAAATATGTTACTTTTTAAGAAAGCTATTCCAGTCCACCCTCTTCATGTCCTCCTGGGCAGGTTCTAATTGCAGCCCAGCCCTGGGCTCTCACCAACCTGCACGGACTGTCCTGAGTACTCCTGGAACAGCCCCTTGCCATCCCCACTCAGAAGACCAGGGTTCTGAGACTGAAGGACTCTTAAGAACCACAAAAATCTTTCTAATTTTTACTAAGTCTCTGGAATAAAGTAAAAGGTCAGAGGGTGGACAGGACTGAACACAAACTCCTCAGCTTTCCAAAGGGCTAACCAGCGACTCTCTCCTCAAGCAAACAGAGCTGTTCAGAGGGATCTCCTGCTCGGTACCAGCCATGGGATTAAAGGGACAAGCTGAGCTGTGCAGAAACAGCTCCTGGACAAGAAAAAGGGAAGTGGGGACACAGCAGGATTTGGGGATAAATGAAGAGCAGCAGATAGAATGTCTTGTGACCTTGGAGCAGTCAGTTCTCTGGTTCTTAGGTTTCCCAGCCGAAAAAGAAAATCAAAGTGAAGGGATTGAAATTAAGGGTTTCCAGTTTTCCTTTCAGTTTTGAAAGTTATACAACCCTAAGTCTAAATTCATGAGAAGAGGTTAGGTTATAACTCACACAAAGTCACACACAGAAAAGTTCATGAATGAGCTCCTAACCTCTGGCCCAGTGCTCACAAGGTCTGAGGAATTCACCCTCGGGAAAGAGCACATTAGAAAACAGCAAGAAATCATCAAAATGTTCAGAGGTATCACCTCATACTGGTCAGAATGGCCACCATCAAAAGTGAAAGTGAAGTCGCTCAGTCATGTCCAACTCTTTGCGACCCCATGGACTGTAGCCTGCCAGGCTCCTCTGGCCATGGGATTTTCCAGGCAAGAATACTGGAGCGGGCTGCCATTTCCTTCTCCAGGGGATCTTTCCAACCCAGGGATCGAACCAGGGTCTCCAGCACTATAGACAGACGCCTTTACCATCTGAGCCACCAGGGAAGTCCCCCCTCCCCGTCCCCTGCCAAAAAAAAAAAAAAAAAAAGTCTACAAGCAATAAATGCTGAAGAGGGTGTGGAGAAAAGGGAACCCTCCCACACTGCTGGTGGGAATGTAAATTGGTGCAGCCATTATAGAGAACAGTCTCAAGGTTCCTTAAATACTAAATACAGCTACCATATGACCCAGCAATACCACTACTGGGCATATATCCAGAAATAAACATAATTCAAAATACACGTGCACCCCAATGTTCAGAGCGGCACTGTTTACAACAGCCAGGACATGGAAGCAACCTAAAGATCCTTTGAGAGAGGAATGGACAAAGATGCAGCACACACACAGTGGAATATTACTCAGTCATAAAAGGGACAAACAAGATTTGTAGAGACATGGATGAACCGAGCGGGTGTCACAGAGTGAAGTAAGTCAGAAAAACAAGTATCGAATATTAACACATATATTGTGCAATCTAGAGAAGTGGTATAGATGACCTTACTTGCAAAGCAGACATAGAGACACAGGTGTAGGAAACAAATGCAAGGATGCCACGGTGGAAGGCCGGAGGAAGCTGGGAGAATGGGATTGGCATACATATACTATCAGTACTACGTGCAAAATCGAAGCTGACGGGGACACGCTGTGCAGCACGGAGAGCTCTACTTGGCGCTGCAGCGGCCTGAATGGGGAGGGAGTCCAAAGGGAGGGGGCATATACACACACAGCCGACTCACTGTGCTGTGCATCGAAGCTAACACGACACTGGAAAGCAACTACGCTGCAATAAAGATTAATTACACAAAGAAATAACAAGGAATCACTGAAATGTTCAAAAATAGGGCACTGTAAAATCAATTATGGAAGTTACTGAAAGCTGGAATATTATTTAGTCATGTAAAGTTTTAAAACCTTTTTTTTTTTGGTCGGGGGAGGGCCACAATTCATGGCTTACAGGATCTTATTTCCTTGACCAGGAATCGAACCCAGACCTTCAGCAGTGAAAGTATGGGGTCCTAACAACTAGATCGCATGGGAATTCCCTAAAGCCATGTTTTAAAGAATACTTATGGGGGATGAGGAACTGGAAGAAGGCTGTCAAAAAGTCCTTTTAGTTATAAGATAAATAAGTATTAGGAATGTAATGGACAACATGATGAATATAATTAACACTGCTGTATGTTACATACAAACGTTAAGAAAGTCCTAAGAGTTTCTCATCACAAGGAAAAAATTTTTCTTCCTATTTAAAAAATTTTTTATCTACATGGGAGGACAAATGTTCACTGTACATACTGTGGGAATCATTTCATGATGTATGTAAGTCAAATCATTATGCTCTACACCTTAAACTTATACAGTGCTGAATGTCAATTATATCTCAATAAAACTAGAAGGAAAAAAAAAGAATACTTAACGACCAGCAAAACTGCATCTACATCCAGAAAAAGACGAACGATTACAGCAGCTGACTGAAGGGTGATTTGCTTTCTCCTTTTCTCTATTTTCCATGTTCTCTAAAACATATTTTTCCTATTGTATTTCTGCAATATAATATGTTTTAATTTAATGTAACTTTTTTACACATTATGATGAAGCTTTCTTTTCTAATTCTGAGAGGACTTCTTGGTGGTCCAGGGGTTGAGAATCTGCCTGCTACTGTCTGATCTCTGGTCTGGGAAGACCCCACGTGCTGCAGGGCAGCTAAGCCCATACACTGCACCTACTGGAGCCCGAATGCTCTACAGCCTGGGTGTGGTACAACAACTGCTGAACAGCCCCTGCTTGCCACAACTAGAGAAAGCCTGTGCGCCGCAAAGAAGACCCAGCACAGCCAAAAACAAAATAAACAAACCCTGAGGCTCCACTCAGAGTTCACCCCGGACGTCCAGAGTCGACAAGGCAGAGGGGACTTTCTCCAGGACTGGTCTCTCCTCAAGTTCAGGTCCACCAACTCCTCCTTGCAGATGAGACCAGGGAAAACCCCCAGGAGGGCTCCCAGGCCCAGCCCTGGTCAACCACCATGTCCTGGGAGGGTGGGTGGGGAGGCAGGTGTCCTCACTCACCTGGATCAAACCTCAACACCAGGAGGCAGAGGAGCAAGGCGGCCAGCAGGCTCTTACTAAAGGGCAGAGAAAAGAAGTGGCTGACTGCAGAGTCCCAGAGCTGGCGCAGCAACGTCAGGAGAGACAGGAACTTGTGGGAGGAGGAGCCTGGTGGGGAGACAGAGTAGAACTTCAGTAAAGCAGCAGCTTCCCAGACTGAGACTGAGCTTTGAGTTTAAGTCGAGCCAAGATTGGTTTCCTCATGCAGTCCACAAAATGGTTGGAAGGGAGCTCCCAGGCATCCAGAGATGCCTTCAGCACTTTTTATATCAGAACACCAGGTCCATCCAAGAGGACTGTAACGACACCAGACACCACCTCCACAGAAGAGGAATCTGGCATCACCAGACTTCAGCTCCAGAGCAGAGGGCTCTGATGTCACCAGACACCAGCTCCAGAGAGGGCTCTGACATCATCAGACATCAGCTCCACAGAAGAGGACTCTGACATCACCAGAAACCACCTCTGTAGGAGAGGGCTCTGGCGTCACCAGACACCAGCTCCATGGGCGAGGGCTATGACGTCACCAGACACCACCTCTGTAGAAGAGGACTCTGACATCACACACCAGCTCTGTAGGACAGGACTTCAACAGAAACGTCAACTTAGCTGGGGAACCTGGTACACCTGGTGTTTCTTTAACAGCTCCACAGTATTCTTCATATTCTGGCCTAAGACATATGCACAGTTACATAGCAATAATTCCTGATAATCAGCAAAGGCAGAAAACAAAGGGCACCTCACAGGCACAGTGAAGAATCCCATCTTGGACTGAGCACAAACATCAACACCACTGCCAAGCCCTGAAGACACCCTGGACTCGCCATCCGAGCACCTCCTCCCCAGGCACTGGGCAGGCAGAGGGTTTGTGGAGTTATATGGAGTCCCCGAAGCCAACAACCTGCTGCGAAGAGGTGAGCCCGCCTCAGCAGGCCCCTGCTCTTAAGCACATGAAGAAAACACCTCAGAGACAGGATCAGTCTCCTGAGGGCTGAAGGTCCTCTGTGTATGCCTATCCTATGTGTCACGAACAGAGAAAACAAAGATCAGGGGGTTAAAAACTACCAGGAGGAAAACTGCAACTCAGCATCAGGAAGAACTTCCCTACACAACCCTCCACAGCTGAAAGGCACTGCTTCAGCAGACGGTGAAGTAACACCCCGGCCAGGCCGGCACAGTGGAGGCAGACCTACTGACAGGAGCCCACGGAGGAGAAGACTCTCAGGAGACAAAAGGAAGGCTCTGAGACCTGCACCACCTGCCTGCCAAAGCCAGCAGCAGAGGGGCTGGGCTTCCGAAGCACCTCAACAGACTTCTTATCCTGCAATCTGGAAGTTATTCATACAAAGCATCGTTCCCAAGGCCCAGGAAGGTCATGAGGGACCCCATGTCCAGCAGGAAGCCCTCAGCTTCTGCACAGAGGGCAGCAGAAGGACGATGTCCCACCTTCCTGGTTTAGTGTCCGCGTCTCCTCAGAGCCAGAGTGCCCATGTGTCTGCTGCTGCCTTGCTGCACTCACAGCCTGAAGCGCGTCCAGCCGCTGTTTCTCGCTGAAGGCTGCAGAGCCCACCACCAGCTCTTCAGCCTCTGACAGGAGGCCCAGAGGAAGTAGCACCCGCTGCAGGTGAAGTTCTGCTAAGGATCTATACTCTGGAAGGCCCTGGTTGTCAGGGTCTTGAAGCCAAGCACGGACTCCATCCAGCACGGCTCCAGGCTCTTGCATTTTGCTGTATAAAAGAACGCTGCAGCCCCAAATAATCCAATCCCAGAAAAAGAGTGGTCAATGCTTCACGGTTTGTTAATTTCTCATAACCACTAAACTCCTCCTACCCAGCCCCTCCTTTGTGCCCTCAAGGACACTGACACGGTAAGAATCTGGAGTTCTTAGCAGCAGCAAGCAACTCTCAGCTCTGACACCCCCCACTTCTGTCACCCCACTTCATGTCTCCCATCCCTTCCTCTTTTCCTTATCCCACTCCTAAATTCCTTCTTCCTCATCTTTTCATGCATATGTTTTGAGTCCGGAGGGCGCCAGGGGGGCGGGAAAAGAATTAGATTTAAAGGGAAATGGTATGGAAAGAAAAAGAGGAGATATGAGAACTGAAGGGGTGTGCTGTGCTTAGTCGCTCAGTCATGCTGGACTCTGTGTGACCCCATGGACTATAGCCCGCCAGGCTCCTCTGTCCATGGGGATTCTCCAAGCAAGAACACTGGAGTGGGTGGGTAGCCATGCCCTCCTCCAGGGGATCTTCCCAACCCAGGGATCAAACCCAGGTCTCGCGCATTGCAGGCAGATTCTTTACTGTCTGAGCCACTGGGGAGCCCAAGAATACTGGAGTGGGTAGTCTATCCCTTCCCCAGGGGATCTTCCCGACCCAGGGGAAAACCCTCTTGCTCCTGCACTGACTCAGCGGGGAAGCAGTAAGGACCTAAGGACCTACCACAGTTCCAGGACTTTGGGGGGCAGCTTCTCAGGAGCCTGGTAATATTGAAGAACCCAGGACAGGACTTCCCGCCACCGATCCATTTCTGCCAGGGCCTGGATGCCCACGACACACAGAGAGCATTTCACCTCCAAGGAGCTGTCAGCAAAAAAGCCAATTTGAGTTCAGAAGTGGTTCCCCTGCACTGCCATTCCCACCTTCAGCCTGGGACTGTTCTTTACCAGCTCCCAAGTCAGTAGCCATTACCTCTCACCTACCCCATCCCCAGTATTCAAGAGGGCCTCACAATTATGACCCATCTCATGAGCCCCAGCAAAAGAAAACTGCCCTTTGCCCAGGAGCTAAACGTTTCTATAAATCTAAAGGCCAATCAGCTGCTGACCAGCACACGTCTCTGTATCCAGGTAAAGTCAGGGTTAACCAACAGGAAGCGTTCATTTACTCCCAAGGGGAAAAGAACAGCTGCAGCACAGATGTGGGTGGAAAGAGGACCAGCCCTAAGAGTTTGCTTAGT
>SJYQ01002072.1:36522-51947 GCA_006410935.1 Redunca redunca
TCAAGTAGTAAAATTACAGAGGTTTAAACAAATATATATTTACAAAACGATACTATCAGAGTTAGTAAATAATTACAGTTTTCAATTTCACTGCAGTAAGTCTCTCCTGCTTTGTAGCAATACTACCCTTGGTAAAATATAGAAACTCTTACACTCTTTAAAAATGAAATGCTGAGACAAAGATGCAATGTGAAATCTTCTCTTTATTGTCATTAATGTGAAACAGACAGTGCAGTTGATAGAAGTGCAGGATATTACAAATGTAATAGACATTTTTCTTACAAATTTTCTTATCAATTCAAAAATCTTCCAAACAGAATTTTGTAATAGTGGAGAGTGGAAAAGAGTTTATTCTCTGTGCTTAATGAATGGAGGGGCTTTATATCTTTATGAAGATTGTGTCTCTAGTAAATGATGTTTCCTTTTCTATTTACAAAAGAAAATATCCCCATTTTTTTCAAAAATGGGTAAGAAATGAAAACAAATACAAGGCACAGAGTTGATTTTATTCAAATTTACACAACGTAGTACCACATCAGTTCTTCAGTGCTCAGCCTTTTTTATTGTCCAGCTCTCACATCCATGTGACCACTGGAAAAAACCATAGCTTTGACTAGACGGACCTTTGAAGGCAAACTTTTATCTCTGCTTTTTAATATGCTGTCTATGTTGGTCATAGTTTTTCTTCCAAGGAACAAGGGTCTTTTAATTTCATGGCTGCAGTCACTGTCCACAGTGATTTTGGAGCCCCCACCAAAATAAAGTCTGTCACTGTTTCTGTTGTTTCCCCATCTATTTGTCATAAAGTGATGGGACCAGATGCCAGGATCTTCATTTTTTGAATGTTGAGTTTCAAGCCAGCTGTTTCACTCTCCTCTTTAACTTTCATCAAGAGTCTCTATTTCCTCTTTTCTTTCTGCCATGAGAGTGGTATCATCTGCATATCTGAGGTTGTTGATATTTCTCTCAGTAATTTTGATTCCAGCTTGTGCTTCATTCAGCCCAACATTTTCCATGATGTACTCTGAACAAAAGTTGAATAAGCAGAGTGATAATATACAGCCTTGACATACTCCTTTCCCAATCTGGAACCAGTCCATTGTTCCATGTCTGGTTCTAACTGTTGCTTCTTGAGCTGCATACAGGTGTCTCAGGAGTAGGTAAGGCAGTCTGGTATTCCCATCTCTTGAAGAATTTTTCACAGTTTGTTGTGATCCACACAGTCAAAGGCTTTCGTGTAGTTAATAAAGCAGAAGTAGATGTTTTTCTGGAATTATCTAGCTTTTTCTGTAATCCAACAGATGTTGGCAATTTGATCTCTGGCTCCTCTGCCTTTTCTCAATCCAGCTTGTACATCTGGAAGTTCTTGGTTCACATATTGTTAAAGCCTACATTGAAGGATTCTGAGCATTACTTCCTTAGCATGTGAAATATGCGTAATTGTGCAGTAGGTGTGAACATTCTTTGGCTTTGTCCTTCTTTGGGACTGGAATGAAAATTGACCTTTCCCAGTCCTGTGGCCACTGCTGAGTTTTTCAAGTTTGCTGGCATATTGAGTGGAGCACTTTCCTTTCCTCAGCATCATCTTTGAGGCTTTGAAATAGCTCAGCTGGAATTCCATCACCTATAGTAGCTTTGTTTGTAGTGACACTGCCTAATATCCTCTTTAGTTTCTTAGATTGCTTTAGAAATTTATATCACATTCAACATGCAATTCACTGAATCTAAGCAGTTAACGTTGAGAATTATAAAATTCTCAAATGTATAGTTCCTCTATGTACCATGTAGGCTCCTTCTGAGAATTTCAAAGATTTAATTTCATTACATGGAGTAAGGTCAGTGTCTACAAGATTTCACTTATAGGAATATGATGTGAATGGGAATATCTAGTGTATTAATTATGTGAGAGAAATATGTGCAAAGAAGTTTCTAATTAAGGGTTTGATATAAGTATTATAGAAATGCAATGGTACATTTAAGTGCTGGTTATTTTAGATGACACACAACTATTTTCCTAATAACCTGTATTTCATGGTATGATGAAAAGAATACTGAACTGAGAATCAGAAGATTTGGATTTGATATAGCTTCAGCAATAAGATATGCCATTAGGGACATTACATCATTTCTGTCAAACACTATCACCTTGATTTCTTTCTTTGAATGCCAGTTTTCTTGCAAAGTGAGTAGTTGAAGTAAATGAAATGACAAGTTAACTTCTATTTCCATGCCTCTAGTGTCTCTTCAGTTTTCTTAAGGATAGAAGAAGAGTTATTTGTCATCCTTGGCTTTGGAGAAATAATTTGACTTAAATTAATTTACTCTGGTTAAATTATTAGCCAAATGCACAATAGACATGCATATTTGAAGAAAAACTGCTTGCAACAATTTAGTAAGGTTTTGGTTATTTACCTAGTGTTCCTTGAGATGATTGATATTCAGTATCTGCTTCTAGGGGCTTCCCCAATTGGAAGGAGGTAAAGAATTTCCCTGCAACACAGGCGATATAGGAGACACCGACTGGTTCATTTCTTGGGTAGGGAGATACCTTGGAGGAGAACATGGCAACCCAGTCCAGTATTCTTGCCTGGAGAATCCTATAAACAGGGGAGCCTGGTGGGCTACATTAATGGGGTCTCAGAGTCAGATATGACTGAAGCAACTGTGCACACACACCTCTGTTTCTAAGGAAACAATTTCAAAGCCAGCTTTTTTTTTTGCTCAATATTTTACTTAATAAATATATAGAATTGGAAATATGCTGCTAGTATTCTCTCCCCAGTTTTGAATGTCAGAGGAATTTGCTCACTTTGCTTAATCGCTCATATTCTTTGTTTTTACTCCCTGTATTCATATACTGATTCACTGAGCTTCTGGAAGTATGGGGCATATGTATCTGTGTAAATGTGTGAATGTTGTGATTTTTTCTTAAATTAACATTTGTTAAATAGAGCTCCAGGGTTGTCACAGATAAACCAAGTTTCACTAAAAGACCACAGTGCAGAGTGAAATAGATCAGCTTATTAGTTACAGGTCCTGGAGGAGATACAGGACATATTTTGAGGGGCCACACAGGGAGCAGGGTGTAGGCAGAGAGTGGAATGAGCAGCAGGACCTGGGGCACATACTTTTTAAGATTCACAGGTGGAGTGCTTTGGAATTCTTGAACTGAGGCTGGATTAGTTAGTTCAAACCCAAAAGAACAAGCTTTGGTAAGCCCTTCAGGATTTTACAGGTTTCCCTGGTGGCTCAGGTAATAAAGAATCTACCTGCAACACAGGAGACCTGGGTTTGATCCCTGGGTCAGGAAGATCCCCTGGAAAAGGGAATGGCTACCCCACTCCAGGATTCTTGCCTGGAAAATTCCATGGACAGAGGAGCCTTGTGGGCTACAGTCCATGGGGTCACAAAGAGTTGGACACAACTAAGTGATTAACTGGCTTTCAGGGTCTTAGGGATGCATCAGGGAAAGGAGCTGGGAGGCAGGAGAGGGGCATTGTTATCTAGGGTGTGAGCTTGCTGGGAGGCTAGTAGCATTGTCAGTTGAAGGCCCTGTAGGTGGCTTAGCCACTCAAAAGCAATTCCAAGGCAGTGATACCTTGGATTCATTTAGCTCAACTCTCAACTGTTTGTGGGGTTGAGTCTGCTTCTATCAGTTTTGTTTTGTTTTGTTTCTCAAATTATCTGAGAGGAAGAGCTGAGGGACTAAATAAAGAGAAAAAAATAATATCATCTCATTGTTAGTAGTTTTACCCTTCAGGCTTTCTCACTGAAGGTGCCAACAGTAGGGGAATTGGTTTAGCCTCCATCTAATTATACAAATGAATAGGATTTTTAAGTCAAATCATAATAACTTTCTTAATTTAGAGTGGTAGCTCCCTTATTTTTGCCCCTTTATTTAGTTCTACTTAATGTTTCCACAGTTCTTCATGGTACAATTTTAATCATCTTTATTGAGAGAAGATTTGCATGCAATAAGTACACTCATTTTAGGTATAAACTTCAATTGTTTTGACAATTATAATTATAATTACCCATGTGACCACAATCATAACCAAGATATACATTATTTCTATCACAACACATGCCTCAGACTGTTTTGTGTCTATTCAACTGACTCTGGCCCTTAGCAATCATTGATTTGCTGTCACTGTAAATTAGTTTAACATGTCATAATTTGATATAAATGAAATTATACAGTTTACTGTATCCATCCTCTTTCACTCAAAATAATGATTTTGAGGTTCAGTCACATTTGTATGCATTGATACTTTGTTATTTTATGTTATTAAGCAGTGCATAACATTCTTTACCAGAAGCTGCTTATCCTTTCATTTATTGATGGACATTTGAACTGTGCCCAGTTCTGAACTAAGGATAACGCTGCTAGGAAAACTGATGTTAAAGTTTTGTGTAGACCCATAGTTTCAGTTCTCTAGGAAAAATATCTTGGAGTAGACTGGCTGGGTTGTCTGGTAAGTATATTTTTAAATAATAAGAAAATGCTAAAATGTTTTCTACAGTAGTTGTGTCACTTTATATTATTTCCACCAGCAATGAAAGTTCCAGTTCTTCCACATTCTTATCAATATTGGTGTTGTGATTCTTTTTCATTTTGGCATTTTACTGTGTGTTTAGTTGTTTAAATTTGCATTCTTCCAATGCTTTTGAACTGTAGTGTTGGGGAAGACTCTTGAGAGTCCCTTGGACTGCAAGAAGATCTAACCAGTCCATTCTAAAGGAGATCAGTCCTGGGTGTTCATTGGAAGGGCTGATGCTAAAGCTGAAACTCCAATACTTTGGCCACCTGATGCAAAGAGTTGACTCATTGGAAAAGACTCTGATGCTGGGAGGGATTGGGGGCAGGAGGAGAAGGGGACAACAGAGGATGAAATGGCTGGATGGCATCACTGACTCGATGGACATGAGTTTGAGTAAACTCTGGGAGTTGGTGATGGACAGGGAGGGCTGGTATGCTACAATTCATGGGGTCACAAAGAGTCGGACATGACTGAGTGGCTGAACTGAACTGAACTGAATGAATAATAATGTTGAACATTATTCATATGTGTATGGCTATTTTTGTATTTTGTAAAGTGGCTCTACAGGGTTTTCTCCATTTGTGAGGTTGTTTGTGTTCTCATTACTTATTTGTATCTTTACATGTTATGTGTGTGCTAAGTCGCTTCAGTCCTGTGCAGCTCTTTGCAACCCTATAGACTGTGGCCTTCCAGGCTCCTCTGTCCATGGGATTCTCCAGGCAAGAATACTGAAGTAGGTTGCCATGCCCTCCTCCAGCAGATCTTCCTGACCCAGGAATTGAACCCACATCTTTTGTATCTCCTGCATTAGCAGGTGGATTCTTTACCACTAGTGTCACCTGGGAAGCCACTTATATGTTCTATATATCTTATATATTTTGGATATAAATACTTTGTCATATATAATTATTAAATAATGGTATGGGGAGGGAGGAGGGAGTGGGGTTCAGGATGGGGAACATGTGTATATTGTAAAGTAATTAGCCTCCAATTAACATAAATAAATTCATATTAAAAATAGTAATTATTGTTATTACTTTCTTTTCAGTCTCTGGCTAGTACTATTCTTGAATATGGCTTATAAAGAAAATATCTTTAATGTCTATGAATTCCAGTATAATATCAGTTCAATACATATTCCAGTTCCAATATATATTCAGTTCAGTCACTCCATTGTGTCTGACTCTGCAACCCATAGACTGCAGCACATCAGGCTTCCTTGTCCCTCACCAATTCCTGGAGCTTGATCAAACTCATGTCCATCGAGTCAGTGGTGCCATCCAACCATCTCATTCTCTATTGTCCCCTTCTCCTCCTGCCTTCAATTTTTCCCAGCATCAGTGTCTTTTCCATTGAGTCAGTTTTTTTGCATCAGGTGGCCAAAGTATTGGAGCTTCAGCTTCAGCATCAGTCCTTCCAATGAATATTATATATATGTATATAATTACTGTTTATAAATGATATATAACAGAGAACCTCAGATTTGTCAACTTTCTTCTCTCTTTGTTAGTGATTACTACATCTTACCAGAAAATTTTTGCCTACTCTAAGAACATAAAGCTATTTCATAAGTTTAGCTTTTCCTTTAGGTTCATGACGAATTTCAAGTTGATGTTTTTGTACGGTGTGAAGTAAGGGATAGGGTAATTTTTTACCATACAGATGCTCAGTTGCTTCAAACATCATCTGTTGAATAGAATACCTTTTATATGCTACATTATTTATGCATATTTGTTGAAAATGAGTTTACGGTGAAGCTGTGCCTTTATTTATGAGTTCTCTAGTTTATTTCATTGATCTACATGTCTGTCCTCACAAATGCCAAACAGTGTTGATTATAGTGGCATTGTAGTTAACTCTGAGGTAAGGCAGTATAAGTCCTCCAACTTTGGTTTTCTTCGCAAAATTATTTCAGCTATTGTTTTTCCTTTCTAGTTCCAGATGAATTTTGAAATCAGCTTGCCAGTTTCTTAAACAAAACTTATGCTTTTAATTGAGATAGAATTGAATCTATATATTCAAATCAGAAAGACAGTGCCAGGTCCTATTATAAAGCACTTCTTCAGATCTCCAGAAAGTTATCTAGTCTGGAATTGCTAAATCTTAAATAAATGTATTTGCCATTGAGAGTGTGGTTTCATGGTTTAGAGTACAGCCCTGAGAAAGATTTCCTGAGTTTGAGCTCATTGAACTGCTTATTATTTAGATGAGCTTGAGCAAGTCATTCATCTTCTCTGTCCTTTAGGTTCCTATTGGTCCAATGGAAATAATAATAGTGAAGGGATATTGTAAGTATTAAATTAATCATTATTTGGAGAGCATAACAGAACCTGGTAAATATGTGCCATATAGATGTGAAGGGTATTTTTGTTTTTGCTATTGAAATGCTTGCTGTATTCATTGCCATTCTTTCATGAAGACTAAGAAAGAAACATATTAATAATGGGCTGTAGACCAAGGTAAAGTTTTTATATTTTCCATGTTAAGTAAACACACTGTAGGCTCTACATGCTACTGGTAGATGCTCAGGTAATTATTAAATAAAGCATAAAAGAAAATATTATGCATAGGAACAGGCTTTCCTGGTGACTCAGATGGTAAAGTGTCTGCCTGCAATGCAGGAGACCTGGGTTCGATCCCTGGATCAGGAATATCTTCTGGAGAAGGAAATGGCAACCAGTTCCAGTATTCTTGCCTGGAGAATTCCATGGATAGAGGAGCCTGGGTCCACAAAGTTGCAAAGAGTCATTCATGACTGAGCGACTAACACATACACAATGCATAGGAATATAAAATGGAATTAATAATGCTGAAATGTGTAGAACAATATGAAAAGTAGAATAGGGTTAGAAATAATAAAAGTAATATTTATTTGAGAAGTAGTGATAAAATCAACCATATGTTTTTGAAAACCCACCCTTTCGTTAGATCCATATATCACATGATAATGGTGGCATCTTAGATAGGGAAGGGTTTAATGAAATTTACAAATCTGGAGAGGTTGCTTTTATTCTTTAGTAAGAAGGATCTTTGGTGCTGCAGTGCACCCACCAGATGGGGAGTATCTTTTTGTCTCATGGACAAGCAGGCTAGGAAGCAGTTTGCTGCTGCTACTGCTGCTGCTAAGTTGCTTCAGTCATGTCTAGCTCTGTGCGACCCCATTGATGGCAGCCCGACAGGCTCCTGAGTCCCTGGGATTCTCCAGGCAAGAAAACTGGAGTGGGTTGCCATTTTCTTCTCCAATGCATGAAAGTGAAAAGTGAAAGTGAAGTCGCTCAGTCATGTCCGACTCCTAGCGACCCCATGGACTGCAGCCTACCAGGCTCCTCCATCTGTGGGATTTTCCAGGCAAGAGTACTGGAGTGGGGTGCCATTGCCTTCTCCAAGGAAGCAGTTTAGGAAGTGTAAAACTTGTTCTAGGATTGAAAAACAAGATAAAAAGACCTTTAGTTTTCCTTTCTCTTTATTCTCCATTCTAGTTGCTTCAGGAAATAAAGTATGTATATAACTCAAGTTGTTCTGTGTTTCTCAGATTCAGGGACAATGAGTTCAGGAGAAACTTCTAACTATACATAATTCTGATTCATTAGTGATAAAATGACCCTATGTGTTACCACTAATCTTTAGCATTGAAATATTAAATAGCTTATTAACAGCAGCAACTTAAAGAAATGGATCAAAAAATTCATTATTTTTTTCAAGGCAAACAACTAATTGTTGGTTTTTTTGTAGCATTATGATTGTTCTCATATCACAGGTCAACAAAGAGTGTTATCTATTAGAATCTGAAAGAACAAGGACAGTACCAAATAGACCTGCCACACTCAGATACTGGAATGTTTTTAATGGCTTCTTTGCATTAGATATTTTCATTACATATCTGCTTGTCTGTTATTGCCCCATAAGAAAGATCAATGACATAAGAACTGCAAATATAATGGATATTTCAGATATAACAGTAGAAAATTTGTGACATAATTTCTGAGATCACCTAACAGCATTGTTAAGCATTTATTGTTGTTCAGTTGCTCAGCTGTGTCCAACTCTTTGTGACTCCAAAGACTGTGTAGCACACCAGGCTTCCATGTCCTTCACCATCTCCTGGAGCTTTCTCAAACTCATATCCATTGAGCCAGTGATACTATCCAGCCATCTCATTGTGCTTGTGAGTATAAGTAGCTTTTTGCCTGAGGATCAGTCAAGTCCACCTAAGAACAATGAACTCTGCGGATAACAGCAATAGTTACTTAGTAACTTAGGTTCTGACTATACATATTCTCATAGAAAGAAAAGATGATTGGTCATACTGGAACATTCTCTGGCACCCTTATACTTTTGCCAGTGGAGATATCTGAGCTCACAATGAAAGTATGTAAATTACTTGGAATTTCAAATGGGTCAAAAACTACAAGTATCCATCATGTAAGTTTGCATCCAGTGAAACTATTTAGCAATATTGGTTCATCACTAATAATCTAGACATAGCTTACCCATGGCCCTTGGTTCATTATTTTTCCATTTATGATACAGAAGACTATTAATAACCTCATACTATTTTAACTGTCACCAATGTTCAGTTGCTAGTGTACAAACAGGAAACATTTCCTTGGGACTATATAAAGCAGAACTGTGTATTTGTGCCTGTGTGTTTTTCTTCCAGATTAAATTTATTAGATTACATATGCTTGCATTTCATTATAAGATCATAAAATGCAATATACTCTATAAATATTGACATGATGCAGTACCTAAATTACATTTAGACTGTTGAAGACAACTACAAAGCAATGAAAAATTAAGTCTCTATGATAACAGAGGTATTCAGAACAAAAACACAACTCATTTTGAATGTATCATAAGTAAGACACTTGTCTGTCAATAACAGGGATATTTAAAAGCATACTAAAAATATGTTTAAATTAAGATAGAATTAAGAAAACAATTATGTTAAGACTAAAATAATGCTAAACTCTTTTCCATAAACAGAAAGTATTCAGATACTGTGATTGCTAAATGAACTACTCTTGTCAGTCTATCATTTATTGAGGTTTCAATATACTAGTCATTTCATATGTGAAATGGTTTACACAGAATATTTTATTTAACCCCCTAAACTAATTCTTGATGCAAGTCTTAGCCTTCTTATTTCCTACTGAAGACACAAAGGATGGATGAGAGCAAAATAACTTGACTGAGATCAAGAGCAAGAAGTGCAGTCTGAACTCTATCCAAGTCTATGCTGTGACCATTGTCTTTGTGGTGAAGTTCTTCATCAACTTACCTTATCAGAGAGGATCCTTCCACATACCTCTCATCTGATGTGACTCCTAATGCTGAGTTTAGGTTGTGTAAAGTCCTGGAAGTAACTGGAACAGAAAGTCCTTTTCTGTTTTAAGTAATATAATTGTGCTCTTAGCAGAAACTCTGTTACCGCTTTTCCTTTAAGGAGTACAGAAATTGTCTATGTATTTCTTAATCGAAGTTAATTTCATTAGAATTCATGTTGTTCATAGGGCATATGTTTTACTCTTGCTCATGAGACTAGAATACAGTCTTTTCTACTGTGAATTTTTCTGTTTAAATATACAATTGGAATTGTGTTGCTCAGAGTTTAGGAATTAAACTTCAAAAATTAAAATATTTTAAGTATCAAGAAAAATTTAATTCTCTTTGTGGATTTGGTATTTTAGCTAGATTTTCAGTACATGATAAGTTCACAAATATTTTCAGCAATGGGTGCCTGTTACTCTGTGGCAATCTGTAACCTGCCACAACATCTAAAAGTGATATAAAACTGAAAAAAAAACCAAAACATGATATTCAGTAAAAATATAAATTCTGTATTTCGATGACAGTTTGACCTAAGTGTGCATATGATTCACACATGCTATAGAAGACAGAAAAATAATTATTCTAAAAATTTCAGCAATATTCTCAAAGCAAAACAATTTCAACAATTCTTCAAAAATATTTTATTTTTAAGAAACTGTCAGAGTAGCTCAAACTACTCCAAGTAATATTGGTTTTTATTGGTCCTTTATAGTCTAGAATTTAGAAAGTAGTCTCTAAATGTATGGACCTATAGAGTGGAGCTAATATAGAATTTTTAACATTTAATTTTATTTTATATAGAACTATGCAAGACCAGAATATATTTACATTTATTCATTTATGCCAAATTTTTTGAAAGAAAATTCTATGTCTCTGAGAGTTTTAGAAAGTTTTTTGTCTGCCTACATATAATTAGAAATATTCTTTCTCTCCACTGATGCTATAGACATTTGGTAATATTTGGATTTATTTGCCTTTATATTTACATGTGGTTTTGAAGAATGTGTAGAGAGATTTGTATTTGAGCATCCACCATTATCCTATGGAAGGCAAGGACATTTTTCTTTTACGTTCTGATTTCTGTACCATATTTTGTTTTAGTTTACAAAAACACAAAATAAATCCCAGTATTCTTTTTTTAAGTATTTAAGTTGTGGTTCAATTTATAGGGAATAATTTTTGAAAACTATAAAAAATATTAGAATTATAAGCTTTTACGGTCACATAGAAAGAAATATGCTTAACTCTCCAGTAAAATCAGGTCCATATCAATAAAATAAATCAGCATACAGCAATTACCATGTGGTGCAATAAGGAAGTCTTCAGAGGAAGTTGATTAGAGTTCCAAAGTATTTTACCACTTTCATATTATATTGAAATAAACTGAAATAAGTCAGTGTTTTTGAAAATGATATATTCTCCCTCAAAAAAGATAGAATGACTACAGAGATATTTTGAAAATAGAAAAAATAAACTAAACTAATAGATACCATAAAATGTTGATGTGATTTAAACTATAGAGGGCAAAGAGGGAACTCTAACATAGCAAAAATAAGCCATCAATCATTACTATGTTCTAGACAATGTGGTATGAGAGTGCTTTATATGGATTACTACTCTAATTCTGTATAGCAACTGTTTTGAGAATTAATGGTATAGAGTTAATTATGATACGGCTTCAGTTTTAGCTCTTAGATTGTAGCTTATTTTCTGGATCATTTCTATCTCTTTAGAAGTAATTTCTCATTACGCAGCCTACAACCTACTCCCTAGAGCTCTTGTAACCATTTATAAACATCCAGTTTCTGTATACTATATTTCTTGCTTTTATTACCACAGTTGTTTCTCTTTCCTGACTGAACTGGACTGTTAATTGCTGAACTTTGTTTGGTCTTAGAAGGATCAAAGAGGAAATAGGGACTAGTTATATGTCTAACTGAGAGCCAAAAGTGACATGGATGATCTGTTCTCTTAGAGATATTGACAAATGATTTGACTTTTGAGATGATTATTTTGTTGTTTTGCTGATCTTGTTTGTGATGTGTTGAATATGTGCAAGCTGGGATGGGAAAAAAAATAAAACAAAAAGAACTAAAGTTAGCTGAGTATAACAATGGGTCTAATCCAGTTTTCATTTTTCACTACTGACAAATTTCAAACTTGACCACTCCTCTTCTTTTCTCTTTCTGCCCCAGATCTGGAAAGCTCATAAGAAAGCCCAGCAAAAGTTTAATCCATGTAAGTCCCAGCCAGAGCAAGAACTCTCACTCTAGCCACATACCCTCAGTTCAGTTTAGTTCAGGCCTTCAGTCATGTCTGACTCTTTGCAACCCCATGAACTGCAGCACATGAGGCCTCCCTGTCCATCACCAGCTCCTAGAGTTTACCCAAACTCATGTCCATTGAGTCGGCATTGCCATCCAGCCATCTCATCCTCTGTTGTCCCCTTCTCCTCCTGCCCCCAATCCTTCCCAGCATCAGAGTCTTTTCCAAAGAGTCAACTCTTCGCATGAGGTGGCCAAAGTATTGGGAGTTTCAGCTTCAACATCAGTCCTTCCAAAGGACATCCAGGACTGATCTCCTCTAGGATGGATTGGTTGGACATCCTTACAGTCCAAGGGGATCTCAAAGGTCTTCTTGAACACCACAGTTCAAAAGCATCAATTCTTCCACACTCAGCTTTCTTCACAGTCCAACTCTCACCTCCATACATGACCACTGGAAAAACCATAGCCTTGACTAGATGGACCTTTGTTGGCAAAGGAATGTCTCTGCTTTTGAATATGCTATCTAGGTTGGTCACAGCTTTCCCTCCAAGGATTAAGTGTCTTTTAATTTCATGGCTGCAGTCACCATCTGCAGTGATTTTGGAGCCCCAAAAATAAAGTCTGACACTATTTCCACTGTTTCCCCTTCTATTTCCCATGAAGTGATGGGACCAGATGCCATGATCTTCGTTTTCTGAATGTTGAGCTTTAAGCCAAGTTTTTCACTCTCCACTTTCACTTTCACCAAGAGGCTTTTCATCAAGTTCCTTTTCACTTTCTGCCATAAGGGTGGTGTCATCTGCATATCTGAGATTATTGATATTTCTCCCAGCAATCTTGATTTCAGCTTGTGCTTCCTCCAGCCCAGCATTTCTCATGATGTACTCTGCATAAAAGTTAAATAAGCAGGGTGACAATATACAGCTTTGATGTACTCCCTTTCCTATTTGGAACCAGTCTGTTGTTCTATGTCCAGTTCTAACTGTTCATTCCTGACCTGCATATAGGTTTCTCAAGAGGCAGGTCAGGTGGTCTGGTATTCCCATCTCTTTCAGAATTTTCCACAGTTTATTGTGATCCACCCAGTCAAAGGCTTTGGCATAGTCAATAAAGCAGAAATAGATGTTTTTCTGACCCAGTTGTGGATGTGACTGGTGATAGAAGCAAGGTCTGATGCTGTAAAGAACAATATTGCATAGGAACCTAGAATGTTAGGTCCATGAATCAAGGCAAATTGGAAGTGGTCAGACAGGAGATGGCAAGAGTGAATGTCGACATGCTAGTTATCAGCGAACTAAAATGGACTAGAATGGGTGAATTTAACTCAGATGACCATTTAACTTAGATGGCCACATACTCTAACCACCATAAAAAGCAAGCCATTCTCCTTTCCCAGCTCTCTCAAGCCTTCTAAGACATACAGATGGCTAACAAACACCTGAAAAGATGATCATAATCCCTCATTATCAGAGAAATGCAAATCAAAGTCACAGTGAGGTACCATTTCACGCCAGTCAGAATGGCTGTGATCCAAAAGTATACAATCAATAAATGCTGGAGAGGGTATGAAGAAAAATGAAGCCTCTTACACTGTTGGTGGGAATGCAAACTAGTACAGCCAGTATGGAGAACAGTGTGGAGATTCCTTACAAAACTGTAATAGAACTGCCTTATGACCCAGCAATCCCACTGCTGGGCATACACACTGAGGAAACCAGAATGGAAAGAGACATGTGTACCCCAATGTTCATCGCAGCACTGTTTATAATAGCCAGGACATAAAAGCAACCTAGATGTCCATCAGCACATAAATGGATAAGAAAGCTGTGGTACATATACACAATGGAGTATTACTCAGCCATTGAAAAGAATACATTTGAATCAGTTCTAATGAGGTGGATGAAACTGGAGCCGATTATACAGAGTGAAGTAAGCCAGAAAGAAAAACACCGATTCAGTATACTAATGCATATATATGGAATTTAGAAAGGTGGGGATGATAACCCTGTATGCGAGACAGCAAAAGAGACACAGATGTATCGAACAGTCTTTTGGACTCTGTGGGAGAGGGCGAGGGTGGGATGATTTGGGAGCATGGCATTGAAACATGTATAATATCATATAAGAAATGAATCGCCAGTCTAGGTTCGATGCAGGATACAGGATGCTTGGAGCTGGTGCACTGGGGTGACCCAGAGGGATGGTATGGGGAGAGAGGTGGGAGGGGGTTCAGGACTGGGAATACGTGTACACCTGTGGCGGATTCATGTGGATGTATGGCAAAAGCAATACAATATTGTAAAGTAAATAATAATAATAGTAAAATTAAAAAAAAAAACAATAAAAAAGAGACAATCCTATTCTTCCAGAAAATCTCTATGTGAATAAACCTTTTTCCTATTCTTTTGGTACAAATTTGGCATCATTAGTCTTGGCATCCAAACCAGATTTAGGGTAGGACTCATCTCCAATATTGCTGTGATCACAACAAACAGCACAGCAAACATGGTAGCATCTTGATGATTGCTAGAAAGTCTTTTGTTGCTATGGCTTGTGCTGGTGCCAGTTGACAACCTTCAGTTTCAACAACATTTCTCTGTGCTACATCAGCTAAGTCCTTCCGGGCCTCTTTTATAAATTTAACCTAGATACGTCACAAGTTTTGATAGGTGGTGAAAGGGAGAACTGTACAAAAAGGGTCTTCATGATCCGGATAATCACGATGGTGTGATCACTCATCTAGAGCCAGACATCCTGGAATGTGAAGTCAAGTGGGCCTTAGAAAGCATCACTATGAACAAAGCTAGTGGAGGTGATGGAATTCCAGTAGAGCTATTTCAAATCGTGAAAGATGATGCTGTGAAAGTGCTGCACTCAATAAGCCAGTGAATTTGGAAAACTCAGCAGTGACCACAGGACTGGAAAAGGTCAGTTTTCATTCCATTCCCAAAGAAAGGCAATGCCAAAGAATGCTCAAACTACCGCACAGTTGCACTCATCTCACACGCTAGTAAAGTAATGCTCAAAATTCTCCAAGCCAGGCTTCAGCAATATGTGAACTGTGAAATTCCTGATGTTCAAGCTAGTTTTAGAAAAGGCAGAGGAACCAGAGATCAAATTGCCAACATCTGCTGGATCATGGAAAAAGCAAAAGAGTTCTAGAAAAACATCTATTTTTGCTTTATTGATTATTTCAAAGCCTTTGACTGTTTGGATCACAATAAACTGTGGAAAATCCTGAAAGAGATGGGAATACCAGACCATCTGACCTGCCTCTTGAGAAATC
>SJYQ01002072.1:51990-105854 GCA_006410935.1 Redunca redunca
ACCCTGCTTATTTAACTTCTATGCAGAGTACATCATGAGAAACGCTGAACTGGAAGAAACACGAGCTGGAATCTAGATTGCTGGGGAAAATATCAATAACTTCAGATATGCAGATGACACCACCCTTATGGCAGAAAGTGATGAGGAACTAAAAGCCTCTTGATGAAAGTGAAAGTGGAGAGTGAAAAACTTGGCTTAAAGCTCAACATTCAGAAAACAAAGATCATGGCATCTGGTCCTATCACTTCATGGGAAATAGATGGGGAACCAGTGGAAACAGTGTCAGACTTTATTTTGGGGGTCTCCAAAATCACTGCAGATGGTGACTGCAGCCATGAAATTAAAAGACACTTACTCCTTGGAAGAAAAGTTATGACCAACCTAGTTAGCATATTCAAAAGCAAAGACATTACTTTGCCAACTAAGGTCCAACTAAGGTCAAGGCTATGGTTTTTCCCGTAGTCATGTGTTAGATGTGTGAGTTGGACTATGAAGAAGGCTGAGCGCCGAAGAATTGATGCTTTTGAACTGTGGTGTTAGAGAAGACTCTTGAGAGTCCCTTGGATTGCAAAGAGATCCAACCAGTCCATTCTGAAGGAGATCAACCCCAGGATTTCTTTGGAAGGGCTGATGCTAAAGGTGAAACTCCAGTACTTTGGCCACCTCATGCGAAGAGTTGACTCACTGGAAAAGACTCTGATGCTGGGAGGGATTGGGGGCAGGAGAAGAAGGGGATGACCGAGGGTCAGATGTTTGGATGGCATCACTGACTCGATGGATGCGAGTCTGAGTGAACTCCGGGAGTTGATGATGGACAGGGAGGCCTGGCGTGCTACGATTCATGGGGTGGCAAAGAGTCGGACACGACTGAGCAACTGAATTGAACTGAACTGAACTGAAGGGGAACAGGAATATGAGAGTGGAGTCCTTTAAAAAGTCACTTGTTTTGTGAATATTAACCCAGACACAGCTGTGCATCTGAGATTGCATCATAAGTCTGAATTGTAGATTAAATTTTGAAATACACAGATCTCAGGGAAATATTTTTACCCTGTGATGATTGGCAGTGTCTTAAACAGAAATTGACTATACTTTATTGAGTGCTCAGAGGAAAAGGCTTTTGCCCAGCAATATACAGGCCAGTAAAATTTTACTTCTGTGAAAAAAATATTAGTTACCATGTAGCATGCTGAAGTCATAGTCTTTAAAGCAGAACCCTTACTAGAACTCTACAGAATGCTTTTGCTACTGCTGTTGCTTATACCTTTATCATAATATAGATATTGATATTTAGATTCATAGGTAAAGACATCATGGTACACCCATGGCAGATAGAACCTACCTCAAGCCCAGGATTCTTCAAAGCAACAAAAAAATAAAAAAAAAATTAAAAAATTAAAAAAAATAGCCATAGGAAGATGCTTAACCCTGAAAATACTAATTTAAGTCCTTCTATAGGAAGAAAAATAAAAAATGAGCAGAGTAGTGTGGAACAATCTCTGAATTATACCCAGAAGTTAAAACAAACAAAAAGGACAATGCAAACAAATAAAATAAGAACCTGGAAGTGGGTAGAAACACAAAACAAAGAAGTCCACAATTTGACTCAATAAGAAATCTAAAGTTTACTAAAAGGAATTTTTACAGGAGAAAGATAAAAGATTGGCTTTGGCACCTCTACAACATAGGTTCTGAATTTTACATGCCGAAATGTATTGGTTAGCAAACTTCATAGTTTTAATTGATACTGAGACTCAAATTTTATTTTGACTCAAATGGTTTTTCCAGTGGTCATATATGAATGTAAGAGTTGGACTGTGAAAAAAGCTGAGCACCGAAGAATTAATGTTTTTGAACTGTGGTGCTGGAGAAGACTCTTGAGAGTCCCTTGGACTGCAAGGAGATCCAATCAGTCCATACTAAAGGAGATCAGTCCTAGGTGTTCATCGGAAGGACTGATGCTGAAGCTGAAACTCCAATACTTTGGTCACCTCTTGCTAAGAGCTGACTCATTGGAAAAGACCCTGATGCTGGGAGGGATTAAGGGCAGGAGGAGAAGGGGACAACAGAGGGTGAGATGGCTGGATGGCATCGCCAACTCGATGGACATGAGTTTGGGTAAACTCTGGGAGTTGGTGATGGACAGGGAGGCCTGGCGTGCTGCGATTCATGGGGTTGCAAAGAGTCGGACATGACTGCGTGAATGAACTGAACTAAGACTCAAATTAAGAGTTATGTGTGGAGATCCCCCTAAATTTAAACAAGGTCCTCCTGTACCTTTAAGAGAGTTACTGAACATAAAAGAGAAAACAAACAGGTGAGTTGCACCACTTGTCTAAATCCCCCATAGTCCCACTGTCTTAAAATATTCTATAATGGGCATGAACACTCTTACTCGAGTAAGATAGCAAAATTAAATTCAATTTTTAGCTATTTTTATGACCTTAATATATAGAATCCCATGACCCTGGCCCTGCCTCCCCATCCTTTTTGTTTGAAAGGCAACTGATGATGTTTTGGAGTGTTTTGGGGATGTATTTTTTCCCATAAGGGAGGAAAATTCACAATGCTTAAATTAGAAAAATTTAAACAGACTGTGGTTTATCATTGTTTAATACAGCTTCACTTTTACAGATATCATCTAAATATATATTTATTAGGCTGTGAATTATTAGTAAAAATATTTTATAGGAAGTAACTGTAGGCCAAATGTAATTATATGGAAAATTCATGTGAAAGAAAAGCTAACTCCTGCTGTGTATATGTTTATGTTGCAATTATGTGTGATATATGATATACTATATATGACATAATTTAAATTGATGGTAGATGTCATAATTAAGATCAAGAATAGATGATACTTACTTTTTGGGGTCTCAAATGTAGCCCATGTTACTACTCATAGTATCTGGATATATGAAAATATAATTTTACTTGTGAAATAATAATTTATCTATACCTTAGCTATTAATTTATATGTGTGAGGTCATTTGCTGTTACTCATGCTTGAAGGTCTGAGATCTGTAAAACTTTCCAGTGTCTAACATCTTCTCTGCTACTCACAATAGCCATTATTAGCAATGGTTTTAAGCAATTGCTTAAAATCTGACAAAACATCAGAAACTAAAGCAACTTAAGAAGCCCTCTGAATAGAAAAGAGAGAAAAAATAAAATCAATGATTCCTCTAATAACCTGCCAAAAGCTGCTTAGTGTTTCCATCTTTTCCTGTTTCTAGTATCACTGGTGGCTATGTCTCAGTGTGTTCAGCTGCTTCTTGCTGGTCTTGTTCTCATGGAGCTGGCTGCTTAGAATTATTTACATTTACATAGCTGTGATAGATCATAAAGTATGCTTTATTTCTAGTGCTAGCCACGGTATTTACTGTTCACTACTTTATTTTTTTATTTTTTCCCCAAATTACCTCAGAGCAGCATTATGATCAAGCCTATATAGCAATCAGGGGTGCTGACCTCCTAAAGGATATTTTTCACTCTGGGCAAGGCATAGACTTTCTCTGCATTCTGTTCTATTATACTGTCTTTCCTCCAAAGGGATTACAATGTTGAACAAAGTATTCTCTTCTGATAATGAATCAAAACAAATATGTATGGCACTTGGCAAACATTCATAATTTCTCATTTCATTTGATTTTCTCTAGCCTTAATTTCCATCAATATTTACCATGGTTGACAGTACAATTATACCAATCAAGTTCTGAGAAAAGGGTTAGCTCTTTAAAATCACCCAAGGCTAATAAACATTCCAAGTGCAGCATTAAAATCACAAAGATAGTCCAATAAAAATCCTTTTTTTTCCACAAAGACTAAGAAGTTGAGTGGTTAATGGTAGTTTTCAGTGAGAGGTTGCTCTTGACTATGACAGAGAAATGATTATAATCTGGTAGCTAGTAGTCACTGGATAGTTAATTTATTCATTCAGCAAACTTATTTTTTGAGAAGTTACTATATGAAAGGTACTCATAGTTGCCAAGGATGCAAAGCAGACAAAAATCCCTGCCCACATAAACCTAGATAATGCTGCTCTATTAAATAACTTCAAATTATTAGAAGTTTAAAGCAATAAAGGTTAACATATATAAGCTGAATGTTTAATACAAATTGGCTAAAGGATCTGCTGTTTATGTTCTCTGCAGTCAAGACTCATTATGTAGCTACAGTTGTGCCAGTTACAGAGGGAAAAAGGCAGAGTGCTAAGAAGGGTCTCATACCAATGCATAAATGCTCCAAAAGCGAAATGATACACAGTAGTATTGCTCACACTTTATTAGACGTAGTCACATGATCCCACTCAAACACTAAAAGGCCAGAAAGTGTAACCCTCCCACATACCTAGGAGTTGGAGAACTCGAAATATTTTGTGAGCAGCATGGATATTGGCATATATCCATAAATATATATATATATGTCTTATATATAGGTTCAGTTCAGTTCAGTTGCTCAGTCATGTCCAACTCTTTGTGACTCCATGGACTGCAGCATGCCAGGCTTCCTTGTCCATCACCAACTCCTGTGGCATACTCAAACTCATGTCCATTGAGTTGGTGCCATCCAACCATCTCATCCTCTGTCATCCCCTTCTCCAGTTTTCCATCTTTCCCAGCATCAGGGTCTTTCTAAGGAATTAGTTCTTCGCATCAGGTGGCCAAAGTATTGGAGCTTCAGTTTCAGCATCAGTCCTTCTGATGAATATTCAGGACTGATTTCCTTTAGGATTGACTGGTTTGATCTCCTTGCAGTTAAAGGGACTCTTAAGAATCTTCTCCCCAACACCACAGTTTAAAATCATCAGTTCTTCGGTGTTCAGCTTTCTTTATGGCCCAACTCTCACATCCATACATGACTACTGGAAAAACCATAGCTTTGACCAGATCTTTGACTATAATCTTGTATAGATTATATTGATGTAATAAAGTCAAATAAAACAGGAAAGCTAAATAAAAAGTTTAGATTTAGGGGGTTCAATTTAAAACGGTAAATCAGGGAAGGTGTCATAGGTGTTGACAGTAAATTAAGACGTGAAGTAGGTTGAGAGGTGTGACAGAGAGTCACCTATGAGGAAGAAAATTCTAGAGAGAGGGGAGAGAAAATACAATGGCCTGAAGGTAGAGATCTGCGTTGTATGTTCCTGAAAAAGCAAAGGAGTCAGTGTTACTGGAGGGGGTGTGCTGGGGGCATATAGAAATAACTAAATTGAAGGTGTAACTATGAACCAGATCAGGTAAAGCCACTTCAAAGGTTTGAACAGAAAAGTAAATTTCTCTTTTCTACAGATTAGCAGTATCTTGGCTGTTGCTGTGTTGTCACAACATTAGATATCAGAAAACATAGGGGAAAGACATAAATGTGATGACCAGTGACGAGGCATTCATCTGAGCGAGAGACACTGCAGACTTGGCCCATGTTTTATAGCAATGAAGCAAGTGAGGCAGTTGGACTCTGATTATATTTTAAAACTTGAAGCAATATAGTTTGCTGATGAATAGTTTGTGGGAAGAGAAAGAGAAGAATTCGGTGATCAGGTCTTATCCTGTGAAACAAAAGGGCTAGTATGTCCTACAAGCAAACTCGTGTGTGTGTGTGTGTGTGTGTGTGTGTGTATAGTATATAGTAGTTACTTTTCCCTCTATTGCTACCATGCTCACCCCTGCCACCCTTGTGAATGTAATTGTCATCTTTCCAGAACCATTACAACAGCCTCAGACTGCATAAATCTTTCCACTCTTTCATTGACAAATCAATTCTTCAGATAGTAGCTAAAGTAATCTTATTGGAAACAAAATACTTTTTTTATAGCAGAGACCAAATTTCAAAGTCTTTGCTTTGAATTTCAAAGGCCCCACATGATGCAGCAGTTGGCAACTCCCTGATCTCATTTATAATCAATCTCCTTCTTTACTCACTCATCTCCAATTAGCCAGCATTTTTTAACATTGAACATAACACATGCTCACCCTTTCAGGGTCTCTCCCTGCTATTTTCTACAAGTGGAACAGTTTTTTCTCCCCAATTTTAGTAAGATCTCACTTATCACACTCAGGTTTCTCTCACAAGTCAGATCATAAAGGATGGTCTGGACACTCCATCTATATAATCATTTTTCTGCCCCCACATATGCCTCTTTTTCATTTCACTTTATGCCTCTTTATTTTCCTTATGGCACTTAACAGCTGATATTATAAAATATATTTTTCAAATATATATTTATTTTTGCATTTCTTTCTCCTACTAAAGTTAAGACTTATGGAAGCAGCAAAATTATCTGACAGGCTGATACTTTTACCCCAGTACCTGAATTAGACTGATGATGACACTAGTGGTAAACAGCCTGCCTGCCAATGCAGATGTGAGAGACTCGGATTCAATACCTAGGTCAGGAAGATCTCCTGGAGGAGGGCATGGCAACCCATTTCAATATTCTTGCCTGGATAATGCCATGGGCAGAGGAGCCTGGCGGGTTACAGTCCAGAGGGTCGCAGAGTCGGACATGACTTAAGCAACTTAGCACACACATGCATAAGAGTGGGCAATCAAGATATATTAGTGCTGAGTGAAAGAATAACTAAATAAACCACAGGTGGGTGGAATTAGAGTCTTTGACAGGTGCTCCAGCTTTTGAAGTTTAAATAAGTTAAGCACTAATCTGGTGAACTGCCAGGAACTGGAGATGTCATAATGCAGCCAGAACCATAAATGAAAGGGGAGATTCAATTACTGATACTGTTAATATCTTGACAAAAGCAATTGAGTTCCACTGACATTCTGAAACAATTTACTGAGTTCAAATATTGTTGTATAGAAAATAGAATAAAGGTAAAGATAAATCCACAGGATAAACTTAAAGAATATTTATTTTCTGTGTGGAAATATGTGCCTGAGTCATCCCATCAATTTCTAAAAAAAAAAAAAAAAAAAAAAAAAAAAAAAAAAAAAAAANGAGGAAAAATTCTTCCAGAACATGATCCTATGAGAGGTTTCAATAAATAGTTTGGGAGGGAAAATTGAAACAAGTAGGTTCACTAATTGCAAACAGTATTTAAAATAGTATTTAAATCTAGAAATGACACTTGTAATTGAGTGCAATCAAAGCCTGTACATTAAGTAGAATACTGAAAACTGTGGCCCTGTTTGCCAAAACCTTTCCCCAAAGGCTCTGGTAGTTCCAGCCTTATGAGCTATGTAAGTATAGCCAGGTGGTTAAAAATATGGAGCCTCAGATATTAAATCCTTTGTTCTATGCTAGGAGAACTGAATTTTTAAGTTCATATCCTGAAAAATGCTATAAGTTTTAAAATGTATCTATATTTTCATAAGGGCATTCCAAATTGTAATAAATTAGCTGAAACAAAACCTATAAAAAAAAGCCAGAGAAATAATTAGAACATTTTGGAACCAAGTATCTCAATATTGATATGAGGAATAATTCCAGATGACAAGAATAAATCATATATTTGACAGAAAGAACAAATTTGACAAGATGTGCTTCAAGAAGTTCAGCATGGACCAGTGACTACCAAGATCAGAGCCACATGAGTAATGTAATGTTTAAGTTGGTTCCTAATTTTAATTTCATCAAGTATGATATTATAAGTAAACTTAAAAAATGAAACCTGATTTACCTTTGTTTTAGAAATAAGATCATAAGAAGTCAAGGTGAGAACAAACAGTAAAACAAAGAATGTATTTCTAGTTGGTTATTTAATTCACTTTAAAGGAATAGTTTCAAGGATGACAGGGCTCAAATTGAACCTATCCTGTATATAAATGATTGGCTCCTTCAGTACTCAGGGCCCTAGGATTTGTAACTCAATAATCTCAGCTGAAAATACGTTATCATTAGAGGGACTTGGGGCTTCCCCGGTGTAGCTGAGCTGGTAAAGAATCTACCTGCAATGAAGGAGACCCCAGTTTGATTTCTGGGTTGGGAGGGTCCTCTGGAGAAGGGATAGACTACCCACTCCAGTATTCTTGGGCTTCCCTGGTGACTCAGACAGTAAAGAATTCTCCTGCAATTCTGGAAACCTGGTTTCAGTCCCTGGGTTGGAAAGATCCCCTGGAGCAGGGCATGGCAACCCACTCCAGTATTCTTGCCTGGAGAATGCCCACGGACAGAGGAGCCTGGCGGGCTTCAGTCCACGGGGTCACAAAGAGTTGGACACAATTGAGCAACTAAGCGCATCACAGAGGGGCTTAGAGTAGTTATGAGAAAAGTGGCACCTCTCTGTCCTGTATTTAAGTAATACATGTCTGTAATCAGTGTGGAACTAAATGCATGGGGGTGTTGAATGTTTGAGGAAGTTATGTGTTCTATGTTCAATGATGTTATTATCTAAAGTTAAAGCAGCACCAGCGACAGCAGCAGTGGTGCAAATAGCTGCTAAGTCGCTTCAGTCGTGTTCGACTCTGTGCGACCCCACAGATGGTAGCCCACCTGGCTCCCCCGTCCCCGGAATTCTTCAGGCAAGAATACTGGAGTGGGTTGCCATTTCCTTCTCCAATGCATGAAAGTGAAAAGTGAAAGTGAAGTCGCTCAGTATCTGTATTCTATACCTATGTCTATGCCTGTGATGTATTGGCTTCTAAGACATTTTATACTCTGTTTCCAATTTCAGAGAGAGAGATGAAATATCTTGCTTAGGGATACTGATTTGGTCACTTGTTAATCTTGTTTGACCCTAGGTTAGTCTGATTCAAATGTCCATGTTCTTTTCACTTCTCAGGGCAGAGGTTTAAAAGAATTTAACAAGCATTTTGGAGATAAGCTGCATATAGAAGCCATTTTTTTTTTGTCTTTTCTCTTTTTTATTTTTAGTGGTTGCCACTCACAATCCACCACCCCCAAAACACATGCACATCACCCCAAATACACATGCACACCACACCACAGAACATACATAGAAAATATATAATGTCAAGATTTTATTAAATTTTTCTCTTAAATGTTTTATTAAATGCTAAGAACTATAAAGAAGGCTGAGTGCTAAAGAATTGATGCTTTCAAATTGTGGTACTGGAGAAGACTCTTGGACAGAGAGTCCCTTGACAGTCCCTTGCACAGCTAGGAGATCAAACCAGTCAAGCGTAAAGAAAATCAACCATGAATACTCATTGGAAGGACTGTGACTGAAGCTCCAATACTTTGACCACCTGATGGGAAAAGCCAACTCATTGGAAAAGACCCTGATGTTTGGAAAGATCAAAGGCAAAGGGAGAAGGGGGAAACGGAAGATGAGATGGTTAGATAGCATCACCACCAACTCAGTGGATATGAATTTGAGCAAACTTGGGGAAATAGTGGAGTACAAAGAAGCCTGGTGTGCTAGATTCTATAGGGTCACAAAGAGCTGATCGCACTTAGTGACTGAACAACAACAGAGAATTAAATGTTAAGAATGCTATAATGAATGAGTTTATAGATATTCTGCAGATATACAACCATGTATTACTAATATTATTAATTTACTATATGTTCATGTATCCTAAAGACTTTCAAATATACATTTATATATCTTTTATATTTATACCATGTTATTAATAAACAGTCCTATAGAAAATGTTAGTTCTATCATCTATAATAAGTTAAACCCATGACTTTGAGTTTCATTCAATAAGAATAGACAATAACTAAATACATTTGTGTTTCTTTCTTGTCCCTTGACATTGGAATTAGCTTGTATCATTTGGCATGTGTCTCCTTTCAAAATGAGGGCAGCATTTCAATTGCTATTTATTTGTGCCAAATTCTGGCTAACCTGTTTAATTCACATGGACTTGAAGAGATTATAGCTGTGGGCTTTGTTTGTTCTTGTTCCTGTAAATCACAGGACAAGACAGGTTTTAGGGCACTGTTTGAATCAGTCCCTCAGGTCTCCCTTAACAAATGGGTGTCATTCACAAATGCTGTAGATGATGACTTCCCGATTTCAATTGCACTTTTAGAGGGCTGGTAAAGTGACCTATGGCCTTTCTTGCAGTTGGTTCCAGGAAGATGGGAAATAGTAATTATAGTGTAATAAAGCACACGAGGACTCTATTTAAATGGCAGAATTTGCATTTAAATGGGAATTTTAAAATGAAAACATGTAAAGCTTGATAGGTACAATATTTAGTATACAGCTCATGCCAACAGTTAGGAATATGCATAATTGAATGTCATGTGTGGATGTACAGAGGTGGGCTTCTGTGCATGCCCAAAGGGCAAGGGTAGAGGAATTGAGTGAGAATGAAAAGGTAAAGGTAAAATTAGCCACAGAGATGACATATTTCATTAAATTGAATTATAAAAATATTTTAATTTTTTAAAAGAATTCATTCTTTGGGGGCACTCCAGTATTATGAGTTATAGCTAATGAAAACGGCTAATTGATTAACACTTAGGGAATGTAATAGAATTTAACTTTCTGAACTGCCTACAATAATTGTGCATTATTAATCCATTAATTGAAAAGGTTTATTTATATCCTGGATAGGAAATTAAAGTATACATAATTTTAAATACATTTGATAATTAGAAGATACTTTGAAAGTGACATAAAAATCTACCATGAAAATAGAGTCTTCCTTGGTGGTCCAATGGTAAGACTCTACACTCCCAAAGCAGGAGGCCCAGGTTCAATTTCTGGTCAGGGAACTGGGTCATATTCCACATGCTGTTACTAAGACCCAGGCAGCCAAATTAAAAAAAAAAAAAAAAATCTATTGTAGAAGTAATTTCCTTTTTTTAATTGCAGGAGATGACCATGAATATATCCTTTGCAGATCATGAGAAGGCAAATAAATTCACTTTAGTTAATGCAGTAAATAATGTGATGAAGGAGTAAAATTGCTCAGGAACTGTATGTTAATTCAAATGCTTTCTTCTTTGCTTAGGTAGTGATTTCATTGAATAACTCAACCAATATAGCCTATTTGAAAGACATGCTAAAAGATATGTTTTCAAAGATTCCCAATTTATAAAGAAAAATTTGTCAGAATGATGATTCCTGCCCAACTCTTCAGTGAATAATTATAGATCAACTCATTTTCTATTTACAAGGCAAAAATGTATACTATTGTTTACAGGATCCTGCTATAGTATATCTTATCCTTTGGCAAATGAATGAGTAATATATACAGGTGGCTTTTTTCTTAGATTTTACATATGTAAAGGCAGACATCAAATATCAAAAACAAAGTTTGAGATCATCTACATGAAAACAATTTTTAAAATGTTTTTTTTCTACTGAATGCAGTTAAAGCAGTATAATAATCAATGAATATAAGTACTTCTCGCCATTTCATCTTTGCTCTTTGTATTTAATAATGAAAGTACAGTATTAAGATTACTGTAGATAGACTCATCATATGATTTGTTTCTTCTTTAACATACCTATTTCCAGGATATAAAGCTGTTGGGAAGAAAGAGATCAAACATGTAGACATATTCATTTCGGTTCAGTTCAGTCGCTCAGTCATGTCCGACTCTTTGCCACCCCATGAATCTCAGCACGCCAGGCCTCCCTGTCCATCACCAACTCCCGGAGTTCACTCAGACTCATGTCCATAGAGTCAGTGATGCCATCCAGACATCTCATCCTCGGTCGTCCCCTTCTCCTCCTGCCCCCAATCCCTCCCAGCATGAGTCTTTTCCAATGAGTCAACTCTTCGCATGAGGTGGCCAAAGTACCGGAGTTTCAGCTTTANTTTCCATTGTTTTCCCATCTATTTCCCATGAAGTGATGGGACCGGATGCCATGAGCTTCATTTTCTGAATGTTGAGCTTTAGACCAACTTTTTCACTCTCCACTTTCACTTTCATCAAGAGGCTTTTTAGTTCCTCTTCACTTTCTGCCATAAGGGTGGTGTCATCTGCATATCTAAGGTTATTGATATTTCTCCTGACAATCTTGATTCCAGCTTGTGTTTCTTCCAGTCCAGTGTTTCTCATGATGTACTCTGCATAGAAGTTAAATAAGCAGGGTGACAATATACAGCCTTGACATACTCCTTTTCCTATTTGGAACCAGTCTGTTGTTCCATGTCCAGTTCTAAATGCTGCTTCCTGATCTGCATACAGATTTCTCAAGAGGCAGGTCAGGTGGTCTGGTATTCCCATCTCTTTCAGAATTTTCCACAGTTTATTGTGTTCCACACAGTCCTTTGACAGGGGGCTTTGGCATAGTCAATAAAGCAGAAATAGATATTTTTCTGGAACTGTCTTGCTTTTTCCATGATCCATATTACTGCTGTCTAAATGTGCTTGTGAACTCATAATTTTAGTAATTGTTGCTTTGTTGTCATTTAGTCCTGTCCAACTCTTTTGTGACCTGATTGACTATAGCCTGCCAGATTCCTCTGTCCATGGGATTTTTTAGGCAAGAATACTGGAATGAGTTCCTATTTCCTTCTCCAAGCGATCTTCTTGACCCAGGGATCCAACCTATGTCCCCTGCATTGACAGGTGGATTCTTTACCACTGAGCCACCGGGGAAGCCCAATTTTACTGATTATGTACGTTATAAAATAGACAAGTGCCCCATACTTGTGATCCAGTAGACTCACCAGGTTTAGGGTATACCTAATGACAAAGGTCTGTCTAGCCAAGGCTGTGGTTTTTCCAGTGGTCATGTATGGATATGAGAGTTGGACTTTGAAGAAAGCTGAGCACCCAAGAATTGATGCTTTTGAACTGTGGTATTCCAGAAGACTCTTGAGAGTCCCTTGGACTGCAAGGAGATCCAACCAGTCTGTTCTAAAGGAGATCAGCCCTGGGATTTCTTTGGAAGGAATGTTGCTAAAGCTGAAACTCCAGTACTTTGGCCACTTCATGTGAAGAGTTGACTCATTGGAAAAGACTCTGATGTTGGGAGGGATTGGGGGCAGGAGGAAAAGGGGACAACAGAGGATGAGCTGGCTGGATGGCATCACCGACTCGATAGACGTGAGTTTGAGCAAACTCCCCGAGACGGTGATGGACAGGGAGGCCTGGCATGCTGCAATTCATGGGGTCGCAAAGAGTCTGACACGACTGAGTAATTGAACTGAACTGAATGACAGAGCAGAAGCTTTTGTACACATAACAGTATCCATGTCAAAAAGTAAGCAGTATTCTAATGAAGCTTAGTTTTATACAAAATTTCATAGGTGAAGTTTTTCTTCTCTCAGAGGGATAAGAATATTTCTTCTTAGGACCTGAAACCCATTTATGAAAGAGTTTTAGGGGTTCTCATATACCCAAAGTTACTGCTTTCAAGCCTCAGCAAATTTCTATTCTCTTCTACCTCAATATTCTTTTAATTTTGATTTCATTTTTCTTAACTCCCAAATCGGGCTTAGTATGTTTTCCTAGCTCTAATAGTGATGGAATTTAATGAAAAACAGAGATGGGCTCTGAAAATTTCTTTCATTCACTTATTCATTCAACAATTATTTTGTACCCTTCCTCTCCTGCCTTCCATGTTTCCTAGCATCAGGGTCTTTTCTAAGTAGTCAGTTCTTTGCATCAGATGGCCAAAATATTGGAGCTTCTGGTGCTTTTTAGTTCATGGACTTTGAACAGTATATAAAATAGTAAAATTATTGCACTTATATAATGTGTATAACATAATGGTAGGTAACATAAGGATGTTAAGCACATGTCTTATTAATTATACTATGAAAGTGAAGTGGAAGTGAAGTCATTCAGTCGTGTCTGACTCTTCAGGGAACCCAATTAGTTTTTAAAGAGTTATCTATCCTACAGTCTTCCTGGGCAACATTTTTGTGGATGGTACCAAGTGCCCAGAGTCTGGACTACTTAACTTGGTATGCTATGTAATTTCACACTCAAGTCAAATTTCATGTTATTTCTTAGCGTATTTCTCACTATCGTTTGAGTAGAATCTTCTATTCTTTTGCATCTCTTGTTCATGTTGTCCCTGGTTATTTTAGGTCAGTTGAGTCCTACTAAAGTTCAGTTCAGTTCAGTTGCTCAGTCATGTACAACTCTTTGTGACCCCATTGGCTACAGCATTCCAGGCTTCCCTGTCCATCACCAACTCCCAGAGCTTGCTTAAACTCACATACATCAAGTCGGTGATGCCATCCACCCATCTCATCATCTTGTCCTCCTCTTCTCCTCCTGTCTTCCATCTTTCCTAGCATCAGGGTCTTTTCTGAGGGTCAGTTCTTCACATCAGCTGGCCAAAGCTTCAGCTTCAGGATCAGTCCTACCAATGAATATTCCTGACTGATTTCCTTTACGATTGACTGGTTGGATATCCTTGAAGTGCAAGGGACTCTCAAGAATCTTCTCCCCAACACCACAGTTCAAAAGCATCTTAGGTGCTCAGCTTTCTCTATGGTCTAACTCTCACATCCATACATAACTACTGGAAAAACCACAGCTTTGAATATACAGACCTTTGTCAGCAAAGTAATGTCTCTGCTTTTTAATATGCTGTCTAGGTTGGTTAAGCTTTTCTTCCATGGTACACGTGTCTTAACTTTATGACTGCAGTCACCATCTGCAGTGATTTTGGAGCCAAGAAAATAAAGACTGTCACTGTTTCTATTGTTTCCCCATCTATTTGCCATGAAGTGATGGGGCTGGATCCCATGATCTTAGTTTTATGAATGTTGAGTTTTAAGCCAGCTTTTTCACCCTCCTCTTTCACTTTCACCAAGAGCCTCTTTAGTTCCTCTTCACTTTCTGCCATAAGGGTGGTGTCATCTGCATATCTGAGGCTATTGATATTTCTCCCTGAAATCTTGGTTCCAGCTTGTGCTTCATCCAGTCCAGCATTTAGCATGATGGAGTCAGCATATAAGTTAAATAAGCAGGGTGACAATATACAGCCTTGACGTACTCCTTTCCCAGTTTGGAACTAGTCCATTGTCCATGTCTGTTTCTAACTGTTGCTTCTTGACCTGCATACAGATTTCTCAGGAGGCAGGTAAAGTGAACTGGTTTTCCCATCTCTTTAATAATTTTCCACATCCTCATCCAATACTTGCTGGAACATTCATCTAGCTTTTTGTGCAATTGCCTGTAACCTCTAGTGGTGATAATAGACCATAATGATCCGATCCTGTCAATATATTAGCTGCTAAACATGTTATCCCTTTCATGAAATGTAATTATATTAATGATTAAAATGTTAGTCACTGAAGAGTTAGTCTAAAATATATCGTTGAAAAGAGATATATCTCTAATGTGTGGCAACTTTGAGGAGCTTTCTATATGTAATGCTTTCATATTTCTGCCCTCTTACCTATACCTGAAATACTTGCTTTGATACACTCCCTAAGATCTATAAGTATTGTTAATTATCAAACTCTTGTTTCATTATACTTCACCATCCATCTACCTGAATGGGTGAAAATTTGAGAATTATTTACTCAATAAATATTAATGAAGCACAAACTACCTGGCATATTCCATGAGGCCATGTGCTTGGCTCATTGATCTCCTATTCCATCTGCCTTCTGAAACAACAATAATTCCTCATTCAAACAATTTGTTAAAATTTCTACAAGGAAAATTCTTTATTCATTAAGTATATATAATTTTGAACACCTATTATGGGCTAGTCACTGTTCCAACATTTGCAAATATAAAAGTGAGTAGGTTAATTTACTTTTTTATCCATTTACTTGTGATTCAGTTTTTGATGAGTGCTTTGCATCTTCTTGGGCTTCCCTGATGGCTCAGTGGTTAAATAATTCACCTGCAACACAGAAGACAGGAGATGTGGGTTCAATCCATAGGTCTGAAAAATCCCCTGAAGGAGGAAATGGCAACCCACTCCAGTGTTCTTGCCTGGAGAATGCCAGGGATGGGGGAGCCTGGTGGGTTGCCATCTATGGAGTCATACAGAGTTGAACACTACTGAAGTGACTTAGCACCAGCAGCATTGACATTGCTGGAAAGGTTTAGATTGGAAGAAAGATTTAAGTTAAAAAAAGGTAATGCTAAAAATACTTTAATCGTTCAGTTCTATCACTTTTAAGGAAAAAAAAAACTAAATAAATTCAAAGAATAAGTAACATTGATAGAGAAAGTCTTCAAACTTATAATTCTAAAAAATCTTGATAAAAAGCATATGCTTATTAAATGTAATTAAGCTTCTTATTTTGCCTTTTTTATCAATAATGTATAATGTATATATAGTAGCATCTCTTAAAAAAAAAAAACTAATCTGAGTTCTTAGTTGTTTAAAATTGATTGCATAAATGTTCCTGATGTTTAATCACTTAAAAACAAGGTTTCAATGAATTTTTGACCATTTATGCAGAAATAGCAGTCATATAGAGTTGTGGCTCTTTATGTGTTGTATTAAGTTGCTTCAGTTGTGGCCAATTGTTTATGACCCTATGGATTTTAGCCCTCCAGACTCCTCTGTCCATGGGATTCTCCAGGCAAGAATGCTGGAGTGGGTTGCCATTCCCTTCTTTGGGTGATCTTCCCAAAACAAGGATTGAACCTGTGTCTCTTACATCTCCTGCATTGGCAGGGCAGTTCTTTAACAATAGCCCTGTGCTTCTTAATAAATAAACTATATTTTCACCTTCTTTTTGATTGTGTAAAAACACAAAAATGCACAGGAATATCTCTTTCAGAATTTTTTTTTAATAAAGTATCTTCAATTTCAACTGTGTATTCTACTTTCTCGGTGATTAACAATTTTAGTTTCATTAACTACTGATTCTGTTCAATCCATAATTGCACTTATTTATTGACTAGTGTATTTATCCTTTGTTAAGATACTATATTTGCTCTTTTATGTAGTATGCTTAAATAATGACTTGATTTTCTTGGCTTTTGATATCTTCTTCATATATATGGGCTGATCAGTAGTTATTTCAGTGTTCCAGGAGTGTTCATATACTTTTGATGGAATACATACTACTATGTATTTTGTATAAATTTGCAAATAATATAGTATTTTTCATTGCTACACTAATAAATTGAGCTCAAAGTTGAGTTAAGGGGAATTTCATTTTCAGTCAAGATGGAATGTTTGACACTGGACTGATAGAAGCAACTAAAAACAGGGAAAAAATGTCAAAGAAAATAGTTCAGAATCAGGCAATGAAGAACAATGATACCTGGGAAATTAGAAAATTAAATAAGATGAGTCCAATAATTATTTCAACCAACTTGCAGAGTGGAGAAACCCAGATGTAACCTGAGAAGATTTCTCAAAGGAGGAGATGAATCTGGGAGTCTGGAGAGGTCAGTGAAGCTACAGTTAGCAGACCCAAGTATCAAAGGAGAGAGAATTTCTCAGAGAAATAGCTCTGGAGATCTTTAAATAATATTCTTTGAGTAATCATTGAGTACTAATCAGCCCGTGGGTGTCAGGAGATGATCCAAGATTAGACAAAAAATCAACCAAGAGGATTAGCAGGAACAATATCTGAACCTCTTGTAGTCTGTGCGTATTTCCTCTTCCTACTAGGCAGAAGCTAAACCTATGAAATGTAAAATGCATCAAGTGTCTTACTCAGAAAGGTCTTGCCTCTAAGTACAGGAAAATTTAGATGGAGTAAACCTTACTCTTATCTCAATTAACAAATATAAAAACAAGTTACAAAAGAATTAACTGTTTCTAAGTGACTCAAATGCATCTCAGAACAATATTGAAGATTTTTTGTGTAAATACAAAAATCAAGCAACCAACAAGCTAAATTTCAACAGTGCTTGTCATCCAGTCAAAAATTGCCAGACTTGGAAATCAGCAGAACAATTCCACATATTATGAGGATAAAACTGGTTAATCAAAACTGATATAAATGACTAATAATGGCTTCCCTGGTGACTCAGACAGTAAAGTGTCTGCTTGCAATGCGGGAGACCCAGGTTCGATCACTGGCTCAGAAAGATCCCCTGGAGAAGGAAATGACAACCCACTTTAATATTCTTGCCTGGAAAATTCCATGGATGGAGGAGCCTGATAGGCTACAGTCCATGGGGTCACAAAGAGTTGGAAACTACTGAGGGACTTCACTTTCTCTTTTCTTTCTAACCTTAAAAATAGTTATAGCTCTTTCCCATAAGTTCACAATCCTAGAGGGCATATTAAACACAGAGACTTGAAAAATGGAAAAAGGATCTAAATCAAACATCTAAAGTTGAAACCACAATGACTGAGATGAAAACTACACTAGATAGGACTAATAATGGATGCTTACTTATTATAGCAGAAAATATTAATGAACAGGAACATAAGGTAATAAAAATGAAAGGGAAACAGAAAATAATGACTGGAAAATGAACACACATGAAAAGTAGAGTATAGCTGAGATGTAGGACATGTATATTAGCAGCTATATAATATACATACATATATATGTGTATGTATAAATACTATATATATATATATATATATATATATATGCTAATATATATGGCAACCAGCTCTAGTATTCTTGCCTGGAAAATCTGATGAACAAAAGAGCCTGAAGGGCTACAGTCCTTGGTGTCACAAAGAATTGGACACGACTGAGTGACTAACAGACAGATGGTACTACCTTAATGGTAAAGAATCTGCCTGACTGCCAATGCAGGAGATGCAGAAGATCCAAGTTCTTAACCTTGGTTGGGAAGATCCCCTGAAAGAGGAAATGGCAACCCACTCAGTATTCTTGCCTGGAAAGTCCCATGGACAGAGAAGCCTGGCAGGCTTGGGGCAGCAAAGAGTCAGACACGACTGAGCAACTGAACTGAACTGAACTGATAATTTAAGTAGAATAAAAATAATACTGAATGGAAATCTTGATCTTTCCAAAGGAGTAAGAAGCAAAAATAGTGGTTAAATGGTGTAGATATAAAAGACATTAAAAATGTAAATCTCTTTAAAGTTAAATTTGCTGTTTAAACGTCACAGGCATATATTATAATGCTTCTATAAGGGGGCAGAGAGTAAATAGCTTAGTCCTTGAGGAGTACATTTAATCTCTATTGCATATATTTTGTTTTGTTTTCCTTATAACCTTTTAAATGGGCAAAAAACAAAATTTTTATTGTTTTGAGGCTATACAAAAACAGTCTGTTGGTAGGTAGGATTTGGCAGAAAAAGATGGAAATGTATATAAAGAACAGATGGGATAAATAGAAAACAAATATCAAGACTATTTATTTTAAATATGCTATAATAATTTAACTGCTTTAAGCATCCCAGTTAAAAGATGGGAATTGTCAGCTGGGATTAAAAAATGCAAAACACCACTCACCATGTGTTGCCTGTAAGATACTCACTTTATATATATACAGATGCAATAAAATAATAGAAAAAAATATCATGCTCACACTAATCAAAGTAAAACTGAATAGTTTGTTCTAGAGTAAAGAATATTACAAGAGCCTAAATGGATTATTTCGTAACAATAATGGAGTTAGTTCACCAAGAAGACCTAATAATCTTGAACATGTGTGCATGTAATATTAGAGCATCAACACACATGTACCAAAATTTGCTAAAACTACAAAGAACAATAGACAAAATCACATTTATAGTCAGAAATTGAATGGCATTTTAGTGGAATGTACAGAATACCATGTTAACTCAGAACTATTTTATGATTAATAAATGAGAAGGGCAACTATATATTATTTCCTAGGGCTGCCAAAATAGAGGGCCATAAATGGATGGCTTAAAGGAAGATAAATTCATTGCTTCATGGTTCTGGAGATTATAGAGTCAAGGTGTTGTCAGGGTCATGGTCTCTGAAGCCTCTGAGGGAGAATCTTTATCTCTTCCTGGTTTCTAATGGTGGTCCTCAATCCCTGGCTTTCCTGGGCTTGCAGCTACATCATTTCAGTCTCTGCCTCTGTCATCAGATGACATTATCCCTGTGTGTTTGTCTTTCCTCTTATAAGGAAACTAGTTGTAATAGATTAAAGCTCATCCTACTCAATTATGACCTCATCTTAATGAACTATATCTACAAAGACTCAATTTTCAAAGGCAATATTCTAAAGTACTAGAGGTTAGAACATTGTCTTTTTTTTATTCTGGGGACACAATACAACTCATAATAGCAATAATTAAATCTCTTTAATGTCGGGTATGCATTTAGAATAAACTGAATTTCAGTTGCATAGATAATTGTTGACAATGACAGAAAAAGAAAGACCTAAAAGTAACTGCAGGTTTAAAGATACAGAACCAACAGCAGGAGAGAATAAGGTAGATATATGTATTTTAATTTTAATTTGAATACAAATGCAATAATAATTAATATTTGCCATTGTTATTAACTGATATTCCTCCTGAAGGAAAATAAAGAAGAGGGGAAAAAGCTGATTTATACCAAGACTTTAAAAGTCATTTATATCTGCAACTTACTTTCTTAAGAGCAACAACACAGCAGTCTTTTCTACACTGAATCACTCTGACACTGTTTACAGCGTCAGGGACTCTAGCCTTTGGAATAGATGTGATGAGTGGAGTTATTGAATGTTATACAGTATGAAAGAGGAATAATTTGTTAAACAAAATGTAGAGTATTATGACCATAACCTTGGTGAATGTTGCATAGACTTAGGAGACGAGGCAGAAGAGATAAAAAAAATAGTGATACAATGAGAGATAAGAATATCTCTCATAGTTACATAGTTACAAGGGGAGAGATAGACTTAATTATAGAGATACAACATTGGGAATACAGATTATCAAGATGAACTGTTGCTTAGCACAATGATAAGAAAACATAGGCAAACAGTCAAACTCAAAAATGTTTCATTTGTCTTTATTGTGACACTTTTTTTTTTAAACTCTATTTTGTCTGATATAAGATTAGCCCCCTCCTGTAAAAAAAAAAAAAAATGTTTCATGTGATTTGGGGGAAATAATCAATGACCTTAAAAGAAGTAGTGTTTTTTTAATTTAATTTTTAACTTTTTATTTTGTGTTGGTATAGCCAGTTAACAAACAATGTTGTGATACTTTCAGGTGAAGAGTGAAAGGATTTAGCCATACATATATGTGTATCCATTCTCTCCCAAATACTCCCTTCCCAGTTAAAGAAAATAGTTTTAATAAATTGTTGGGAGAAAAAAATTGCAACAAAATAACTGACAAAGGATATCCAAAACATATAAGCAGCTCATTCAGATAAATACCATAAAAATAACCCAGTCAAAAAATGAGCGTACCTAAATAGACATTTCTCCAGTGGAGACATAAAGATGGCCAACAAACACATGAAAAGATGCTCAACATCTCTCACGATTAGAGAAATACAAGTCAAAACTACAATGAGGTATCACTTCACACTGGTCAGAATGGCCATCATTAAAAATCTATAAACAACAAATACCAGAGAGGATGTGGAAAAAAGGGAACCTTCTTGCACTGCTGGTGGGAATGTAAATTGACAGCCACTTTGGAGAACAGTACAGTGAGTCCTTAAAAACCTAGGAATAGAACTACCATATGACTCCAAAATCCCACTACTGGGCACATAACCTGAGAAAACCATAACTGAAAGAGACACATTGTTCATTGCAGCACTTTTTATAATAGCTAGGACATGGAAGCAACCTAGATGTCCATTGACAAAGGAATAGATATAGCATTGTGGTACATATATGCAATGGAATATTACTAAGCTATAAAAAAGGATGCATTTGAATCAGTCCCAATGAGGTGTATGAACCTAAAGCCTATCATACAGAGTAAGTTAAGTCAGAAAGAGACAGACAAACATTGTATATAAATGCATGTGTATGGAATCTAGAAAGATGGTACTAATGAACCTATTTTCAGGGAAGCAGTGGAGACACAGCCATAGAGAACATAGAGAACATATGGACACAATGGGGAAGGAGAGGGTAAAAAATTGAGAGAGTAGCATGGAAGCATATACAGTACCATATGTAAAATAGATAGCAAGTGGGAATTTGCTGTGTAATACACAGAGCTCAAGTCAATGCTCTGTGAAAACTAGAGGGGTATGATAGGGTGGGAGATAGGAGGGAGGGTGAAGAGGGAGGCAACATATGTATATCTATAGCTGATTCATTTGATATATAGCAGAAACTAACACAATACTGTAAAGCAATTACTTCCAATAAAAAAATTAAAAATAAGATTGAAGCAAGTATATTAGGAGGTAAAAGTGAAAATTACATGTTGATCTCAATATTAAATAATTTTGTATTCAAAGCAAAGGGTATAGGAAATAGGAGGTTTTGTGTTGCTCTTAACAAAGCAAAAGTTCTTACAGAACATATCAAATGAGAAGATGGGACCCTGCATGAATAAAGAGGCTGAAAGTACACATCCTAGAGATCACATCCTAGAATATAAGATATTTGCAAAAATCATACTCTCCTGGCCACAATATGGGCTTTTCCTTCTGCCATGAATCCATTCCACTCCCTCCATTGCAATTAATTCACTCATTTATTGAGTGAAAGATATGCAAATATCATATAATCTAATATGTTTTGAGGTTCTGTAATCTCATATGCTAGTAAAGTAATGCTAAAAATTCTCCAAGCCAGGCTTCAGCAATACATGAACTGTGAACTTCCAAATGTTCAAACTGGTTTTAGAAAAGGCAGAGGAACCAGAGGTCAAATTGCCAACATCTGGATCATTGAAAAAGCAAGAGAGTTCTAGGGAAAAAAAAAATCTATTTCTGCTTTATTAACTATGCCAAAGGCTTTGACTGTGTGGATCACAATAAACTGTGGAAAATTCTTAAAGAGATGGGGATGGCAGACCACCTGACCTGTCTCTTGAGAAATCTGTATGCAGGTCAGGAAGCAACAGTTAGAACTGGACATGGAACAACAGACTGGTTCCAAATAGGAAAAAGAGTACGTCAAGGATGTATATTGTCACCCTGCTTATTTAATTTATATGTAGAGTACATCATGAGAAACGTTCAGCTGGATGAAACACAAACTGGAATCAAGATTGCCAGGATAAATATCAATCACCTAAGATATGCAAATGACACCACCCTTATGGCAGAAAGTGAAGAAGAACTAAAGAGCTTCCTGATGAAAGTGAAAGAGGAATGAAAAAGTTGGCTTAAATCTCAACAATCAGAAAACTAAGATCATGGCATATGGTCCTATCACTTCATGGGAAATAGATAGGGAAACAGTGGAAACAGTGACAGACTTTATTTTGGGGGGGCTACAAAACCACTGCAGATGGTGACTGCAGCCATGAAATTAAAAGTCTCTTACTCCTTGGAAGAAAAGTTATGACCAACCTAGATAACATATTCAAAAGCAGAGACATTACTTTGCCAACTAAGTTCTGTCTAGTCAAAGCTATGGTTTTTCCGGTAGTCATATATGGATGTGAATGTTGAACTATAAATAAAGATGAGCGTCAAAGAATTGATGCTTTTGAACTGTGGTGTTGGAGAAGATTCTTGAGAGTCCCTTGGACTGCAAGGAGTTCCAACCAGTCCATCCTAAAGGAGATCAGTCATGAGTGTTCATTGAAAGGACTGAAGTTGAAGTTGAAACTTCAATACTTTGGCCACCAGATGCAAAGAGCTGACTCATTTGAAAAGACCCTGTTGCTGGGAAAGATTGAGGGCAGGAGGAGAAGGGGACAACAGAGGGTGAGATGGCTGGATGGCATCACTGACTCAATGGATATGTGTTTGTGGAAACTCCAGGAGTTGGTGATGGACAGGGAGGCCTGGTGTGTTGCAGCCCAAAGAGCTGGACAAGACTGAGCAACTGAACTGTACTGAACTGAGTCTGTGTAGAAATACAATGATATATTAACAGATTAAAAAAGAGTTAATATATTATAATTATAAAAGTTTTATTTACTTTAGTATGGCCTCAAATATCTTGTCTTTTTGTCTCTGATCTTTTTACTTTTAAATATTTTGATACTTGATACTTATCCATTATTAAAATTTACTTTAAATTGAGAAATAAATAAAAATTTTAGTAAACCATGCTTAAACATAGTTACTGGAGTAGGAAATGGCAACCCACTTAATATTCTTGCCTGGAAAAATCACATGGACAGAGGAGCCTTGTGGGTTACAATTCATGAGGTCACAGCTGCTGCTGCTGCTAACTCACTGAATTGTACACAATTGAGCACACATACACATACAAATATAGTTATAGCAAATATCAACTCAGTCATCTTTGTAGCTATATTAGTCAGTTTCATTCCTATTTATATCTGAGGTAACAGATGCACAGAAAAGTTGTTATAGTCCCAAGGCTACATGTTTTATAAAAAGTGAAGCTGGAATGGGAGTTAATCCACTGAGTTTCTAGAGTATTTATTCATATTTGCTGTAGTATGCATTCTGATATTAAGATTCAGTTTACCCATCTTCCTGTGGTTTCCAACGAATAATTTTTGTTTAGTATTTCCTCTTTATTGTCTTTCTATGAACTTTAAGCATAGAGACTTTAACAAGTATGTAAAATAAGAGAACTAAATGTATCGTGTGTATGAGAGAGTCTGCCTTTGGTATTCTTTGTCCCTCCAGTGAACCTTAAGTTCAGGCATTAATTCCAGAAATAAAAATTGTCCTGCTCTCAGGTATCTGAACTATAAGCTCTTTGAAATGGTCAAGATATTACAAGAGAGACATGTAAAGGACATGCCAGCCAATTCTTGACATATATAATGTTAGGGACCTTAGTATAAGTGTGTCTCTGCAATATCTGAAAGGTTAATGGAACTGGGATTTGTGTAGACATGATGATTTTCCTCCTGCAGGACGGAAAGGATGGGGAGGAAAGAAGCTGATTTGGACAAAGACCTTTAAGGTCATTCACATCTTCATCTTCCTTTCTTAAGGGCAGCAAAGCACTGTCTCTTCTACACTCAGTTCAGTTCAGTTTAGTCGCTCAGTCCTGTCCGACTTTTTGCAACCACATGAATCACAGCATGCCAGGCCTCCCTGTCCATCACCAACTGCCGGAGTTCACTCAGACTCACGTCCATCGAGTCAGTGATGCCATCCAGCCATCTCATCCTCTGTCGTCCCCTTCTCCTCCTGCCCCCAGTCCCTCCCAGCTTCAGAGTCTTTTCCAATGAGTCAACTCTTCGCATGAGGTGGCCAAAGTACTGAAGTTTCAGCTTCAGCATCATTCCCTCCAAAGAAATCCCAGGGCTGATCTCCTTCAGAATGGACTGGTTGGATCTCCTTGCAGTCCAAGGGACTCTCAAGAGTCTTCTGCAACACCACACTACATCACTCTAATCTCTGAGAATAATCCAGTTAGTCAGAGAAAACAGCGTTCACCCACGAATAAACTGAGAGACTAGATAAAATAGTCAATGTGAGAAGAGCGAAAACCAACATTGTGAATCAAGCAAGTTGGAGTAGCATTTTCATTGTTAAGTCAATGCCTTCCCAGTAGAAAACCTTATTATTTGAGGGTGTGGTTTCTGGCTTTTGAATATTAAATAAGGATGATTTTTAGAGTGTGCCTCTGCCATCATTTTCCTCTAAAATGTAGTTAAAACTGTTCTAAATAGTGTTGAGATGATAGCCTATGTCAGTTTGTTCCTGAAGGATGTTACTTCTTTTGCTCTTATACACTCAAGACTTTTTTTTTTTCATTTTGCATTAAGAAAATTTTGCTTTGTCTTTTGACTTTTGGGATGTAGCTCTTACCTCATGGCAAGACGTCCGTACAGACCAAAATGACTTAAGCTATCAGATCTAAATGAGCAGATTTCAGATCATTTATTCAGCATAGCACTTCTTAAAAAAAAAAAAAAAAAAACAAACTGTTTTAGGACCATATAATAATGTATAGTTTGAGGAAGTCATATTACTATGTTCCCCTACAGAATTTAAGATGTTTTCCAAAAGCAGGTTCTTGTCTTGTCACAGAAAGATTTCAGAGATGAGATATGGAGGTCAAGAAAACAAAGCAAGGGTTTATTAAGTGTACTACACTCTCAAGGGGTGAGAGGGCAGACTGAGGTGAGTAGCTGCCCTGAGTTTCTTTGGCAAGCATATTATAAGGTGCATGAAAAATGAATGGGCAGAATGTTCAGTGAAGAGGGAGGAGTTTTGTATAGTATTTCCTGATTTTCATCCCAGCTCTACCTTCCCAAGGAAAAGAAAGGTTTTTGTCCCTATTGAGCTTAAATTTGAAGTGTCATGGCAACAGGGCATTATGGGTACTTCTTATCTTTAGGGCTAATTCTATTGTAATGTGGGCATAAAAAGGAAAAGATTACATTGTGATGACAAATAGTCCTGCATTTTCCCACCTTTCCTCTGCCTACAGAGCCCTTGTCAAACTCAAAATGTGTGATTTCCTGTCAGTCTGGAGGTTCCAGCTTTTCTTTGTCTGCCCAAGGGCCCTCACTATTTAAAAGATGGTAAAATGTGTGGTTTCCTCCCATATGACCCTTGCCCTCCTTTGTCTTTGCTCAATTTTATGAGTGACTCTATTGCCTTTTGAAGTTGAAAATCAGATGTGCAAAGGAGGGAACAGGTTGGAAATCAATAGTTTGGCTCCATTATTTCATTGTCATGAACTTTAATGTTCCTTTATTTGCAAATATTTTATGTAGAAATACTATAAGTGTCCCTTCTGTTGTTTGCTGGCCAATGTCATTAGTTAGCATTTAGTGTGTACAACATCTTACCTATTAGAAACAGGTTTGCCAAAAATAATTTCTAAAATATTCTAATTTTTAAATAACTAATATATACTGCATAGTATGAACCAGGACATTCCTTTATAGATTAAAATAAAATTAACTAAATATTGAGTTCCATCTTGATTATAGTATGTTTTGCTAATGATGTCTAAATAAAAAATAAGAAAAGCCCCCAAACCCAAATTAAGACAAACAAAAAACCTGTAAATCGGTTAATATGTACTGAAATTTGACTTCTTGTCATTACCTGAGAGCCCTTCCTTAACTTTCTATGAAGAATGAAATATGAATTAGGAACAGAGAATATTGATCTTTCTTTCTGTTGCAGTTAATAATTGTTCTGTTGAGGGTACCATATTTATTTAATGTGTTCAAACAAGAAAAAGGGAAAAGCAGGGAAAAAAAAGTATACTATTGACATGAATGCTAATGTAGTCTGGATCTATAGAGCTAGACACAGGTAAACTAATGAAAACAAGATAATAAGAATGAGGTGGCATATAATTTGGAGTTCATGTAGCCCAGCCCCCTCAGGCATTTACAAATGAAGGGCCTGGGCCAGTGTCTTAAATCAGGGATCAGCAAACATTCTCTGCAAAGGGCTAGAAGCATTTTGATGATACAATTTTTGTTGTGAGTACTCAGCTCTGCTATTGTAGCTCAGAAGCAGCCATAGAGAATGTGAAAACAAATGAAAGTAGATTTTTTCCCAATAAAACTTTCTTTATAGGCAGTGAACCAAATTTGACCCATGGCCATGGTTTTTTCTTCCCCAAACTATTGAAGCACTAAGTTATTAAAGTAAAAAAAAAGTACGCAGAAGTTGGCTCCAAGAGTTGTGCATGATCTATGAGACTTCACTCTTAACTTGAATTTGCAGGAGACATTGAATATATGGAAGAAGCAATCCTTTCAGAGAATGATCCTAAAGATGATGAAATGTTTATTAATGTGTAGCTAACAATGAAAATCCTTTGGTATGCAGAATTGGATATCAGGATAATAAGATATCATTGAAAGATTATTAGATTATCTGACCAGTGAGAGTTCTATAGGTTGCATTCCAACTTGATAAATGTGGTTTGAGCTGATGCCTCAAAACAATATGTTCTTTACATTTTCAGAGTCATTAACTGATTTTATTTTTCTGGGCTCCAGAATCACTGCAGAAGGTGATTTTAACCATGAAATTAGAAGACACTTACTCCTTGGAAGGAAAGTTATGACCAACCTAGACAGCATATTAAAAAGCAGAGACATTACTTTGCCAACAAAGATCCATCTAGTCAAGGTTATGGTTTTTCCAGTAGTTATGTATGGGTGTGAGAGTTGGACTATACACACAATGGAGTATTATTCAGCCATTAAAGAATACATTTGAATCAGTTCTAATGAGGTGGATGAAACTGGAGCCTATTATACAGAGTGAAGTAAGCCAGAAAGAAAAACACCAATACAGTATACTAACACATATATGTGGAATTTAGAAAGATGGTAATGATAACCCTGTATGCAAGACAGCAAAAGTGACACAGATGTATAAACAGTCTTTTGGACTCTGGGAGAGGGTGAGGGTGGGCTGATTTGGGAGAAGGGCATGGAAACATGTGTAATATCATATATGAAATGAATCGCCAGTCCAGGTTTGATGCATGATACTGGATGCTTGGGGCTGGCGCACTGAGATGACCCAGAGGGATGGTATGGGGAGGGAGGAGGGAGGGAGGTTCAGGATGGGGAACACGTGTATACCTGTGGTGGATTCATGTTGATGTATGGCAAAACCAATACAATATTGTAATTAACCTCCAATTAAAATAAATAAAGTCATACCTTTTTAAAAAAATAAAGACAGCTGAGTGCCAAAGAATTGATACTTTTGATCTGTGGTGTTGGAGAAGACTCTTGAGAGTCCCTTGGACTGTAAGGAGATCCAACCAGTCCATCCGAAAGGAGATCAGTCTTGGTTGTTCATTGGAAGGACTGATGTTGAAGCTGAAACTCCAATACTTTGGCCACCTGATGCGAAGAGCTGACTCATTTGAAAAGCCCCTGATGCTGGAAAAAAGAGAGGGTAGGAGGAAAAGGGGACGAGAAGGATGTGACGGTTGGATGGCATCACTGACTCAATGGATATGGGTTTGGGTAGACTCCAGGAGTTGGTGATGGACAGGGAAACCTGGAGTGCTGTGGTTCATGGGGTTGCAAACAGTCGGACACGACTGAGCATCTGAACTGAACTTAACTGAATGAATGATAACAATCACAAGAGTTAAATCTATGAACTTCACTGGAGTTTTCTGGGAGAAAGAAAACGATCATGACTTGTTGCTTCTGGAGTTGCAATGCAATGGCAGAGTAGGCCAAGTTTTCTGAGAAAAAAAATTTTATCTAGACACACTATATACAATAATACAGTTGTCCTTAACTACTGTTGGTGTCCAACTATGACTACTTGAACCAATGAAAAGTTTAACACAAACACAGAATGTTGTAAACTCAAGCAATATGTACATGAGATATCACAAAAAGTTATGACTTTCCTCTACTAAACACTATTTAATAAAGGGTAGTATTATGAACGGCTTCCCAAGTGGCTCAATGGTAAAGAATCTGCATCTCAATGCAGGACACACCAGTTTATTCCCTGGACTATGAAAGATCCGCAGGAAAAGGAAATGGCAACCCACTCAACTGTTCTTGCCTGAAGAATCCCATGGACAGAAGACCCTAGTGGACTACAGTCCACGGGGTCGCAAAACAATCAGACGTGACATAGTGACTAAACAACAATTATTATGAATAAATAACTATTAAATTACATGAATCTGTTTTTAAAGGCTAAAATACAGAATATGATATTATGAAACGTCACATCCATTTATGATAAAACAGTGCTATTATTCATTAAATTGACTAATATTTGATGAGAACTTACTATGAATTAGGTAGTAGGATTACTGTTGAAATATCAGTGAGATAATAGGCAGACAGTGTTTCTTCATCCATAAATATTTAATTGGAAAAAATTCCTTTAACCATCATGTTTATAAATGATTATGAACGTGAAAGTTGCTCAGTTATGTCTGACTCTTTGAGTCCATATAGAAAGTGAAGTTGCTCTGTCATACCTGACTCTTTGCAACCCCAAGCATGGTAGCCTATCAGGCTCCTCAGTCCATGGAATTTTCCAGGCAAGAGTACTGGAGTGGGTTGCTATTTCCTTCTCCACAGGATCTTCCCAACCCAGGGATCGAGCACAGGTCTCCTACATTGCAGGCAGACGCTTTACTATTTGAGCCACCAGGGAAGTCTGTATAGTCCATGGAATTCTCCAGGCCAGAATACTGGAGCATGTAGCTGTTCCTTTCTCCAGAGGATCTTCCCAACCCAGGAATGGAACCCAGGTCTCCTATATTGCAGGAGCATTTTGTACCAGTCTAGCCACCAGGGAAGCCCATAAATGATTATAAGTTGTGATAAAAGCTATGGAGGTTAAAAAAATCGTATTTGGGTATAATTTCTCTGATTATGAGAACTTAATTTTGAAAGCTAAAATGATTATAATCATTCCAAGAGTATGGAAAAAAAGAATTACAAAGACAGTAGAGTATAAGAAAGCTTGAGAAAATATTCTGTCACAGTTATGTGATGAAATGAAGATAGCTCTGCCTGAAGAATTAAAGAGGAAAGAACATACTTGGTGAGCTAGCTAGTGTTTAGATAAATGATTCTGAGTCATCTGAGTCACATTAAGGGAGATTTTAGGGTCCTATGCGCCATGATAGAAGGAATGAATTGTGGGTATGGGAGCAAGAAGGAATCATAAGAATACTTGAATACTTAATAGCAGTTTGCAGATGTCTGGGTAAGAGATGAATAAACTAAAGTTATATATTTGGAGACAGAATCAACAGGACTTGCTGATAAATTAAATGTGGGAGTTAATGAGAGAGAGAGAGGAATCAGGATCATCAGGCTTTAGGTTTGAGAAGTGAACAACATTGACTGGGATAAAGGCTGATGGAAGATGAAAGAGTCTTGTCAAGCACTTTAAGAGATATAATTTGAACATATCACGTAAATTCAGAGCTCAGAAAAGAGGTGTGGTCCTGGAGATTTGAGAATCATCAGTGCTGTGCTTGATGTGAATTGATATGAAAAAAGAAGAAAATAGGGAGTAGAATGCTTCTTAAAGAACATTTAGATGTTACTAAGAGTTGAAGAGGCTTCTCTGGTAGCTCAGCTGGTAAAGAATCTGCCTGCAATGCAGGAGACCCTGGTTGGATTCCTGGGTTGAGAAGATCCACTGGAAAAGGGATAGGCTACCCACTCCAGTATTCTTGGACTTCCCTGGTGGCTGGTACAGAATGAGCCTACAATGTGGGAGACCTGGCTTCCATCCCTGAGTTGGGAAGATCCCCTGGAGAAGTGAACGGCTACTTCCTCCAGTATTACAGCCCGGAGAACTCCAAGAGGGGTCACAAAGAGCTGAACAGGGTTGATCAACTTTCACTTTCAAGAGTAGAAGGAGTCAGCAAGAAAAACTGGAAGAAAAAAAAAAAAAAAGAAAATCACCTAAGTCATGTATGTATTTCAAAAGGGATAAAATAGTGAATTGTGCTAAATGTTGCTATAAGTTTGAGGAAATTGTGTGCAAAGAAGTGTCCATTGGTTTTGGCAACATTTTACTGGTGATCAAAAATATCATCATTAGTAAATCAGTGTTAACAAAAATCAGAACAAAGTAAGTAGAAGAGAAAATGGATATTATTTTTTAAACAAGATAAAATTGAATACACATACTATTTTGACCCTTCCTGGAAACACCACTATATGGAAGAAATGGATTTTACAAGTCATCAACATCAAATGACATAACAAATAAGCCATTAAATAGCAATGAAATGCTAACAAATAAATAATTGATAGTTGTGTTAGTATATTTGATTACTTGATAATACTGAAACATTAGATGGAAAATCTTTAGATTCTTTTAAAAAATCTAATAATTTTTAGTACCAATATTTGATTAAGCTTCATTTCCATAATTTAAATTCTTGGATTTCAAGATAGGTGCAGCTCATTTGAATTCCCATGAAAATGTCTAATTGTCAGATCATGAATAAGACCATTTTATAAGCTGCTTTGTCTTCTGAGTATAAGCTATGTAAACTTCAGAATGTGGGATTATAACCTGAAATAGTCCATAGAACTCAAGCAGGTCATAGGGTCCTGGCAAATTAGGTCTCCCTCCTCTTTTGCTTCCCTGGTGGCTCAGAGGGTAAAGCATCTGCTTTCAATGTGGGAGACCTGGATTTGATCTCTGGGTCGGGAAGATCCCCTGGAGAAGGAAATGGCAACCCACTCTAGTACTCTTGTCTGGAAAATCCCATGGACAGAGAAGCCTGGTAAGCTACAGTCCACGGGGTCACAAAGAGTCAGACAGGACTGAGCCACTTCACTTCATTTCCTCTTCCTTTTAGAGCAACCAGGCACAGTCACAGGCCCAATGTTGCCAAGTCTCCCTACTTTTAAGAGAAAATATTTATAGTCTATATTTTTTAGAGAATATTATTGAAGAATGAGTCAAGTTCATATGACTTTGCTGTTTTACTTTTGTTTTACTTATTAAAGTAAATAAATATATAGAACAATATTCAGATCAGAACAATGTTTTATGAATCACAGCTGTAGTTTGAAACAGGTAAAAGAATTCTGCAAAAATCAATTGAAAGCATGCTATGAGAATCAATTGCTTTGTGGAATTCAAGATGAAGAGTATTTTATAATCTGTAAGTTTATACTACACATTTTTTATATCAGTAAAAAGTTATATCAAACATGCATGAATATCTATATCCATATGTTTTGCCACAGAGCTGGGTATTAAATATCTATCAGCAAGAAACTATTTGTAATGAAAAGATTTCTAAAAAATTCTACAAAACAGAGTAGGGGAAGGTAGAGGAAAAAGAGATAAATTAAAGTGTCTCAAAAATTATAAGAAAAGTCAATGTTCAGTACTGGAAATTAAATATCTAATCATGGAATTTCTGAAAAGAGAAAAAGGAGGGAAATAGATTATTTAAAAATAACAGAATACTATTTCTCAGAATTGTATGGACACACTTAGAATCAGATAAAATAAATTAAAAAAAAAATACACACCAAATGCATAAGCAAGAAAGATCAGAACACCAGGATAAAAAGTAGTTTCTGAGAATTTCCATTGAAGGGAAATAACAGCTGCAAAAGCACAGTATGAAGTAATACAAATAAAAAACATACTAACTTCACAAGAGAAATACAGAAAATGAAAGTTAAAATATAATACCTTCAAAATTCTGATGAAGTTTAGAATTGTACCCTGGCTAAATTATCTATTGAATGTAAGGGAAATGTAAAGATATACTAGATGTATTGCATTTTAAAAACTTCCTCTGGTGTATCCTTTCCCAGAAGTCTCTGGAGGTATGAACATGAAGCACAACTTACAAATAGGAAGATAATATATACAGGAGACACTAGATCCAATAGGGCTTGTGCTGTGCTTAGTTGCTCAGTCATGTACTGACTCTGCGACCCCATGGACTGTAGCTCATCAGGCTCCTCTGTCCATGGGATTCTCCAGGCAAGAACATTGGAGTGGGTTGTCACTCCTCCAAGGGATCTTCCCAAACCAGGGATAGAACCCAGGTCTCCCACATTGCAGGCAAATTCTTTACCATCTGAGCCACCATGGAAGCCCATGAGTACTGGAGTGGGTAGCCTATCCCTTCTCCAGGGGAAGAACTTCCCAATCCAGGAATTGAACCAGGGACTCCTGCATTGCAGGTGGAATCGTTACCACCTGAGTTACCAAGGATCCAGTAGAAAAGAGGGCAAAGGGATTTTCTGGACTAAGAGAAAAAAGTAAAAAATAATAGACATCTGAGGGACAGACTGGTAGCCCACTGATAGTTTGTTTGGAGCAGGAGGATGGATAACTTTAGAATGCATGATACCAGAAAACAAAAACAACAAAAATTCAGCCTGATGCATTTGACTATTTTGAGAAAAATTTTCTGACTATTGTAAGTTGATAGGAAAACCTTACCTGGCACACATCCAGTACCAATTGAAAATAAATTGCCTTTCTTTGAATACTAGGAAAAATACAAAGGGATATAAGAAAGGAAATGCAATCAAAATATGCTATGTGGTTGAGGTTAAAACTAAAACTTAGAGCAAGGATACAATTTAGCCAAAGCATGAGCATGATATATCCATGTCCACACTAAAGAGTACAACAGACCCAAAATATCGCCTGTTTCCCTCTGGTATTTTCCAAGTTCAGTTTTAGAGCTTCATTTTCATTGTGTCTCATTTATAGTCACATTACTTTTTATTAATCAGTTTCTTCCTCTTTTCTTCAATTCAGGCAAGATTGTGTGCAAGCATGAACAAATGGAACATTTTTGCATGAATATGTTTGAATTTTTCAGAGACAAATTATCCTTGCTGGCCCTTCTAAAAATTGCTTACAATGTGGTATGATTATCTTAATTACCTTAGCAAGTTTCCAAAATTGCAGTAAGCTAGCCTTTGCTGGATACATAATTTTGAATTTAATGTGATTAGGCTATTATTTCACTAAATATTTTGAGCATAATAATTTTAAATATCTAATGTACAGAGTTTATCTACAAGAATCATGCTGTGTGTTACTTAATGAAATGTATGTAGAAATGAAAAATAAACATTTGCCTTATGGTTCACTGTGGCTTAATATAAGGATAGCAGGTATGTAGCTAGTTCTATTTCAGGGTGATTCATTCAAAAGCTATATTTTCAAACATAAACCTTTATAACTATTCTTTTAAAAAACTGTCTATTAGAGTCATTAAAACATACCTATACAACTTTTGGCTAATATATTTCTAATTGATAATTTACATGCATTTGTTAAATTAGTTCTTTTGTCCTACATATTCCTAATGTACATGAAGTAATCAAATTGCTTTCTTCCTATAGGCAGAAAGAAAAAATGGAAACCAAACACTTGTCATTTTGTTCCAGTTTGTTAGTTTTCTCTTCAGATATTAATTCCTGAAAGTGTGAAGTATAAAGCCTTTAAATATGGATTCCAAAAAGAAATCTCTTTTGTTTTACAATCAGAGCAAGGAATCCTTGGTGTATGTTTAACTTACCAGTACATGGTAACTTATTTGTTTCTAAATTATTTAATAAAAATTATTTCCCAATCAGAATTAGTCCTATTCATAATAAATTGTGCTCCCTTGGTGCTCATTTCATTATGCCTTTTGATTATTAATGATGTTGCATTTGAAANAATAAATTGAGCTCCCTTGGTGCTCATTTCATTATGCCTTTTGATTATTAATGATGTTGCATTTGAAAAAAAATCTTTTCACATTTGTTCATCCTTTAAAATTGTTCACTTTTGTTAAAAGCAGCTATTCATCTCTGATAATGTTCCTACTGACTGTGATTATTCTTTACTGAAAGGTGTTCTTTTCCTTCAACTCTTCAACTCTTATTTCTCTCCCATTATTTTCTTTTCTCTAGATCCATTATTTGCTCTGACTTACTCCTCTCATCACTTAATTAATCTGAGGTTTTATATGGCAAATCTCTTTCCCAGAACCTTTGATATATATGAATTTTACTTCCATTTCTCTTAATTTAATAAAGAAACACTATTTAAAACAATTGAAATTGTTTGGAAAACATGTGTTTGGGGTAGTGGTAATACTCAGAATCTGTACAAGAATGGAAGTGACTTTCTCACTCTCCATGTTTAAAAAGAGAGCACAGATGGTAGGTTTAGATTAAGGGTCTTATCAACGAAGTGAAACTGACTGATCACCAAGAATTTGTCTCAGAGTTATACAGTTTCCATGAGACCCAGTCATTGCAAGAAAATATCTTGGTATATCAGTCAGTACATGTCATTATGGGCAGAAACAGATGATACATCCAAGATGGGTAATTTGAAGATATATTTTTAAGGAGTTGTGTATAAAAGGGGAAAAAAAAGTCTGTGAGAAAACCTCAAAGAGATAGTGAAGTGATATGGGCACAGCAGTTCATGATTAAAACTCTGAAACTCTTCAGCCTCAAGAGAAGAAGAGAGAGAGGGAGATGTGTGGAGAAAGCTCTTTGCAGAAAAGCTCTGGCTTTTCAGCCAGGGTTGCAGTACCCCCGAGGCAACAATGAAGGTGCCTTGAATTTCATTATCCTCCTTTTATTGATCTCCACTGGTGATTCCCATTGGGCAGGCATGAACTGAAGTCAGAGGCCCAGAGAAAGAAGCAGAATAGTGCACACTGTCAGCTTCTCAAAACTCAGGACAAGGTGGATGGCAGATGACAAGGGCAGGGAGGTACTCAGCACACCAGGCATAATTATTATGATCTGTTCTACTCTGTCCTTCTTATTACATGTTGCATTAAGCAAATTATTATATTTTAATAATACTCATTCCATTTAATATATATTCTTAATAGGCTCNTTATTAAGTAGAAAAAATTTTTCACTCAAGATTAAAATATGAGCAATAAAGTAAACCTGAGCTCCAAAATCACTGCAGATGGTGACAGCAGCCATGAAATTAAAAGATGCTTACTTCTGGGAAGAAAAGTTACGACCAACCTAGATAGCATATTGAAAAGCAGAGACATTACTTTGCCAACAAAGGTCCATCTAGTCAAGGCTATGGTTTTTCCTGTGGTCATGTATGGATGTGAGAGTTGGACTGTGAAGAAAGCTGAGTGCGGAAGAATTGATGCGTTTGAACTGTGGTGTTGGAGAAGACTCTTGAGAGTCCCTTGGTCTGCAAGGAGATCCAACCAGTCCATTCTAAAGGAGAGCAGCCCTGGGTGTTCTTTGGAAGGAAGGACTGATGCTAAAGGTGAAACTCCAGTACTTTGGCCACCTCATGCAAAGAGTTGACTCATTGGAAAAGACTCTGATGCTGGGAGGGATTGAGGGCGTGAGGAAAAGGGGACGACGGGGGATGAGAAGGCTCGATGATATCACCAACTCGATGGAAGTGGGTTGAGTGATCTCCGGGAGATGGTGATGGACAGGGAGGCCTGGCATGCTGCGATTCTTGGGGTCGCAAAGAGTCAGACATGACTGAGAGACTAAACTGAACTGAACTAAACTAAATAATGAAATATGAAGTAAAAAGTAATAAATATGAAAAGAAAAAATTGGTAAAATTATTGTTTTCCAAAGTGCCGAAGAATTGATGCTTTTGAACTGTGGTGTTGGAGAAGACTCTTGAGAGTCCCTTGGACTGCAAGGAGAGCCAACCAGTTCATTCTGAAGATCAACCCTGGGATTTCTTTGGAAGGAATGATGATACAGCTGAAACTCCAGTACTTTGGGCACCTCACGCAAAGAGTTGACTCACTGGAAAAGACTCTAATGCTGAGAGGGATTTGGGGCAGGAGGAGAAGGGGACGACGGAGGATGAGATAGTTGCATGGCATCACTGACTCGATGGACGTGAGTCTGAGTGAACTCCAGGAGTTGGTGATGGACAGGGAGGCCTGGCGGGCTCTGAATCATGGGGTCGCAAAGAGTCGGACACGACTGAGCGACTGAACTGAACTGAAGTGATGTATATTAACAACAATGCTATTTTTTAACTCCAAACATATTTCCATTGAAAAATTACTCTTTATGTTTACCAGATTTTTGTTCTTTAATCCTTTTTGCATCCCATGCCTTCCATCTGAGATCACATTAATTCTTAAGTTTCTTTTTTCTGTGATTATCTCCCTTCTATCTAGAGTGTTCACTATAATTTCCTATAGTTATTATGTGCTTATAATAAACAATTTATGATCAGAGAATGTCATTGTTTATTTTTATTGTAGGCTTGGACTTTGCTTCTATCCTATTCTCTCTCTCCATCAACTTTTGCAATATTAAAAACAATATATGTGAAAGAATTTATGTTCCTTATTTGTTAACATTTTTCCATATTTTACTTATAGTTATCACTCTCTGTTATATGGATAATTGATTCTGACCTCTTTTTCAGTTTTCCAATCTTTCCTTAGCTATGTCTGTTCTGATGTTGAAACTTAGACATTTTGTTTGAACTTCCATTAGTTGTTTAAGTGTCCTAAAAAGTCAGTTTGTTTCTTTGCCTCATCTGTAAGCTAAAGTTTCATAATATCCTATTTCTTGAAAGTCAGCATATTTCTTTAAGTATAGTGCTAAATTTTTAGTAGTTAATCTGAGACTAATAATTCAAATCTCTGAATAATATATCACACTGCTTTTGTTATCTGTTATTACTGCTTCTTTTTGTTATGGTGTTATGCTTCATGCCTTCATGGATTTTTTTTTTTTTTAATCATAGACTGTTAAAAATAGTTGTAGGTGTTTCAGAGGGCACAGAATAAAGGTATTTATTTTCCTGAGAGAATTTAGTTATTGGGTCAAGAATATAAGGGTGCATCTAGTACCATATCATTTTAACTTAAGCATATGACTTGGAGGCTTAATTGGATCTTCTCTGTACAAATATTAGGGCTGCAAATACCAGCTTTTGACTTTAGTTTCTCTAATGTATTTTCCTTTGCTCTGTTCAACAATAAAGAAATTACTTTCCCAGTCTCTTGGGATGTGTGTTTTGAAAGAATAGTGGGTAGATTCCTAGTCAGAATTATTGGCTGTTTCTTCTGTACCTCACACAATTTATCAAAACTGATGTTGCTGTCTTATATTTAACCTCATTTTACCTTAGTTTATATCATGATAACTGTTTCCTACATTTTCACCTTGTCTATGTATTTGAGATATTTTTTAATCCTTTATTTTAAGTTGCTGTCAGCAAGAATGTTGGTCCCAATAGCCTGCTATATTTCCTGAATCATATATCACACCTTCCATAATATTTATCTGGATTGGGAATGTCTTGATAGTCCTCTACCTCCACTTTTGTCTTCATGTCCACTTACTGATATGAAGCTATAAGTTGGTGAGACTTCTTTTCTCAACTCCTATATAGTTGTATAAATATAATTATTCATAGCACCTTAAAAAAAACTTTATATTTTGTATTGGGGTATGTGTGTTAGTTGTTCAGTCGTGTCTGATGCTTTGCAACTCCATAGATTGTAGCCATCAAGCTCCTTTTCCATGGGTTTCTCTAGGCAAGAATACTGGAGTGGATTTCCATTCCCTTCTCCAGGGTATCTTCCTGGCCCAGGGCCAGTTAACAAATAATGTTGTGATGGTTTCAGGTAAACATCAAAGGGACTCAGCCATACATATACATGTATCCATTCTCCCCCAAACTCCCCTCCCATCCAGGCTGCCACATAACATTAGGCAGAATTCCTCATGCTATACAGTAGGTCTTATTGGTTATCCATCTTAAAGTTTGCAGTGTATACATGTCCATCCCAAATTCCTGAACTGTCCCTTCCCCTCACCTTTCCCCCTGGCAACCATAAGCTCACTCTAGAAGCCTGTGAATCTATTTCTGTTTTGTAATTAAGTTCATTTGTGTCATTTCTTTCTAGATTCAACATATAAGGGATGTCATACAATATTTCTCCTTTATTGTCTGACTTCACTCAGTATGACACTCTCTACATCCACCAAGTTGCTACAAATAGCATTATTTCATTTTTTCAATGGCTGACTAATACTCCACTGTGTATATGTACACTGTATTACTTATATAAAGTAATATTTCACTGTATATGTGTACATTATATATATTTGCACTGTATATATGTACACTTCTTTATCCATTACTCTGTCAGTGGACATTTAGGTTGTTTCCATGTCTTGGCTATTGTAAATAGTGTTATAATGAAACTTGGGGTACAAGTATCTTTACAGATCATGTTTTTCTCTAGGTATATGTCCAGGAGTGGAATTGCAGGGTGATGCATGCTCATTAACTCAGTCTTGTCCCACTCTTTGTGATCCCATGGACTATAGCACTCCAGGTTATTCTGTCCATGGGATTTTCCCAGACAATAATACTGGAGTGGGTTGCCATTTCCTCCTCCATGGTATCTTACTGACCCAGGGATTGAACTCGTGTCTCCTGCATCTCTTGAATTGGCAGATGAATTCTTTACTACAGAACCACCTGGCAAGACGGGCATATGGTAGCTCTAATTTAGTTTCTTAAGGAAGCTCCATACTGTTCTCCATAGTGGCTGTGCCAATCTACATTCCCACCAACAGTATAGGAGAGATCCCTTCTCTCTATATGTTCTTCACCATTGATTGATTGTGGATTTTTTGGTGATAGCCACCTTAGCCACCTGATGTGAAAAGATGACTCATTGGAAAAGACCCCATGCTGGGAAAAATTGAGGGCAGAAAGAAAAGGGGGCAACAGATGATGAAACAGTTGGGTGGTATCACTGACTCAATGGACATGAGTTTGAGCAAGCTCTGGGAGATAGTGAAGGACAGGGAAGCCTGACATGTGGCGGTCCATGAGGCTGCAAAGAGTTGGACTGAGCAACTGAACAACAGAAACATTCTGGCTGGCATGTCATTGCAGTTTTGTTTTTCATTTCTCTAATAATTAGTGATGTTGAACATCCTTTCATGTGCCTGTTGCTGATCTGTGTCTTCTTTATAGAGATATCTGTTTATGTCTTCTGCCCATTTTTTGAGTAGGCCATTTATTTTGATGCTGTTAAGCATCATGAGCTCATTGTAAATTTTGGAGACTACTCCTTTATAGGTCACATCATTTGCGAATATTTTCGCCCCATCTGTGGGTTGTCTTTTTGTTTTGTTTATTGTTTTCTTTTTTATGCAAAAGCTTTTGAGTTTAAGTAGGTCCTTTTAATTAGTTTTTGGTTTTTATTTCTGTTATGCTGGCAGACAAATTGAAAAAGATATTGCTGTGGTTTATGTTAGATATTGTTCTGCCTATGTTTTCCTCTATGAGTTTTACAGTGTCTGGTCTCACATTTAGGTCTTTAATCCATTTTGAGCTTAGTTTTGTGTATAGGATGCAGCAAAATCAGTTATCAGAGGGAAGTTTGTAGCAGTACAATCTTACCTCAAGAAATAAGAAAAATCTCAAATAACCTAACCTTACACCTCAGATGGTCAAGTGTCTGCCTACAATGCTGGAGACCTGGGTTCAATCCCCGGGTTGGGAAGATCTCCTGGAGAAGGAAATGGCAACCCACTCCAGTACTGTTGCCTGTAAAATTCCATGGATAGAGGAGCCTGGTAGGCTACAGTCCGTGAGGTCGCAAAGGGTCAGACATGACTGAGAGACTTCACTTGCATTTTCACACCTAAATCAACTAGAGGAAGAAGAACAAGCAAAACCTAAAGTTATTAGAAGGAAAGAAAAAGATGAGAGCAGAAATAAATTACATAATAGAAAACAATTGCAAAGATCAATGAAACTAAATGCTGGTTCTTGGAAAAGATAAGCAAATTTGATAAACCTTCAGCCAGACTAATCAAGAAAATAACGGAGAGACCTCAAATCAATAAAATTGGAAATGAAAAAGGAGAAGTTACAACTGACTTCACAGAAATACCAAGGATCATAAAAGACTTCTATGAGCAACTTTATGCAAATAAAATGGACAAACTGGAAGAAATGGACATATTCTTAGAAAGGTACAGTTTCCCAAGACTGAAACAGGAAGAAACAGGCCAATTATAAGCACTGAAATTGAAACTGTGACTAAAAATCTCCAAACAAACAAAAGTCTGGGACCTGATAGTTTTACAGGAGAATTTTATCTAACATTTAGAGAAGAGCTAACATGTATCCTTCTGAAACTTCTAGGAAATGCAAAGGAAGGAAAACTTTCAAAGTCATTTTATGAGTCCATCATCATCCTGGTATCAAAACACAGACAAAGATACCACAAAAAAGAAAAATTACTGACCAATATCACTGTACTGTTTTCCTTCATATGCTTTAGTATACATTTCCCTGACTTGGCTTTTCTCCAAACCAAACCAAAAGAAGTTCTCTTTTCAGTCTTATTCTTAACCACATATATATAAAGATTTCAGTCAATATTTATAATCACTTTAACTTCAATCTACATAGCCTTGAAAGAAAATCACATGGACTTGTATAAATAGGAGCATTCCCAGTCAAGAATGCTGAGACGTAGTTTCCAACTTCAGTCGTATTACATCCAAAGATTTCATTGTTTGACAATATTTTCTCAGCCCAAAGTTGAAAATATTATGAATTTCTGCAAAAAATAATTTTTGAGTGTTTTTAAATAGGATTATGGATGTGAGAGTTGAACTGTGAAGAAAGCTGAGCGCCAAAGAATTGATGCTTTTGAACTATGGTTTTGGAGAAGACTCTTGAGAGTCCCTTGGACTGCAAGGAGATCCAACCAGTCCTTCCTAAAGGAGATCAGTCCTGCGTGTTCGTTGGAAGGACTGATGCTGAAGCTGAAACTCCAATACTTTGGCCATCTCGTGTGAAGAGTTGACTGATTGGAAAAGACCCTGATGCTGGGAGGGACTGGGGGCTAGGAGAAGGGGATAACAGAGGATGAGATGGCTGGATGGCATCACCAACTCAATGGATGTGAGTTTGAAGGAACTCCAGGAATTGGTGATGGACAGGGAGGCCTGGCGTACTGTGATTCATGGGGTCGCAAAGAGTCGGAAAAAACTGAGCAACTGAAATGAATTGAACTGAAATAGGATTATAGGGAAGCAGCAATTGAAGAGATATTTATTCTATTTGGTATTGTCTAATAACTTGATTTATTATTTATGAATGCAAATATTAACATCAGAATTTAAAAATATAAATGCATGCATTATTTAATATATGATTAGGGAGTCCGGGTGGCTCAGAGGTTAAAAGCGTCTGCCTGGAATGTGGGAGACCTGGGTTCGATCCCTGGGTCAGGAAGATCCCTTGGAAAAGAAAATGGCAATCCACTCCAGTACTCTTGCCTGGAGAATCCCGTGGAGGGAGGAGCCTGTTAGGCTACTAGTCCATGGGGTCACAAAAAGTCAGACACGACTGAGTGACTTCACTTTCAGTTATCTTTTTTAAAAAAAGTTGTTTTACTAAATATATTTATTGGCACTCATTAGAATTCGGAGAAGGCAATGGCACCCCACTCCAGTACTCTTGCCTGGAAAATCCTATGGATGGAGGAGCCTGGAAGGCTGCAGTCCATGGGGTCGCTGAGGGTTGGGCATGAGCGACTTCACTTTTACTTTTCACTTTCATGCATTAGAGAAAGAAATGGCAACCCACTCCAGTGTTCTTGCCTGGAGAATCCCAGGGACAGAGGAGATTTTTGGACTGCCATCTATGGGGTCACACAGGGTCGGACACTACTGAAGTGATGTAGCAGTAGTGGCAGCAAAATATGAAGATTGTAGAATATTGACATTTTGTGAACATTTTTTAAAATAACATTTTAAAATACGGATACTTTGTCTTCTGTCTTGGAAATGTTAGACTATGTGGGTGAATTTTAGTGTTCTGTTATGTACTTATTGGACTTTCCTGGTGGCTCAGACGGTAAAGCCTCTGTCTACAATGCAGGAGACCTGGGTTCAATCCCTGGGTCGTGAAGATCCCCTGGAGAAGGAAATGGCAATCCACTCCCATACTATTGCCTGGAAAATCCCATGGACAGAACAGCCTGGTAGGCTACAGTTCATGGGGTCGCAAAGAGTTGGACACAGCTTCACTTTCACTGTGTACTTACAGACAATGAACAGATATATTTGAAAGCTTTATTTTGATCATGATGATTGTTATTAAAGATTGTGACATGGTTTGAGCTATCTAACAACAAAGTCATTTGGTTAGAAGTTTTTGAAAGTTAAAATGAGTGGATAATAATTCTTAGTTTTAAATAATAGTGCAAATCATATACAATTACCTTGCTTCTCTTTAGCCAAATATTCAGTTCAGTTCAGTCACTCAGTAGTGTCCCACTCTTTGCAATGCCATGAATTGCACACCAGGCCTCCCTGTCCATCATCAACTCCCAGAGTTAATCCAAACTCATGTCCATCCAGTTGGTGATGCCATCCAGCCATCTCATCCTCTGTCATCCCCTTCTCCTCCTGCCCCCAATCCCTCCCAGCATCAGGGTCTTTTCCAATGAGTCAGCTCTTACCATGAGGTGGCCAAAGCATTGGAGTTTCAGCTTCAGCATCAGTCCTTCCAATGAACACCCAGGACATCTTTCAGATGGACTGGTTGGATCTCCTTGCAGTCCAAGGGACTCTCAAGCTTCTCCAACACCACAGTTCAAAAGCATCAGTTCTTCAGTGCTCAGATTTCTTTAGAGTCCAACTCTCACATCCATACATGACCACTGGAAAAACCATAGCCTTGACTAGACAGACCTTTGTTGGCAAAGTAATGTGTCTGCTTTTCAATATGCTATCTAGGTCGGTCGTAACTTTCCTTCCAAGGAGTGAGCGTCTTTTAATTTCATGGCTGCAATCACCATCTGCAGTGATTTTGGAGCTCCCAAAATTAAAGTCTGACACTGTTTCCACTGTTTCCCTATCTATTTGCCATGAAGTGATGGGACCAGATGCCATGATCTTCGTTTTCTGAATGCTGAGCTTTAAGCCAACTTTTTCACTCTCCTCTTTCACTTTCATCAAGAAGCTGTTTAGTTCCTCTTCACTTTCTGCCATAAGGGTGTTGTCACCTGCATATCTGAGGTTATTGATATTTCTCCCAGCAATCTTGATTTCAGCTTGTGCTTCCTCCAGCCCAACATTTCTCATGATGTGCTCTGCATATAAGTTAAATAAGCAGGGTGACAATATACAGTCTTGATGTACTCCTTTTCCTATTTGGAACCAGTGTGTTGTTCCATGTCCAGTTCTAACTGTTGCTTCCTGACCTGCATACAGATTTCTGAAGAGGCAGGTTAGGTGGTCTGGTATTCCCTTCTCTTTCAGAATTTTCCACAGTTTATTGTGATCCACACAGTCAAAAGCTTTGGCATGATCAATAAAGCAGAAGTAGATGTTTTTCTGGAACTCTCTTGCTTTTTTGGTGATCCAGAGGATGTTGGCAATTTGATCTCTGGTTCTTCTGCCTTGTCTAAAACCAATGTGAACATCTGGAAGTTCACGCTTCATGTATTGCTGAAGCCTGGCTTGGAGAATTTTGAGCATTACTTTGCTAGTATGAGCTGCTGCTGCTGTTGCTACTAAATCACATCAGTCGTGTCCGACTCTGTGTGATCCCATAGATGGCAGCCCACCAGGCTCCTCTGTCCTTGGGATTCTCCAGGCAAGAACACTGGAGTGAATTGCCATTTCCTTCTCCAGTGCATGTAAGTGAAAAGTGAAAGAGAAGTCGCTCAGTCGTGTCTGACTCTTAGCGACCCCATGGACTGTAGCCTATGAGGCTCTTCCGTCCATGGGATTTCCCAGGCAAGAATATCGGAGTGGGGCCATTGATAGCGTGTGAGATGAGTGCAATTCTGCAATATGTTAGACAACTTGAATATCAGGAAAATTTGGCCAAAAAATAAATTATAAATACAAATAAATGAATGTATCTAAAAATGCCAATATCAATCATTTAATTAAAAATAATAGATGATATCAAAATAAACATGGTAGAGAAGGAAAGGCTTTTGTTTGGAAAATATTTCAGGAAGGATAAGTTATTTGCTTGATTCTATACAGTAAGTATAAGCAAGTATCCAGTAAAGAAATTGAATAAGATTGTGGCTATATAAACAGAATTAATATCACCAATGAGGGATAATTGAATATCATATGTCCAGATATGACATCATTTCACTTGTGTAGAACTTTTTCTAGGAATCCATAAGCTGAATCTAATCATAGAAAATGTCAAACAAAACCCAAATGATGAGCTTTTTTTTTTTTTTTTAAGAATTTTCCATAAAACTGCCAGTGGAAAAAAGAGAGAAATACAAAAAGGCTCTTGCTGTCCTCCAATTTAAGTGAGATTTGAAAGACATGACAATAATGCAAAATCAGAACACCTGTACCAGAATGAAAAAAATATATATGATAAGATGTAAACGACTGGTTCAACAGGAACAAATCAGAAATGGACACTAGATTAGATAAAATATGATATCAAAACTTTCTTTAATAACTGTCTTGACTATGTAATAACATATCCCTATTCTTAGGAAATGCATGGTAAGCTATAATTTAGGATTAAACTAAGAATCATGATGTATGAAGCTCAATCTAATTTATTTAAAAGGAAATTAAATGCATGTGTGCACACACACAGAATGTAATAAAGCAAATGAAGTAAAATAAGGTAAAATAATAATAAGTAAATCTGGGTAAACCATATTTATATGTTTTTTAATATATCCTATCTCTGCTATCTTTTCTGTAAGTTTTATTTTCTTTTTTAATATAAATTTATTTTAATTGGAGGTTAATTACTTTACAATATTATATTGGTTTTGTCATACATCAACATGAATCTGCCACAGGTATACACGTGTTCCCCATCCTGAACCCTCCTCCCTCCTCCCTCCCCGTACCAGAGACACAGATGTATAGAACAGTCTTTTGTACTCTGTGGGAGAGGGCAAGGGTGGGATGATTTGGGAGAATGACATTGAAACTTGTATAATATCCTATATGAAATGAAACAAATCACCATTCCAGGTTCGATGCATGATACTGGATGCTTGGGGCTGGTGCAATGAAGTTTTATTTTCTTTTTCCCAAAGACATATGTATGTATAGACACATCATTTTACTAGATATTTAACTTTTTATCAGAAAAGAAAAGAACTGTATTATGGTCAGAAGCACTTTGTCTATTTGCAAAGTGTGACTTTTTATTAACATATGCATACATATATTACTTAAGTCTAAAGCCTGTATATCATACATATATGAAAGAATTAGAAGAAAAGACATAAATATACATATATATGCACATGTATTTCTCCCAAATCAAAACAAATAATGTTAGAGCAGTGGAAGAATTAAATTATAAAAATAGCATGAAGAAAAACAATATAATGTAGAAGTGGCTTAATCTAGATATAAATAAAATGAATTGTGGTGGTTTAGTTGCTACGTTGTGTCCGACTCTTGTGATCCCATGGACTGTAGCCTGCCAGGCTCCTCTGTTCATGGGATTTCCTAGGCAAGTATACTGGAATGGTTTGCCATTTCCTTCTCTTGGGGATCTTCCCAATTCAGGGATCCAGTCTGCATTTCCTACATTGCAGGCAGACTCCTGCATTGCAGAATGATTTTCTATAAAATAAATTTCAACTATAATTTTAGAAAGATTAGAAAGTAAAAGTAAATTTAAATATAGTCACAGCTGCCAACACCAAGGCAGAAGTTAGACAATAGTGCTTTCTTTCTTTCTTTTTTTTTTTTTTTTTTGAGAGGGGCACGGTTGAGCATGTTTACCAAGCTTCAAGAAATATATTATTTCTCTGCTGTTTTAATTGTTCCAAAAATAAAAAAGATAGAGCTTCCATAGTGATATCATACTTCTATAATCTTCCCTAAACATAAACTATGGCAGCAAAACATAAAATGGAGAAAAAGAAGACAGAAAAGTTCAAATAAATAGTTAACATTTCTTCATGTAAAAAATGGGACAGGAAGTCAATATGATAGGCTCTGTGGAATTATGCTTGGGAGGCAAGAAATTCCATTTTCTACGAGATGAAAAAAGTTAAAGATTGCCCAGTGAAAGCTGAAGAACTACATGCAGGTCTCCTATTTAATTACAGAGCTAGAGTAATCTCCGCCCCTGCCTTCCTGACCTCTGTTTCCCCCCTGCTACCTGATAATGCGGTGTCAAGTAACAATACTTATTACAGACAGTGACCTCATTGTTATAACCCCAGATCACCTAGAGGAAGTAATTCCAAAAAGATTTTAAGAATTTTTGTTATACACAAAGTCTGGAGAACCAAGAAGAGACAACTGCAGAAAGAGGGAGGTGACCACAGAGGGACAGTAAAAGAAACTCAGAGATTTTGAAAACAAAAACAAAACCCCAAATAATAATAATATTAAAAAAAAACTCCCTCATAATAATTCAGCATGACAATGTTCAAAACATCAAAAACAGAGAGGAGGACAATAATATTATCAAAGTATGAATCCTGTTATATAAAAATCAATATAGAAAAATCTAAAATTAAATTAAAAAAAGACATGTGTGTTGAACTTGTTTAAAGAAAGAGGAAAGCAACAATTTTCTTTAGAAATGACTCATTAATAAAATCTTATTTGTATAGAAAATAGCCATGGAAATAAATCACGCAACAAACCATATATAGTCTCCACAGGACACAATCATAATGTGAATTCATAAACTGGAAAATGATAATTAAAAAATTGCTTATAATGTAGTTCATATTGACAGAGATAAAAAGATTAAAGCAGCTAAGAGACAAGCTCATACTGAAAGAAAAATTAAACATGAAGTAACTAGTCATTCAGCATAAGATCTTAGAAAAAATAATGTGAAGACAAGTTAGTGTAGCTAAAATCAATGGAAGTTAAAAAATATAGAAAATACATCCAAAATATATTTCCTTAAAAAGTTAAATACCTTATATTCCTTGCAATTTGATTAGAAATTGGAAATAACATTATCAAAGATTAAAAATAGAGCAATAACTGATGTGCATGAAGTTCTAAAAATTTTAAGAGAATACTGTGTACAAGATATTGGCAACAAATTTTAAGTCTAAGAGGGCTTCCGAGAGGCTCCTTTCCTGGGAAACCAAACTCATCTAAGAATATGAAAAATTTTTGGATATCCCTCTAGGGATATTGAAAAGGCGATTAAAGTTTTACTATTTTAAAATAGACCCAGGAAAACCTTTCAGAATTACCTACTGACCTTTAAAGAGTGGTTAAGTCTAATGTTATTCAAAAATTACAGACTGTAAAAGATGAAAATCTCCCCAATGTAATTTTGAGACTAGTTCAAACTAAACATTAAGACCTCATACAGTCATTATAAAAAAAATTTCATTATTAAATATCTAGAAATACTGAATCACTATATTATATACCAGGAACTAACATAGTGTTTAAGTCAGTTTTATGCAGAATTTTAAAACTAGCAAACAAACTCATCAAAAAGGAGCTTAGATTTGTTACCAGAGGTGGGGACTGGGGGCAGGGGTAACTGGATGAAGTGGTCAAAAATGGGGAACACGTGTATACCTGTGGTGGATTCATGTTGATGTATGGCAAAACCAATACAATATTGTAAAGTAATTAACCTCCAATTAAAACAAATAAATTTATATTTTAAAAATACAAACTTCCAGTTATAAGATAGAAAATGACTAGGGATGGTAATGTACAACATGATTAGTATAATTAATGCTGCTGTAATTATTCATGAGAGTTGTTAAGAGAGTAAAGGCTAGGAGTTCTTATCACAGAGGAAAGTATTTTTTTTCCTATTTCTTTAATGTTGTATCTATATGAGTAGATGAACACTCACTAAACTTATCATGATAATCATTTCATGATGTGGATAAGTCAAATCAATTATGCTGTACACCTAATGTATATAGTGTTATATGTCAATTATATCTCAATAAAACTTGAAGAAAAAATTAAAACAAGACAACAGTGATGAAAGGAAATATAACAAATGAAAAGATGTCCCACACTCTTGGTTAAAAAGACCTAATTTCCTAAAATTTTAAATAGCCTCAAAATTAATAAATTATTTTAATGAGATGAAGTTATAATCAAAACAGGTAGAGGGAGTTGAGCAACAGAAGAATAAAACTGATTTCAAGTAAGTTAAAATCCATGTCCTCATTTTTCTCATTTAAAATGTGAGTAGGTAATGAGATTTTCTTTTGGTCAGAAGGGCAAAATAGATGAAAAGGATGAAGAGATATAAACTACCATTATAAAATAAATAAGGGATATAATGTATAGCACATGGAATATGGTAAATATTTCATAATAATTTGTATGGTATGTAATCTATAAAACATTGAATCAGTATGTTGTATACCTGAAACTAACATAATCTTGTAACTTAACTATACTCAAGTTAAAAAAAAAGAAAACTTGAAAGTTATGTTTAAAAATACCAAAAAATAAAATTCACTTCCTACCANAAAGGGTCTATGAAAGGACAATGTGTAAGGCAAACGCAAACCATTGACTTCTTGAAAGTTTGTTTTTGCGTAAACCAAATTTAAACAAAGAAAAGATGATTGTGCCATCTGGTGTGCCTCTGTAAATTGTGCTTTCCATGACAGAAAAGTCCAGGTATGTGATAACTATGATTCAGATGTCACGTGTAGTAGGTTTTAAAGTTCTTTCCTCCTTTCATTGGGTCCTTTTTTCAAACAGACTTTTAGGGGATGTTTGCTTACCTATTCCAGTGTACGCCAACCATTCTCAATCCACTCTAGATAGTTGTCACAGGATCTTTTCTCTCTTTCTTTGCCTCTTCTATTCCTATAAACTACTTGGAATAATTCTTTTCTTCTCCCTGAGGTCAGCCTTGGCTTAGGCTCTTAGTCAGTTGGCTCCATTTATTTTTTTCCTAGGATAAAACTGGGGATGTGGTATTCAAGAGGTTTCATCAGTGGAAAGCAGGATACATAAAATGGCCATTTTAATTCTAGTGTTCCTTTGAAACCTGTACACGAATAGTGCACATAGTTTTCTTGTAATAGTTGTAGTGCCTCTCTAAACTGTTGTGTAATTTTGCCAAAAGATTTGTTTCTCTCTTCTTACTAAGGATGCTTCTGTAATATCATATTTACATTCTATTATCCTAAATATCAATAACCTCAGATATGCAGATGACACCACCCATATGAGAGAAAGTGAAGAAAAACTAAAGAGCCTCTTGATGAAAATGAAAGAGGACAGTGAAAAAGTTGGCTTAAAGCTCAACAGTCAGAAAACTAAGATCATGGCATCTGGTCCCATCACTTCATGGCAAATAGACGGGGAAAGAGTGGAAACAGTGACTGACTTCATTTTTCTGGCCTCCAAAATCACTGCAGATGGTGATTGCAGCCATGAAATTAAAAGACACTTACTCCTTGAAGGGATAGTTATGATCAACCTAGATAGCATATTAAAAAGCAGAGACATTGCTTTGCCAACAGGTCCATCTTGTCAAGGCTATGGTTTTTCCAGTGGTCATGTGTGGATGTGAGAGTTGGACTGTGAAGAAAGCTGAGTGCTGAAGAATTGATGCTTTTGAACTGTGGTGTTGCAGAAGACTCTTGAGAGTCCTTGGACTGCAAGGAGATCCACCAGTCCATACGAAAGGAGATCAGTCCTGGGTGTTCATTGGAAAGACTGATGTTGAAGCTGAAACTCCAGTACTTTGGCCATCTGATGCAAAGAGCTGACTCATTGGAAAAGACCCTGATGCTGAGAAAGATTTGAGGGCAGGAGGAAAAGGTGACGACAGAGGATGAGATGGCTGGATGGCATCACTGACTCGATGGACATGGGTTTGGGTGAACTCGGGTAGTTGGTGAAAGACAGGGAGGCCTGGCAGGCTGCAGTTCATGGGGTCGCAAACAGTCGGACTTGACCGAGTGACTGAACTGAACTGAAGCGATTATCCTGAAAACAGATGGGGATAGAAAACTCAGTCCACCAACATATAAAATAAGAATATACAGTGTCAGTTCAGTTCGGTTCAGTCGCTCAGTCATGTCTGACTCTTTGCAACCCCATGAACCGCAGCATGCTAGGCCTCCCTGTCCATCACCAACTGCTGGAGTATACCCAAACCCATGTCCATCGAGTTGGTGATGCCATCAAACCATCTCATCCTCTGTCATCCTCTTCTCCTCCTGCCCTAAATCTTTCCCAGCATCAGGGTCGTTTCAAATGAGTAGGTTCTTCACATCAGGTGGCCAAAGTACTGGAGTTTCAGCTTCAACATCCGTCTTTCCAATGAACACCCAGGACTGATCTCCTTTAGGATGGACTGGTTGGATCTCCTTGCAGTCCAAGGGACTCTCAAGAGTCTTCTCCAATACCACAGTTCAAAAGCATCAGTTCTTTGGCACTCAGCTTTCTTTATAGTCCAACTCACATCTATACATGACCACCGGAAAAACCATAGACTTGACTAGACAGACCTTTGTTGGAAAAGTAATATCTCTGCTTTTCAATATACTATCTCGGTTGTTCATAACTTTCCTTTCAAGGAGTAAGCGTCTTTTAATTTCATGGCTGCAGTCACCATCTTCAGTGATTCTGGAGCCCCAAAACATAAAGTCTGACACTGTTTCCACTGTTTGCCTATCTATTTCCCATGAAATGATGGTACAGATGCCATGATCTTAGTTTTCTGAATGTTGGGCTTTAAGCCAACTTTTTCACTGTCCTCTTTCACTTTCATCAAGGGGCTTTTTAGTTCCTCTTTACTTTCTTCCATAAGGGTGTTGTCATCTGTATATCTGAGGTTATTTATATTTCTCCTGGTAATCTTGATTCCAGCTTGTGCTTCTTTCAACCCAGCATTTCTCATGATGTACTCTGCATATAAGTTAAATAAACAAGGTGACAATTTATAGCCTTGATATAGTCCTTTTCCTATTTGCAACCAGTCTGTTGTTCCATGTCCAGTTCTAACTGTTGCTTCCTGACCTACATATAGGTTTCTCAAGAGGCAGGTTAGGTGGTCTGGTATTGCCATCTCTTTCAGAATTTTCCACAGTTGATTGTGATCCTCCCAGTCAAAGGCTTTGGCATAGTCAATAAAGCAGAAATAGATGTTTTCTGGAATTCTTACTTTTTCAATGATCCAGCAGATGTTGGCCATTTGATCACTGGTTCCTCTGGCTTTTCTAAAACCATCTGGAACATCAGGAAGTTCATGGTTCATGTATTGCTGAAGCCTGGCTTGGAGAATATTGAACATTACTAGCGTGAGAGGTGAGTGCAATTGTGCGGTAGTTTGAGCATTCTTTGGCATTGCCTGTCTTTGGGATTGGAATGAAAACTAACCTTTCCAGTCCTGTGGCCACTGCTGAGTTTTCCAAACTTGCCGGCATACCGAGTACAGCACTTTCACAGAGTCATCGTTCAGCATTTGAAGTAGCTCAACTGGAATTCCATCACCTCCACTAGCTTTGTTCATAGTGATGCTTTCTAAGGCCCACTTGACTTCACATTACAGGATGTTTGGCTCTAGGTGAGTGATCACACCATTGTGATTATCTGGGTCATGAAGATCTTTTTTTGTACAGTTCTTCTGTATATTCTTGCCACCTCTTCTTAATATCTTCTGCTTCTGTTAGGTCCATACCATTTCTGTCCTTTATTGAGCCCATTTTTGCATGAAATATTCCCTTGGTATCTCTAATTTTCTTGAAGAGATCTCCAGTCTTTCCCATTCTCTTATTTTCCTCTATTTCTTTGTATTGATTACTGAGGAAGTGCTGGGGTCCAGCCCCGGTGGATCCAGGGTGATTTGAAGGTGGGGACGGAGTTGGCATCCTTGGAAATAACTTATTTAATTACAGATAGAGGGGGATTAGAAAATTAGCAGAGAAAAAGAGGCTGAATAACTTGGTTTGCATGGAATACCAACCACCACCTACGTAGGCTGCAGGAGTCTTCCTGTTCTCCCAAAGGAGAGGAGGCACTGAGCCCCCCCACCCCAACCGGCCCCAGTCTGATTTAGAAGCCCAAGCAAAATTAGTAGGCTTGGTGAGTACCCACATTCCAGATGGGAATTCAGCCAGAAAAACGGAGAGCAAGAAAGAAGCGACATGGGGGAATCAGTCTTTCCAGAAACTGATCCCATTTCTTTTTTTTTAACGTTTGCTTATATACATTTTGTTACACATAGGGATGAATACAGAGTCACGTGGGGGTCAGCAGTCCTGACCTTTATCAAAATCAGGTGCTTTACATAAAAAAAAAAAAAAAAAATCTTAGGGTTTACATCATCTTATGAACATGAGACCTGCTGACATTTTACAACCCTTTCTTTCTGATAACCAAAATACTTATTTTTTCCAAGCGTGTTTTTTCTTAAACCAGGCACCACCCTCCAAATAAAGTTGCATTCCTATAGGGTGAGGGTTTAGTGAATTACAATCAAGAAAGGAATTTATTTAACCCAAGGTTAACATGATTAATCTTAAAGGTTAATACTTATTTCTCCTATATGCTTAAAGGTTAATACTTATTTCTCCTATATGTTAGTTATATTCATTATAAGGGCAGGGAATATGGAGATTTAGCAGCAAA
>SJYQ01002072.1:120548-146349 GCA_006410935.1 Redunca redunca
TTTTAATTGGAGGTTAATTACTTTACAATATTGTATTGGTATTGCCATACATCAACATGAATCCACCACAGGTATACATGTGAATATGTACAGAAAAGTTGCAAAGACAGTAGAGATTTTGCCCAGCTTCCTCTAATGTTAACTTCATTTGTAACAAGATTTCCTTTGTTAAAATTATGAGTCTAACTTTGATACAATACTATTAACTAAACCTCATACTTAATTCAGATTTCTCTAGTTTTTCCACTAATACCCATCTTTCTATTCCAGGATCCAGCCCAGCATCCAATGACCCTTTTAAATAACATGTCTCCTTAGTCCTTCCCCTCTCTGATTAGTCTTCCCTTGTTTTTCATGACCTTCACTCTTTGGAAGAGATTAGGTGTTTTGTTTTTTGTTTTTTGTTTTTTTAGAATGCCCTTCAGTTTGATCTTGTCTGATGTTTTTTTATAATTAGATGAGAGTTGTGGATTTGGGGGAGGAATACGATAGAAGTGAAGAGTGCTTCTGTGGCATCATATCAGAGATACATTATATAAACATGACTTACCACTGATGATGTTAACCTCGAACGCTTGATTTCTCATGTTTCTTCATGGCAATGGCACTCTTTTTCCCTTTATATACTCTATCCGAGTGTCTACATTCTGTCCCCACTCAAGGGGAAAAAAAAATAAACTCTAGCACCTGAAAAGGAGATGATCTGCATTTAGATTTTCAAATTCTTTTGAAAGGCAAATATGTCTCTTTTCCTCCATTTTTTTACTTATTAAATAATTTATTGATGTTTTTAAGGCTTTTATTATTTTCTTCTTTGGGTAAGATACTATTGGGCTTCCCTGGTGAATCATATGGTAAAAAAAAAAAAAAAAAAGCTGGTAAAGCAGGAGACCCAGGTTAAATTCCTGAGTTTTGAAGAAGAGAATGTCTCTCCATTCCAATATTCTTGCCTGGAGAATCCATGGACAGAGAAGCCTGACAGGCTACAATTTTAGAGCTTCCCTAGTGGCTCAGACTGCAAAGAGTCAGACACGGCTGAGGGACCAACACTTTCACAAGATACTATTAGTATTTTATTGCTGAAATTGTTCCACTTTTGGAGTTCTGTCAAGCTCACTCCTGCACATCTCTTTGATACAGACACTCCCATCAATTTGTAGACTTATCTTTGTTTCTTTTTTTTTTTTTGCCTGATGGTTTGTTTAGTATGTATTTATATTCTGACAGTATAAGATATTACAAATTTATCTTGAATTTTCTCTGCCCCAGATCTAGAATCAGCTATTTATCTAAATACCCTAGGTCCTGATGTATCTATTTTACCTGTTTACTTTATATTTCTTTACACTGAAGTTTAAGTTAAGTATGAGTGAATTTTTGTTTGTTTGTTTGTTTGTTTGTTACCCACTGTATGCTCAGTGCTGAATACAATACCTGGTGTAAAGTTAGACTTTAATAATAATGTAAAACGAATAAACAAATAGAAAATTAAGCTTACCTATACTTACTTATCATAACCACAATTTTAAAATGCTTTTTATAGTTTCCCTTCAGAAAACTTCCTCACAAAATTTTGGACAGATAATGGACATTACCTTTCTTATAGGGTTTTTTAAAAAGTTTTTTTTGAAACACATGGTCAATCCTGCTAGGGTGATCTTTGGCACTTTTAAAATTTTATGTTTTCCCCCATTTTCCTCTTACCCTTTCCTTTCACCCTTCTCCTTTCAATATCATCATCATCACTGAGTGTGGCCATAGCAAGAGAGGAATTCTACTCTATTTTTTATGAGCTAAACAGAATTTTTTATGTTTCTCTATGACTGATGTGATTTTTGTTGATCTATGATAATTTTTACTGCTCTGATATAACAAGAGAGGATAATATATTCATTACTGCATATTTAAGTTAAGGTCTGAACTCTTTTTTTCAGCATCAAAAGCACATAGGAGGAAAGCAAAATGAAAAGAAACAAAAGAAAGAGACAAAGGGAGGCAAGGAAAACCATTTAGCTTTAAATCCAGTGAAAGTTTACTTTCTAATTGCCAAAGTTACAAAAGTTCTAGTCTACTAGCCTTGAACATTCTGACAATTTTTCTTCAAATGCTTGGGAACTACACACATTGAACAGTGTCACAGCATCACATTTTTTTTTTTTTTCCTTTGCTCAGGAAACTCTGTAAAGTTCTCATTGAATGTCTTTCAAAGTCATATCAGCCAATGCAGTTTAATCTTTTTTAATTATGCAACAGTAAGTTTACTGTCAGAAACAGATATAAAAAATAACTGTAGAAAGGAGAAATCACTAAAATGGAAAAGTTATTTATCAAAGCAATTTTGTTATTCTAGCACAAATTTCCTGATTGTATCAGGTGCTGTCATGCCTCAGAGGGGTTTGTTTTCAATAGTGCAAATGATATATACAGTAGAAATTGATATAAAGAGATGTATTGCCATAGCAGAATATGCTGATTCCAGAATTACTTTTCAATCACAATTTTCACACTCTGTAGATAATTTCAGTGTGTAATAGTGTCTTAGTCATCTGTGGCTTGATTTCTTCCAGTAAATACTTGCAGCGCTCATAAAGCACATGGATTTTGTCAATATTTTAGACTCAGGTTTTGATGTATGGTGATGGTTGGTTGACTAACATTCAGAGGACTGTAAGTAACTCTAAAAGTTAATCTGAGTTTTTAAAATTTGAAGATTTACTCTAAAAGTATTTATCTTTCATATCCTGACTATAAATGACAGACTTTAGTTAGACAATGAACTAAAAGAATAAAAACTGAAAAGAGATTCACTAAATATATAAAGCTTTTCTCTTCTAAGTATTAATGTTTGCTACGAAAGCTGTTTTCTCTCCTTTTTCCTATATTAACATTAACAAGATATGAGATTAATTGATTTCATCAGATCACTGACAGATTAGAGTTTGTGAGAAAAATTCACCAGTGCTGTGCATCAAATGAAATCACTGTCTGTAGTGGACAGTTTATTTGTATGACTTAAGTTAGTTTGTATATAAATAGACTTTTTTTTTCTTTCCAAAAATATTGATATTCTGGTTTGTGCCCCTAACACATTCTACACACAGTATAGATGTATTTCTTGCCTACTTCTCTGAAGGGTGTCTGTATAACCCAAATTAAAAATTTTGGTGTAAAGCTGAATAAAGTATTAATTTGTATTTGAAGTAATAAGGTGGGTTTCCTTTGGTTTCTGATTCATTCCTGAACAGGAATTATATTTACTGTGAGATTTCTTGCCATTATTTTGTTCAGTATAATCTTTGCTCAGTATAATTTTGGTTGTTTTTGTTGATGCGTTTATCTGTGGGAGTGTTTATGAGGGTGTTTAATGAGGTTCATTTTCTTCTCCCATATGATTTTATGCTAACATCATTGCTGATTTTGGGGAAAAATAGGGATTACTTAGCTGTAAATAGCTTGTAACTCATTAAATACTTATCATGTAATGTTATTAAAGCTAAATTAGGTTACTAGACATTTTAAGTTTTATTTAAAAAGCAAGATTATGACATATAAAGAGTGTTAAATAGAGTATGCAATAAGATGAAAGCAAAAGCCACAGAGAATCTGATATATAATTCTTTATGGAGTTAAGAAAATTCTAAAAAATGTTAATTTTATGGCTAAGATTTTAAAATGTTAAAATTAAAAGGAAATATATTGTACAATGTAATACAGGGTGATATGAAGGGGAGGTATCAAACCTGTTATTGATACCTATCTGAAAATTTAACACAAATATGGAAAACATTTACGTTTAAATACAGGTAATAACATAGCTTAGAGAATCTAAGCATTATGAACTAGTTACAAGAAACTAAAATTCTCTAAAGTAAAGGCAAAAATACTGGAATGGGTTGCCATGCCCACCTCCAGGTGATCTCTCTGACTCAGGAATTGAGCCTGGGTCTCTTATGTCTCCTGCATTGGCAGGTGGGTTCTTTACCACTATTGCCACCTTGGACACCCCATATGTCTCTCTACTATATTCTAAACTTATGAAAGAAGGAAGTTATACTTACATTTAATGGAGGCTGCCTACTGTATTGTATGGTATAGAGAAATTGTCAAACATTTGTTCAGTATTTCCATGCATGCTGATACTTTTGATAAAAGCACAGGACTTTAATCAAGAAATGATTATTTTCTGAACAAAATAAGTTAAAGAATAATCAAGCAAAATAATGTAGAAAGATAGAAGTAGGAAAACAGAAAAGAGGAGGAAGACGTGTAGGAAGAGGATTATTGCAGAGACTAGGGTAAATATAATTCTTGAGCATTTTCTTTGTGTGAATTTCTTTTCAGACTTTTTAATTTAGTAAGTACTATGTGACTAATTTCTTACCATGGTAAAGTAGGTAGACACTACTGTTGATATATCTAGAAAAATCCTTTAAAGAAAAAGAATCATCATGTCTTTTTGTACTTTCCCATTCTTCCTGCTTGCCTGACTTGATCTTTCATCCTATGATTGTTTTCTAAGTGTGAATATATGATCTGTTAAATGTTCTAAGTCTAATTCGTTTGACTACTCAAAATCGATTTTTGCTTCTGCAAATCACATATGCTTTTTAAAGCTCATTTTCCACATGTAAGAATGAGAGGGTTTGAACATAGTATTTAGGATATACTTTTGTATTTTAGCTGTAACTCAGGAGAAGGCAATGGCACCCCACTCCAGTATTCTTGCCTGGAAAATCCCATGGACGGAGGAGCCCAGTGGGCTGCAGTCAATGGGGTCGCTAAGAGTCAGATATGACTGAGACTTCACTTCTACTTTTCACTTTCATGCATTGGAGAAGGAAATGGCAACCCACTCCAGTGTTCTTGCCTGGAGAATCCCAGGGATGGCGGAGCCTGGTGGGCTGCCGTCTATGGGGTCGCACAGAGTTGGACATGACTGAAGTGACTTAGCAGCAGCAACAGCAGCAGGAATGCTTATAGCAGAGTCTTTCAGATGAAGTCTGATTTGCAGGTTCTAGTATATTCAAATAATGCTGCAATGATATTGGATCTTTTCTATCAGTAAGTAGTAATTCTTATTGGTATAAATATCATTTATCTTACAATCATGACTATAAGTCTCTCTGGGCAATCTTTTATTAAAAAATTAAAAACTACACATTGGTTAGAAAAGTGGTTCCTGTGTCAGGCTTCTCTTTTTAAGGCGTTTAGTGTGTGCTTGATCATTGNTAAAAAATCTAGCACAAAGCTATCCAAGATACAGAATGTATTCTGAACATGAATCTTTGAAAGTATGACAATCTATAGAAGGAACTGATTTATACATTTAAAAAAATTGCTTTTAAGTTCTTATTGAAATACTTAAGTTAAAGGTGACAAAATTGACAACATTCCCTAAATACTGCTTTTATTCTCATGAACCTCAACACAAAATGTTTAAATGAAAGAATGTGATTCTCTTGAAATAGAAATGTGTAGCAAGCATTCGTGAGGGATGAGGTAGGCAAGAATTATTTAAAAGTTGACTTTTATTGGTGAGGAAACTGTTGCCCTCTATATTAACATGAAATAATGAATGGAAAGCTGTAAGGAACCAGAGTGTCTAGTTCGGATAGTATAGAATCAGCCTGCAATGCAAAAGATCCAGGCTTGACTCCTGGGTTGGGAAGATCCCCTGGAGAAGAGAATGGCTACCCACTCTATGATGTTGCCTGGGAAATCCCATGGACTTATGAGCCTGGTGGGCTATAGTCCATTGGGTTTCAAACAGTCAGACATGACTGAATGACTAACACACACTTAAAATGTTCAAGACTCAAATTCTACTATCTTTGGCCTTTTGATGTTTAGAGACAACTGAATCCTCAAAATGTTGCTCAGCAGAACTTTGTCTCCACTTGTGTAACAAAACCCTTTCTCACATATTTAAAACACTTGACGGAGAGGAGAAGCTTGAGGACCATTTATTTATGCATTTAAACATACAACGTGTTTATGTTAAATTCAGAAGAGAGATTTATTTGAGAGAATGAAAACCCTACTGGCAAAGCTAGGGTTGATTAACCTAAATAGTTTGTTCCTTTCTGTGGGTTATATACTCTTCCATATTGGGAGAGAGGTTAAACTTGTCAAAGAGAATAGAAAGAGCCTTCAGATACTCAAAGTTTCTTCTTTCATATGAAATCTATTTAAAATATACAAACTGGAAGTTATTTGAAGTCCATCTTTTTTTTTTTTGGCCTAACAATCATTAATAATGTTAATACTTTGTTTATTAAAATAGGCAGCATGCTTTATGCTTACCTTAAGTCAGGCACATCACACTTGCAAATTTGTTTTATGCTTCTGACAACCCTATGAGAAAATGAGATGAGTTTCCTTCAGTCTGTGGATGCAAAGTTGAGGCAGACAAGTAAAAACTGCCCAGGGAATATCCATAGTGAGTGTCAGAACCAGAATATGGGATCCTTGCCTTCTGATCACTTGAGCAATATTCTTAACTGTTGTAGCATATTGTCTCTGAAATACTGATCTGTCTTGGTTTCTAGAGTCACTACCAACAGGAGGTAGAAAAAACTGAAATTGAAAGTCATTTCAGATGTCTTGGGAATACATTGGCTTTAAATTATGCCATAACATTTCTTCTGAACTTCTATTCTAACTTAATTCTCTTAGTTTGCAATAAGATTATTTATAGAGATGTGAGGTCTCTTCTTTCCCTTCATATTCAGATGCAAAATATTAAAATATTTTAGAAATTAAAGTAAATGATTTGGAGAGGCCTCACAATTGGTATTTGATAGTAATAAACATAAGGAAAAGTTTGAAAGTATATTGCAAATGAATTATAAACAAATAGCAACAACCCTCTCTATATATACATTCTAATATTTAGATCCTTTTCATTGAAGTCATGAAGAGTGTTTTTCTTTAATTATAGCATTATAATCTAGGAAGGTAAAGTAGATAATTTTTACTTTTAAAACAGAGTACCTGTCATTCTGATGCATACTGAAGTTGTGGAGCCTTTGATTAATATTTTATTTTAATAGTAAAACATTGTTGACTGTCCACTAATTTTAAGTCTGGTATCAAGTAATAGACATGGAACAACAAAATTTACCCTCAAGTGTATCCCAGTCTGTAAAAAGAAACAGCAATGAAAAGTAAAAACTACACAAAAGTACATTTTAGCCCTTCTATTCAATTGTCAATTTATCTGACTCAGCTGAAGTCATATTTATGTCATCAAGTATTACTAAACAGAAATAAAGATGTACATGCTTCCGCTAGAGAAACACCATAAATAATTCAGGTTATATTATAAAATATAAATGGTTCTATTGTCTCCTACTTTGTCTTGCTTAATATTTTTGTTCTATAATTTTTATTGTGCTACTCAGAAAAGGTAGATCTGGATACAATTGTTAATCTATTACTACCCTGAAAGCTAGCAATAGTAAATGTTTTCTTTAAGAAAATCATATAATATTAGCACTGAGAACATTGGTGAACTTAATTCTCATTTTCCAGTGCTCTTGAACTTCTTTCTGATCATATTCAAAGGTAAAAGTACCAGTTTTGATCATATATATTCCATGTTTTAAATATACTAAAGGTTAGAAATTTAAATTTATTTTTACATATTCTAAGGAAATCTCCATAGGGTTATTTTGCTTTCTTTCTGCATACAATTTGGTTCTTTAAATATTTTAAACATCTATTTTACCTGCGTTTATTCTCCTACATCATTTTCTGTTCCCTCATTGACTTCATTCTGTATTGGCCTTGCCCTTACTTCCCATCACATTGGCCTCTTGGATGTTTCTACCTTACGGAATTGCTTTGGCTCTTCTCTCCTTCTAGACATCATCTCCTTAAGTATGTGCTTGGTTAACTCCCTCACCTCTTTCACATTTTTCCTTAAATATTATATTCTGAATGAGCTCCAACCTGAATGCCTTGTTTAAATTATGAGCTAGCTCAAATACCACACTATTCAGATCACTTTAGTAGTGTTTTATTTTGTCCTTCTAACATATGTTAACTTTTAAAAACGTTTATTTTTATTTATTGTCCTTCTCTCTTCTGGAAAGTTCATTTCCAGGAAGTAATGAATTTTATATCTTTTGTTCATTACATAGTAAAGCCAATCTACTGACACAGGGTGGTGGTGAAGGAAAATGAATCATTTGTTTTAAGGTGCCAGACAAGGAATCCAGGACAGCTAATGTTCCAAAAAAAAGAGAGAAGAAAAAAACAGACTCCTGAAGGGGTTTCAGGGAAGCATTTGTAAAGGCATGGTCGGGGAGGGAAGTCACAGGGTATGTAATGGGCTCATGCACAATTCTCTGATTAGTTAATGGTGAGATAACAGGATGGTGTCACAAAGTTTAACATTATCAATCCTCAGCTTCCAGTCAGTTTGGGAGCTACATGCTCATGTTAATCATGTAGTTGACATCTATTTGGTGAGAATGATTTAACATCTATAACACAACTCAGGAAATGTGCATCAGATACTGTTATCTAGTTATTTCAGGGAGAAACTAAAGATTCGGTGGCTGACATATGATTGATATACTGTTTATTACCAGTTCTCCTGACCCAGCTGCTACTTTTGTTACTACATGTTCACATCCTTTCATTCCTTAATTCTCAAGTGAGGGCTTTGTGGCTCAGGGGAGGTCTGGGAAATTACAGCTTTTCTACAAAGAAGAGTCAGGCAGAGGATGTGTGTGGGGGAGGTCTGTCTTGGGCAGACCCCATAAGGTGCTGCTCCGTTATTTTGCTAGAATTTTAAAAAGTAAAATATAAAAATATTAATTATCTGTGTAGTAAACATCTAAAGATTTTGTTGTTTATCTCTAATTTATTGTTGTTGCTGTTTCTTCTACAAATTTAAGAATGTTAATTATGTAAGAAGAACAGTACAAGTTTCTTACTTATATGAAATTACTGAAACAAATTTGAAGAAATATCAGGTTAACAAACCTAATATTTAATACATACTGTAGAAACCTAAGAAATATTCAGTTCAGTTCAGTCGCTCAGTCATGTCCGATTCTTTGCCACCCCATGAATCGCAGCACGCCAAGCCTCCCAATCCATCACCAAATCACGGAGTTCACTCAAACTTATGTCCATAGAGTCGGTGATGCCATCCAGCCATCTCATCCCCTGTTATCCCCTTCTCCTCCTGCCCCCAATCCCTCCCAGCATCAGGGTCTTTTCCAATGAGTCAACTCTTCGCATGAGGTGGCCAAAGTACTGGAGTTTCAACTTTAGCATCAGTCCTCCCAATGAACACCCAGGACTGATTTCCTTTAGAATGGACTGGTTGGATCTCCTTGCAGTCGGAACTCTCAAGAGTCTTGTCCAACACCACAGTTCAAAAGCATCAATTCTTTGGCGCTCAGCTTTCTTCACAGTTCAACTCTCACATCCATACATGACCACAGGAAAAACCATAGCCTTCACTAGAGGTACTTTTGCTGGCAAAGTACTGTCTCTGCTTTTCAGTATGCTACCTAGGTTGGTCATAACTTTTCTTCCAAGGAATAAGCGTCTTTTAATTTCATGGCTGCAATCACCATCTGCAGTGATTTTGGAGCACAAAAAATAAAGTCTGACACTGTTTCCACTGTTGCCCCATCTATTTCCCACGAAGTGATGGGACGAGATGCCATGATCTTTGTATTCTGAATGTTGAGCTTTAAGTCAACTTTTTCACTCTCCTCTTTCACTTTCATCAAGAGGCCTTTTAGTTCCTCACTTTCTGCCATAAGGGTGGTGTCATCTGCATATCTGAGGTTATTGATATTTCTCCTGACAATCTTGATTCCAGCTTGTGCTTCTTCCAGCTCAGCGTTTCTCATGATGTACTTTGCATATAAGTTAAATAAGCAGGGTGACAATATACAGCCTTGACATACTCCTCTTCCTATTTGAAACAATATTAAACCTTTATAAAAATTCCAGACTGAATTTACCTACATTATATTAGTTATATTTCTATAAAGTAGGTTACAGTGCCATTTATAATAGGTAAATATACCTCAACTAATAAGGAAAATTATTTTTAAAAATAAACAACAGATTAAAATCTGCCATTTACAAGTTATTGTGTATAAATTATCTTCTATACTATACAAGCAACAAAAGATGAATATTCCCTGTTGAAGAATATATACTTCATCTATAAGTGTTGTAATTAGAAATACTAAACTCCAAGGATAGTTATATGTATGATACGATGTTTAAATTAAAGTGTAGGAAAAAGCAAAGTTATGGTTATAGAGCAACCTGACCAATTCACCAAAATCTTCAAAATTTGCCATAAGATTTATCCGTGCATTCATTACTACTTTTTTGAAACCCAAATATCAGTGACGTTCAGAGTTTTCTTCCAATGGAAATACAATTATACATCATCATTTGATTGCAGTGAGTACAGGAGTAAATGAAGTTTGCTAAGCATGCTGGTTTATGAAACTAAATATGAAGCATTTTATATAATAGTGTAATCTGCAAATAGATATATAGATAATGCATGTAAATGACCTTTTGTAGTTGAATTTAGAAGCAGGGTCTTAATGTGTTGTACCACAATGAGAAGGATTATTTGAAATGATTTAAATTTATATTGTTACTATATTCAGATATTTGCTATTGAATCAGAATGCATACTATTAAGTAAAAGAATCTCTTCTTTGTAAGATATTTGTTTGCTTAATTATCCAAAAAAAAAAAAAAAAGGAAGAAGAAAAGAAAAAGTTCCTTCCTAGAAGGAGTATGGTATACTGTATATTTACACTGAATATGGCTTCCTCACAGGATTTATCACATAGTAGATTAGGAGAGAAATATACAACAGCAAGGTAATATTAAAGTGAAGGTGATGCTCCAGCTAATCACAAAAATAATGCTGATAGGAAAAGATGAGAGAGTATAAGATGAATGACAAAAGACTTAAGAGTTAAAATTTAATTTGGACATCATTAGAAAAGCTAAAGTGAACAAACAAAAAATTATTGCCCTGGAAAAAAGAAATGGACTCAAAGTGTTAGAGACTGTTTTACAAAGACTCCCAGCTGAGGCATCTTTCATTTATCTGGAAGTAAAATCCTTGTACAGAAGAGTTTATTTTCCTAGGTGTTTTCCTCTTTACTAACCTGCAAGATTCCCAATGGCAGAAAGTGGAGAAGAACTAAAGAGTCTCTTGATGGAAGTGAGGGAGGAGAGTGAAAAAATTGGCTTAAAGCTCAACATTCAGAAAACTAAGATCATGGCATCTGGTCCCATCACTTCATGGGAAATAGATGGGGAAACAGTGAAAACAATGGGAGACTTCACTATTTTGGGCTCCAAAATCACTGCAGATGGTGATTGCAGCCATGAAATTAAAAGATGCTTACTCCTTGGGAGGAAAGTTATGACCAACTTAGACAGCATATTAAAAAGCAGAGAAATTACTTTGTCAACAAAGGTCCATCTAGTCAAGGCTATGGCTTTTCCAGCGGTCATGTATGGATGTGAGAGTTGGAGTATATAAAAAGCTGAGCGCTGAAGAACTGATGCTTTTGAACTGTGGTGTTGGAGAAGACTCTTGAGAGTCCCCTGGACTGCAAGGAGATCCAACCAGTCTATCCTAAAGGAGATCAGTCCTGGGTGTTCATTGAAAGGACTGATGTTGAGCTGAAACTCCAATACTTTGGCCACCTGATGCAAAGAGCTGAGTCATTTGAAAAGACTCTGATGCTGGGAAAGATTGAGGGTAGGAGGAGAGGGGGCTGACAGAAGATGAGATGGTTGGATGGCCTCACCAACTCAGTGGAAATAGGTTTGGGTGGACTCCGGGAGTTGGTGATTGTCAGGGAGGCCCGGTGTGCCACTGTTCATGGGGTCACAAAGAGTTGGACATGACTGAGCAACTGAACTGAACTGAGGATTCCTAAACTGTAGTCATACAAGTTCTCTAACTTACAATCCATTATACTTTAAGAGAAAAGAGTGAAGTCCAAGATTGACTTACTACTGAAGAACTACCTCCCAATTACAAATAAGAGCATAAAAATTAGATGGAGACAAAGAAAAGTGAATAATCATCTTGAGTGAATTTAGAAGGTGATAGATGCTTTTAATAGACACTAAAGTGATAAGCAGTAAACATGTGGAATATATATATATGTATATATTACACATCTCTAAATATGTAGCAGCAGATCAAATGAAATGATTGAAATAATAGTTGAGTTCAGTTCAGTAGCTCAGTCATTCCTGACTCTTTGCAACCCCATAGACTGCAGCACACCAGGCTTCCCTGTCTATCACCAACTCCAAGAGCTTACTCAGACTCATGTCCATCAAGTCAGTGATGGCACCCAACTATCTAATTCTCTGTCGTCCCCTTCTCCTTCTGCCTTCATCTTTCCCAACATCAGTGTCTTTTCCAGTGAGTCAGTTCTTCCCATCAGGTGGCCAAAGTACTGGAGCTTCAGCTTCAGCATCAGTTCTTCCATGAATATTCTCGACTGATGTGCTTTAAAATTGACTGGTTTAACCTCTTTGCATTCAAGGACTCTCAAGAATCTTCTCCAACACCATAGTTCAAAGCATCAATTATTTGATGCTCAGCCTTCTTTGTAGTCCCACTCTCATATCCATACATGACTACTGAAAAAACCATAGCCTTGACTAGATGGACCTTTGTTGGCAAAGTAATTTCTCTGCTTTTCAATATGCTGTCTAGGTTGGTCATAACTTTCCTTCCAAGGAGTAAGCGTCCTTTACTTTCATACCTGCAATCACCATCTGCAGTGATTTTGGAGCCCAAAATAATAGTCTCCCACTGTTTCCACTGTTTCCCCATCTATTTGCTGTGAAGTGATGGGACCAGATGCCATGATCTTAGTTTTCTGAATGTTGAGCTTCAACCCAACTTTTTCACTCTCCTCTTTCACTTTCATCAAGAGGCTCTTTAGTTCCTCTTCACTTTCTGCCATAAGGGTGGTGTCATCTGCATATCTGAGCTTATTGATATTTCTCCCGGCAATCTTGATCCTGCTTGTGCTTCATCCACCTCAGCGTTTCTCATGATGTACTCTGCATATAAGTTAAATAAGCAGGTGACAGAATAAAGATTTGACATACTCTTTTCCAAATTTGGAAGGAGTTCATTGTTCCACATCAGGTTTTTTTCTTTTTTTTTTTATTAATATAAATTTACAGGTTTTAACTGTTGCTTCCTGACCTGCATGCAGATTTCTCAGGAGGCAGGTAAGGTGGTGTGGTATTCCCATCTCTTTCAGAATTTTCCAGTTTGTTGTGTTGCTGTGATCCACACAGTCAAAGGCTTTGGTGTAGTCAGTGAAGCAGAAGGAAATGATTTCTGAAATTCTTTTTTTTTTTTTTTTCCTTATGATCCAGAACATGTTGGTAATTTGATCTCTGGTTCCTCAGTCTTTTCTATATCCAGCTTGAACATCTGGAAGTTCTCATTTCATGTACTGTTGAATCTAGCTTGGAGAATTGTGAGCATTACTTTGCTAGCATGTGAGATGAGTGCAATTGTTTGGTAGTTTGAACATTTTTTGGTGTTGTCTTTCTTAAAAATGACCTTTTCCAGTCCTGCAGCCACTTCTGAGCTTTCCAAATTTGCTGACATATTGAGTACAACACTTAACAGCATCATCTTTTAGGATTTGAAATAGCTTAGCTGGAATTCCATCACCTCCACTAGCTTTGTTCTGACATCAACTTGATAAACACTGATTAAATATCCTCCCTATGGAAACATACTGTACAGATGTTTAGAGCATACCTTTGAATAAAGCAAAAGATAAGAAGAGGTGGCAAGAATATACAGAAGAACTGTACAAAAAAAGATCTTTATAAACCAGATAATCACGATGGTGTGATCATTCACCTAGAGCCGGACATCCCGAAATATGAAGTCAAGCGGGTCTTAGGAAGCATCACTAGGAACAAAGGTAGTGGAGGTGATGGAATTTCTATTGTCCTATTTCAAATCCTAAAAGATGATGCTGTGAAAGTGCTGCCCTCAATATGTCAGCAAATTTAGAAAACTCAGCAGTGGCCACAGGAATGAAAAAGGTCAGATTTCATTTCAATCCCAAAGAAAGGCAATGCCAAAGAGTGCTCAAACAACCACATAGTTGTGCTCATCTCACACGCTAGTAAAGTAATGCTCAAAATTCTCCAAGCCAGGCTGCAACAGTATGTGAACTGTAATCTTCCAGATGTTTATGTTGGTTTTAGAAAAGGCAGAGAAACCAGACTTCAAATTGCCAACTTTCAGTGGACCATCAAAAAAGCAAGAGAGTTCCAGAAAAAATATCTATTTCTGCTTTATTGACTATGCCAAAGCCTTTGACTGTGTGAATCACAATAAACTGGAAAATTCTGAGAGAGATGGGAATACCAGACCTCCTGACCTGCCTCTTGAGAAACCTGATGCAGGTCAGGGAGCAACAGTCAAAACTGGACATGGAACAACAGACTGGTTCCAAATAGGAAAAGGAATACATCAAGGCTGTATATTGTCACCCTGCTTATTTAACTTATATGCAGAGTACATCATGAGAAATGCTGGGCTGGAAGAAGCACAGGCTGGAATCAAGATTGCTGGGAGAAATATCAATAATCTCAGATATGCATATGACACCACCCTTATGGCGAAAATGAAGAGGAACTAAAAGGCCTCTTGATGAAAGTGACAGAGGAGAGTGAAAAAGTTGGCTTAAAGCTCAACTTTCAGAAGATGAAGATCATGGCATCTGGTCCCATCACTTCATGGGAAATAGATAGAGAAACAGTGGAAACAGTGTCAGCTTTTATTTTTGGGGGGCTGCAAAATCACTGCAGATGGTGACTCCAGCCATGAAATTAAAAGACACTTACTCCTTGGAAGAAAAGTTATGACCAACCTAGATAGCATATTGAAAAGCAGATGCCTGGGTCCAGCCCCGGTGGATCCAGAGAATTCAAAGAGGGGATGGCATTGGCGAGGGAAAAAACTTATTTATTTATTAATATAAGATTAGATTAAGAAGAAATAATGTAGTAGGAAAATTAAGTGGAGAAAAGAGGCTGAATAACTTGGTTTATGTGGAAAGCCAATAAAGTTCCAGACAAGGAGCTTGCACCATCTACGTTAGGCCACCGGCGTCTGTTTGAATATCGGAGAGTGCCCCACCTGGGCTCTCTCTTTTACGGATCTTAGAGTCCAGGACAAGTAAGTAGACATGGTTAGCTTCCACGCCCCAGTTGGGAATTCAGCCTGAAATTAGAGTAAAGAGGAGACACGGGGGAAACCAGTCCTTCCAATCACTGGCCCCCCGTCTATTGTCCTTCAAGGCCTTTTATACTTTTGATTATACATAGAGATCAATGGCTAATACAAAATTATGTAGCATTAGCAGCCCAGCCTCTTTCTGTATATCTTTTTGTATACAAAATGTCTCAGGTGATTTACATTGTCTTCTTGCCAAGAGGCTTGCTAACACTTTTTGGCTCTCTTCCTTAATGAATGTTAACTTCATTTCCCCTGAAGTGTTTTTCTTTAATCTGCATCTCCTTAAAGCACTAAAGTTACATCTCTATAGAACAAAGGCACAGTGGGTTATAACAAAGAAGGTACTTAACTCAAAGATCTAATGTTGCTAATACCTGGTCTACTACTTGTTTTTCTATATACCAACTATATCTAAAAATAAAGGATATGAAAATTTGGCAGCAAGCATTGGCTCAACAAATGAAACCTTTAATCAGTCCTATTCTAATGATTTTAACTCCTCAGAAGCCCCTACATTCCTAGGATGTTTTAAGCCTCCTGTGCCTCCTGCGGTCAGGAGGCCTCAAACAATCACATGTGCAGCTGTACGAGTCCTGCAGGCAGGCTAGAAAGCCATCAGAGGGGTTTTTGGGTTGAAACACTCGTATTATGCCTAGGAGATTTATTATCTAAAAGCTCTAATTTTTTCCAGAAAAAGGTGGCGGGGGGACAGCCCCCTGTTAATGACAGAAGGGTAGGTGGAAAGCATAACACAGTAAAGCAGGCAGATTCTGGTCTTGGGTTGTGGTGGTGGTGGGGGGGGGGGGGTNTCGGGGTGGGGATGCTCAGGAAATTCCAGGGAGAAACCCTGAAGCCGTCCCATCCTTGCGTTTGTCAGGCTTCCTTCCGCATGACCTTGTCACAGGCAGGATTCCTCATGCTGGCTCCCGGCAAGCAGAGACATTACTTTGCCAACAAAGGTTCGTCTAGTCAAGGCTATGGTTTTTCCAGTGGTCAGGTATGGATGTGAGAGTTGGACTGTGAAGAAAGCTGAGCACTGAAGAATTGATGCTTTTTTGAACTGTGGTGTTGAAGAAGACTTGAGAATCCCTTGGACTGCAAGGGGATCCAACCAGTCCATTCTGAAAGAGATCAGCCCTGGGATTTCTTTCGAAGGAATGACGCTAAAGGTGAAACTCCAGTACTTTGGTCACCTCATGCAAAGAGTTGACTCATTGGAAAAGACTCTGATGCTGGGAGGGATTGGGGACAGGAGGAGAAGGGGATGACAGAGAATGAGATGGCTGGATGGCATTCACTGACTTGATGGACATGAGTCTGAGTGAACTCTGGGAGTTGGTGATGGACAGGGAGGCCTGGTGTGCTGTGATTCATGGGGTCGCAAGGAGTCAGACATAACTGAGCAACTGAACTCAACTGAACTGAACTGATGGGATTATTTTGCTAAGCCATCTAACCGAATCTGGTAGAGACAGTCAGGGATAATATCCTTCATAACTGAAATTTTATTTGAAGCTTAATTGAGGAAGAGGTGAAGAACAGAATACCCAGTGTGGTATTCCACCAGTTGCTGAGTATGTCTGTTCCAGTTATGCATTCTATAATCGGGAAAATAATTGTGCCCTGGGGTCAGGGAACCACTAGACCCACTGTGATGTGGATTTGAGCTAAAACTCCATCGATCACCTGGCCTACATCTGACTGACTGGTAGCCCACAGTGATGTTTTGGATCTCCTGGTATTAGTGCTAGTTCAGAATAAATAATCAGGAATAATCAAAAATTCTGATTATTTTCTTTTTCCCAATGCATCATCACTCCAGTTAAAAGTTTTCAGTCATTTTGAAGACCTAACGAAGGCTGGCAGAAAGATTAACAGTGTACAGTTTTAGCAGTATTGTGGAGTCCTTTGTCAACGGAACTACATTTCCTCTTCTTTAAAGGGATTCCAAGTCTGTTACCTGGTTCAAGTTTGGGAACAGACTGAGGGGTTGTCAATGTCAGTGTTTATGAGTCAAGTTAGACATTTGTTGACTTTTTCCTCACCTCCATTTTCCTTCTTATCTGACTTGAAGTTATTTCCTGTTTCCAAAACTCTTTGTAAGGTTCTGAATAATCTATGTTAGATTTAATTTTGTCATCTTATGTGATCACTTAGCAGCTTTCAGTACAGTGGATCTCTTTTTGCTTAAGACATCCCACTGTGTTTCACTGAAAACAAAGTGGATTTTAGTAAAATGTATGTTTGATTGTAAAATTCCACGATTCAACACCCTTTGATAGCTTCATATACCATTAAGATAAAATCATAAATTCTAAGGAATTAACATGGTTATGCTTTATCACTCTAATTATTTTTTTTGTGGTTGAAAAAAGTATGTACATAAAATATGACCTATTTCAATAGAACAATCTGTAAAAATAATGAAGTTTTATTCTCCAAAATAAAGTAGAAATATTTGAGATACATGAAATTTATTTTACATCAAAGCAAAAATATAGAAACATTAATCAAAATCTGACATAGGTCATTGAGAGCACTTAGAGAATAATAAAAATACTTTAGAATAATACTAAGAGCAACAAAAGATATTTGATGAATGAAAGTGATCATAAAGCCATGACTCTCAAAGGCTTCAGATTTATGAATTAGATGTAGTGAACCCTAGATCTATGGGAAAGGGCAAAATAATGCTTGGAGGGAAAATATTGGGAATCAATTCCTACACAGTGTTATGCTGAATCAGTCCTATGTGAGTCTTCACTAAGAATAAAAGGCTTCTCCCCATTAAAACCATTACTGACCCCCAACCCGAGTTAGGATTTCCTATGAAAAATTTCAAATATCCTGCCAGCAACAGCATTCAGGCATCACAATCATTATCAAGAAATATTCATTAGTGGTTTCTTATGTGAAAATTAAAATATCAAAAGAAGGAAAGGAATTAGCAGTGTTTGGGACAGAAGTATCAGGTTTATGTTATGAAAATTAATGCATAATTAATTGATGCTCTTCTTATGTATCCAATAGATCAAGGATTCCCAACCTCCAATATTTAATGCCTGGTTATCTGAGTGGAGCTGATGTAATAATAAATAGAAATAAAAGTGCAAAATAAAGGTAATGCACTTGAATCATCCTGAAAGCAAATTGTCCGCCATGAAACTGGTCCCTTGTGTCAAAAAGTGTGGTGACCACTGATATAGACAATAGATAATGATGATGCTGAAAACAGGATAAACAAAGGTGAAAATAAAAGTCAAGGAAGCTTGACTAACCTGGTCAAGCTGATTAGTCATCACCTGGTCCAGTCATTTTGCCCATGTGGTTTTCCAGTGCCTCATTATGGGGTATGCTTTCTAATAGGCTTTGCCGTCACTACAAACATCTTCCTAATATATATTTTTACTTTCTCTCTCTCTATATATATATAGATAGATGGATAGATATAGATACATATCATGGACAGAAGAGCCTGGCAGTCTACAGTTTATGTGGTTGCAAAGAGGTGGACATGACTTAGAGGCTGAGCACATGCTTTTAGATATGCACTTTTTCTCTAGTTGTATTAATTTTCTATTGCTAGTATAACAAATTACTATAAATCCAATGGTGTAAAACAATGAAAGTTTATTTTCTTATAGTTCTGTAGTTTAGAAGCCCAACACTAGACTCACTGGGCTATCAGCAAGGTCTTGGCAAGGTTGCATTACTCAGTGGAAGTCTGTTTCCTTGCCTTTTCCATTTTCTAAAGGTTTCCACATTCCTTGACCAGTAACCTCTTCTTCCTTCTTCAAATCCAGCAAGGGTTCATCCCTCTTACAGTCTTCCCACAGTTACCACTCCCTCTCAACACAGCCAGAAAAGGTTCTTTCCATTAAGAATTTATGTGCTTAGATAGGGCCCACCCAAATGATACAGGGATAATCCTCCCATCTCAAGGTCCTTAAACACATTTGCAGTGTCCTTGACATGTATGGTAACATAATTTTAGGTTCCAGGAATTAGACTTGGACATCTTTGGGGATAAAGGATGTTTTAGTCTTCCTATCACAATCAGGAAGGAATAGATAACAGAATTCAGGAAAAAGGACAAAGTATCACTTACTTAATACAAATTAGTATTTTACTTTCATGAAAAAAAATTGCAAAGAATTATATTTTTTTATGGTTTTAGTCAGTTAGTGGGTAAAAGGCATTCTTGTGATTTAAGTGTGATTTATTTGTAAGACAGAAGATATGTCATCTGAGTGTTGCTGTTGTAGTTATTATATAAAGTAGCTGGTGTGTTTATGAGTGTATAAGCAAAATAGTGTGCCCTGCTGAGGAGGGAGGTTTCTCTTCTTGACATCTTTAGTCCATTCCATCTAACACCTGCCAACACCACTATCGGCAGTCATGTTTTCACTTGCTTTCTCCAGGCATTTAGAGATGTCATTAGGCCTTAGGCTTTTTGTAGCAAGAAAGGATGTATGCTTTGTACTTTTTCTCATGTCATATTTGGCAGCCTTTCTTTGAAATTACTGCAGTGTTCTCATCTGCCAGATGTCATTAAAATTTGAAGGAAAGGGACAAGCACTATAGATATTTCAGTGGGACCTGGCTTTAAGATTGAGGAAGGACATGCAAAACCACAGATATAATAATTGGTTTTAAAGTACTTTCCTTCATATCATTAAAATACGTAAATACAGAAAGGGTACAGCTAGTACTGAAGATAAATTCAGACGTAAATTTCTGTTTCCTATAAAAAGGAAAGAGAAAAAGTAATAAATCATGAGTAAACAGTAAAAGTGCATCATACAATTTGGAGGGCCCCTTGATGTTCTACCTGAACAAAAAAATCTGCCTGTTTAATCATTTTTAAAATTTTATTTTAATATATATATGTGTATATATATATGTATATATATATATATATAATTGGTTCAGGTTTATCAGAGTTTAGAAAGGAATTATTAACTAATCTATTAGAACCAATTTTTGATGGTACAGCAAAACAGAGCCCCAAAGTAATAAAATTAATTCCCTTGATTTATAAAGGTATTTATAAATTGTGTTAGTCTGTTTATCTAATTATACTGTCAATTCTGGGAAATATAGAGGGCAAGTGCTGTATATTACAGATGAAGAAATTGAGACCTAAGACAAAGCACTAATAAACAATGGAAATGGGGCTAGAAAATTGCTTTTCTTCTTCCCATCTAGGTCTTTTGCTGTTTTTCTCAATGCAACTCCAGTTATCCTAGGAAAAGAAAATTTGGGTGTGAGGAGGAATGGGATAAACAAAGAAGCAAACAAAACTAAAATATGAGAGTAAAAATATATGGATATTATTTTAAAACATCACAGTGATACTTCTGAATATTAAAAAAAAAGAAGACAGTGTAAATGATGGATAGGCTCTGGGACACATGAGAAAGGGAGAGTGGACAATGGACGTGGTTGCTGCCACTGCCACTGCTGCTACTGTTTAGTCACTAAATCATGTCTGACTCTTTGTGACCCAGTGGACTGAAGCCTGCCAGGCTTCTTCTGTCGATGGCATTTCTTTGGCAAGAATAATGGAGTGGGTTGCCATTTCTTTCTCCAGGGAATCTTCTCACTGGGGCGCAAACCCAAGTCTCCTGCATTGCAGGCAGATTCTTTACCACTGAGCCACCATCGTGCTAGGTCGCTTCAGTCATGTCCAACTCTTTGTGACCCTATGAGCTGTAGCCTTCCAGGCTCCTATGTTCATGGGATTCTCTAAGCAAGAATACTGAGGTAAGTTGACATGCCCTTCTGTAGTAGATCTTCCTGACCCACAATACAAACTCACATTTCTTAAGTCTCCTGCATTGGCAAGCAGGTTCTTTACCACTGGTGCCACCTGGGAAGCCCTGAGACACCTGAGAAGCCCTTAATAGGTGGTGTGTGTGTGTGTGTGCCCGTGCATGTGAACACTCAGTCTCTAGGTCATGTCCAACTCTTTGGGACCCCATGGGCTATAATCCACCATATTCCTCTGTTCATGGGATTTTCCAGGCAAAAATACTGGAGTGAGTTGCCATTTCCATCTCCAAGGGATTTCCCAGACCCAGGGGTCAAACCTGCATCTCTTGCATTGGCAGGCAAACTCTTTACCATTGCATCACCTGAGATGGGGTTTTCCCAGTGGCTCAGTGGTAAACAATCTGCCTGCAATTCAGGAATTGCAGGAAACAAAGGTTTCACCCCTGGGTTGAGAAGATCCCCTGGAGAAGGAAATGGCAACTCATTCCAGTATTCTTGGTTAGAAAATTCCATGGACAGAGGAACCTGGCAGGCTACAGTCTTGAGGTCATAGAGTCAGACACAAATGAGCATGAACCCAATGCAATCACCAAGATAAATTAGATTATTATACTATAGAAAACAACAAAAACAAAACAAAACCCAACATATTGGGATCACAAAACAGCAAATTTTTTTTTTTTTTTTCTCATGATCATATCCATCACAGTGTCCTTAAACAGGGACTATTCTGAATAAGCCTTTATTCTTGAGAATATGGCCTGGCACAGAAAGGGAGTGACTGGCATGAACTGTGTATCACCAACTTTAAAAACTCTACCTGGAAGCTCACATTTCACTGGCATTTTTAACCTTTAGATTTTCTATCATATGCATAGAAAGTGAAGAACCAGAAATGTTGCTGAATAGCTCTCTCACAATGAAGTTGGGTGTTTCAGATCAAAACCTCAATATGATATAGTGAAAACTGATTTTAGGTGAAAGTTAAGAATACACTGAACTTATTTAGAATAATATGGTTTACCACCATCATCAGGATTTTAATTGGGAAATTCTGCTTTAAGATTTCAAATAGAAATTTAGAAAATGCCACATTATTTTGATATGTTATCTATTAAATAATAGGCTGCCTTAAAATATATCTGGTACTACTCAGAGCACTGGGACTACTTTCTTGTAAGTGGTATTGATTCAGATTTTGAAGCATAACTGAAGTAGATACTGTGATGCAGCTTGGCCTAAACATATTTCCTCTGGGTGATGGAGAAAGAGGTGATATTGTCTCATACAACAATACAAATAACAAGCACTTTGGAAATACTTTGATGTTTGTCTTCTGAGTTGCTTTTTCAGCAGAAAGAAAAGAGAAAATGTAGTTTTTTTTATGCAGGGTCAAACAAAGAGCAGGGGCCAATGAAAATGAAGATGAATTATTGAAGTGTTCTGAAGCTAAGAAGAACTTGAAATCAGTTTCAGATATTTGCAGCAAAGCCAATTTCCTAATGGAAAAATTGAAATGCTGCTTTTGGTTGGATAGCATTTGACAAGAATGTATCCTCAGCATTGGGTGAGGACACACGCCACATTTATTTAATTATCTTGACAGAGGTTGTAGGAAATGAATGGTTATCATATAAAGGAACATGGTGACTTGATTCATATAAAAGGAAAAAACATGATACAAATGTGCATTTATTTATCCCTGAATTTTTGTGTGTTAATTCATTGGAATGTCTTAGAATTGATAGCTTAAATACATACAGTGGATAAATTTTTTTATGTTACTTTGTGTTACTTGATATCATCTTAAATTTCCCCAACATTAGAACCCTGAATTACAATACAAGGCAGCAAAGTGCAGAAAAATGAAATTAAGAGGCTCTCTCTAAATCATCAGTCAGGACAAATATGTTTCAATTCAGTTCAGTTCAGTTGCTCAGTCATGTCTGACTCTTTGCAACCCGATGAATCGCAGCACACCAGGCCTCCCTGTCCATCATCATTTCTTGGAGTTCACTCAAACTCATGTCCATCGAATTGGTGATGCCATCCAGCCATCTCATCCTCTGTCAGCCCCTTTTCCTCCTGCCCCCAATCCCTCCCAGCATCAGAGTCTTTTCCAATGAGTCAACTCTTCGGAAAAGAGTTGGCCATGAGGTGGCCAGAGTACTGGAGTTTCAGCTTCAGCATCATTCCTTCCAAAGAAATCCCAGGACTGATCTCCTTTAGAATGGACTGGTTGGATCTCCTTGTAGTCCAAGGGACTCTCAAGAGTCTTGTCCAACACCACAGTTCAAAGCATCAATTCTTCAGCGCTCAGCTTTCTTCACAGTCCAACTCTCGCATCCATACATGACCACAGGAAAAACCATAGCCTTGACTAGACAGACCTTCGTTGGCAAAGTAATGTCTCTGCTTTTCAATATGCTATCTAGGTTGGTCATAACTAACCTTCCAAGGAGCAAGTGTCTTTTAATTTCATGGCTGCAATCATCATCTGCAGTGATTTTGGAGCCCAAAAATATAAAGGCTGACACTGTTTCACAAAATGAAATAAGCAAGAGAAGTGGTGACCTCTTGGAAGCTCAGAAGAGAAGAGGAAGCCAAGAAGCAAATAGAAGTAATGGAGAAGGATAAACATCATTATAAAATTGCAGAGGTTAAAAAAAAGTGACAATATTATATATTGGGTTGGCCAAAAATTTCCTTCAGTTTTTAAAGTAAAAATATAATACAGTTTTCATTTTACTGAGAACTTTATTGAACAACATATCCACTTCTTTTTTCCACTGCTTCTTGCCATTTTTTAGGCAACTTCATAATTCTCTCTTCCCCTACTTTTTATCTTTTTGATCAAAGAACTGTTCCAGGTGCCTTTTACAGTCTCCCAGGGAATTGAAATTTTTATCTATTAAGAGAATTTTGTATTCCAAAATAAGTGGACATCCAAAGGTGCAATGTCTAGTGAATATGGTGGATGAATCAGAACTTCCCAGCCTGGCTATAACAGTTTTTAACAGGTCTCAAAGAAATATGTGATCTTGCATATTATCCTGATAGAAGATTATGTGTTTTCTGTTAACTAATTCCAGATGGTTTTTGTTGAGTGCTGCTTTCCATTGTTTTAATTGGGAGCAGTATTTGTAATTAATCATTTGATTTGCCAGAAGGAATTCATAATAGAGGACTCCTTTCCCATCCCACCATATATACAACATTACCTTATTTGGATAAAGACTGGTGTTTGATGTGATTCGTGGTAGTTCATAACACTTGTTCCTCAATCTCTTCCATTCCACATTAGTGTACAGTATCCACTTTTCATTGCCTGTTACAATTTGTTTTAAAAAACGGAACATACTTTTTATGTGTAAGTAGAGAATCTCATGTGGAAATACAGTCTCTTAGTTCCAGTGTCAATTCAGACCTTGAAAGCAACAGCCCTGAAATAACTCATTTTTCCCCTTTCACCAAGACTGGGATAATCATTACAATATATACTTTTTTTGGTGTTGAAAAGTCTTTCCTCATCATGACATAGCCACTTCTTCAATTGATTCCATATCTAAAATCTGGCTGACTTTTTGGCTTTGGGCTAATGAATGCTTTCAACTTCCTGCAGATTTGTATACAAACACTGTGATTGTACTCAGTTGCTCAGTTGTATCCAACTCTTTTGTGGCCCCATGGACTGTAGCCCACTAGGCTGCTCTGTCCATGAGATTCTTCCAGCAAGAATGCTGGAATGGGTTGCCATTTCTTCTAGGAGATCTTTCCAGCCCAGAGATCTAACCCATACCTCCTGCATTAGAGGCAGATTCTCTACCACTGAACCCTGGGAAGCCCCTTTTATACACATAGCTATACCCTAAATTCAGAGAAGGCAATGGCACCCCACTCCAGTATTGTTGCTTGGAAAATCCTATGGATGGAGGAGCCTGGTGGGCTGCAGTCCGTGGGATCGCGAAGTCAGACGACTGAGCGACTTCACTTTCACTTTTCACTTTCATGTATCGGAGAAGGAAATGGCAATCCACTCTGGTGTTCTTGCCTGGAGAATCCCAGGGACAGAAAAGCCTGGTACGCTGCCATCTCTGGGGTCGCACAAAGTCGGACATGACTGAAGCGACTTAGCAGCAGCAGCATACTCTAAATTTAATAAGGTAATTTTCCATGAACCAACATAGAGAATCTGTGGCAAAGTCATAGGCTGTATTACTTGACTACACTGTGGGTAAAGAAATATGTAAAATGTATACTTTTTTATCATTATGATAGGAACCAACCATTATCTTTTAATGCAACCTGATCTACTCAGTTTTTCTATGTATTCAGTGTCTTTGGTTCTATGATGACTATTAAACTGTTGACAGTACAAAGTTTTCTGTACTATTGAAGTATGGGGGATGAAGAGTTTGGTGTGAAAGAAAGATTACAAGTAGGTCAATGTTTCTATAGTATACAGTAATAGGAATTAAGTAGAAATTGTGGATGGTAGAGCATGTTTTTAGGTAAGTGACAAAGTGTAAAGATCTGAAAGTTAGGACACACTGAGCATAGATGAGGTATGGGTTTGATTCCTGGGCCAAGAAGATCCCCTGAAGGAGGATATGACAGCCCACTTCAAGTTTCTGCCTAGTAAATGCCATAGACAGAGGAGTCTGGCAGGCTAGTTCATGGGATTGCAAAAGAGTTGGACATACAGCTTAG
>SJYQ01002072.1:159674-181243 GCA_006410935.1 Redunca redunca
CATTCAATATCACAGTTATCCAAGTCTATGCCCCAACCAGTAATGCTGAAGAAGCTGAAGTTCAACAGTTTTATGAAGACCTACAAGACCTTTTAGAACTAACACCCAAAAAAGATGTCCTTTTCATTATAGGGGACTGGAATGCAAAAGTAGGAAGTCAAGAAACACCTGGAGNGCAAATTTGGCCTTGGAATGAGGAATGAAGCAGGGCAAAGACTAATAGAGTTTTGCCAAGAAAATGCACTAGTCATAGCAAACACCCTCTTCCAACAACACAAGAGAAGACTCTACACATGGACATCACCAGATGGTCAACACCGAAATCAGGTTGATTCTATTCTTTGCAGCCAAAGATGGAGAAACTTTATACAGTCAACAAAAACAAGACGGGGAGCTGACTGTGGCTCAGATCATGAACTCCTTATTACCAAATTCAGACTCAAATTGAAGAAGTAGGGAAAACCGCTAACCATTCAGGTATGATCTCAACCAAATCTCTTATGATTATACAGTGGAAGTGAGAAACAGATTTAAGGGCCTAGATCTGATAGTTAGAGTGCCTGATGAACTACGGAATGAGGTTCGTGACATTGTACAGGAGACAGGGATCAAGACCATCCCCATGGAAAAGAAATGCAAAAAAGCAAAATGGCTGTCTGGGGAGGCCTTACAAATAGCTGTGAAAAGAATAGAGGTGAAAAGCAAAGGAGAAAAGGAAAGATATAAGCATCTGAATGCAGAATTCCAAAGACTTGCAAGAAGAGATAAGAAAGCCTTCTGTGATCAATGCAAGGAAATAGAGGAAAAGAACAGAATGGGAAAGACTAGAGATCTCTTCAAGAAAATTAGAGAAACCAAGGGAACATTTGATGCAAAGATGGGCTCAATAAAGGACAGAAATGGTATAGACCTAACAGAAGTAGAAGATATTAAGAAGAGGTGGCAAGAACACATGGAAGAACTGTACAAAAAAGATCTTCACGACCCAGATAATCATGATGATGTGATCACTAATCTAGAGCCAGACATCTTGGAATGTAAAATCAAGTGGGCTTTAGAAAGCATCACTAGGAGCAAAGCTAGTGGAGGTGATGGAATTCCAGTGGAGCTGTTTCAAATCCTGAAAGCTGATGCTGTGAAAGTGTTGCACTCAGTATGCCAGCAGATTTGGAAAACTCAGCAGTGGCCACAGGACTGGAAGAGGTCAGTTTTCATTCCAATTTCAAAGAAAGGCAATGCAAAAGAATGCTCAAACTACCCCACAATTGCACTCATCTCACATGCTAGTAAGGTAATGTTCAAAATTCTCCAAGCCAGGCTTCAGCAATATGTGAACTGTGAACTTCGTGATGTTCAAGTTGGTTTTAGAAAAGGCAGAGGAACCAGAGATCAAATTGCCAACATCTGCTGGATCATGGAAAAAGGAAGAAGTTTCCAGAAAAACATCTATTTCTGCTTTATTGACTATGCCAAAGCCTTTGACTGTTTTTATCACAAGAAACTGTGGAAAATTCTGAAAGAAATGGGAATACCAGACCACCTCACCTGCCTCTTGAGAAATCTATGCAGGTCAGGAAGCAACAGTTAGAACTGAACATGGAACAACAGACTGGTTCCAAATAGGAAAAGGAGTACGGCAAGGCTGTATATTGTCACCCTTCTTATTTAACTTCTACGCAGAGTACATCATGAGAAACGCTGGACTGGAAGAAACACAAGCTGGAATCAAGATTGCCAGGAGAAATATCAATAACCTCAGATATGCAGGTGACACCACCCTTATGGCAGAAAGTGAAGAAGAGCTAAAAAGCTTCTTAATGAAAGTGAAAGAGGAGAGGGAAAAAGTTGGCTTGAAGCTCAACATTCAGAAAACAAAGATCATGGCATCCGGTCCCATCACTTCATGGGAAATAGATGGGGAAACAGTGGAAACAGTGTCAGACTTTGTTTTTTTGGGCTCCAAAATCACTGCAGATGGTGACTGCAGCCATGAAATTAAATGATGCTTACTCCTTGGAAGAAAAGTTATGACCAACTTAGATAGTATATTCAAAAGCAGAGACATTACTTTGCCGACTAAGGTCCGTCTAGTCAAGGCTATGGTTTTTCCAATGGTCATGTATGATATGAGAGTTGGACTGTGAAGAAGGCTGAGCACCGCATTATTGATGCTTTTGAACTGTGGTGTTGGAGAAGACTCTTGAGAGTCCCTTGGACTGCAAGGAGATCCAAGCAGTCCATTCTGAAGGAGATCAACCCTGGGATTTCTTTGGAAGGAATGATTGTAAAGCTGAAGCTCCAGTACTTTGGCCACCTTATGTGAAGAGTTGACTCATTGGAGAAGACTGTGATGCTGGGAGGGATTGGGGGCAGAAGGAGAAAGGGACGGCCGAGGATGAGATGGCTGGATAGCATCACGGACTCAATGGATGTGAGTCTGAGTAAACTCCGGGAGATGGTGGTGGACAGGGAGACCTGTCATGCTGCGATTCATGGGGTCGCAAAGAGTCGGGCACGACTGAGCGACTGAACTGAACTCAATTTGTTTTTCCATAAAATTTCCTGTTCATTCATTTGTTTTCTTTATTGTCTTTCAACAGCTTGACTCCAGAAGTTACAGGCGTGGTTTGGGGTGTTGACTCCTGCCTATATTCCACCAAAAAGCCTGTGGCCTTGGGCCAATTGTTGTTGCACCTGTCCATGTTCTAAGTATTCATTTATAAATTGTGACATAGTAACTCTTTACTTAAATAATTATTGTATGCATTAAACATACGAATTCACGTGTAACTCTTATCACAAGCATTTGATAAATACCTAATGAACTCTTAGATTATTTGTCTTCTTTGCCTTTTTATTGTGATGGCCTTAAAAAGTACCATACAGACATACGACTATAGAAAAGATCATAACCAAGGGCCCCAGCTATTGTGTTCTGAAATCACAGCCATGCTAGCACTGAAATCACGGACTGAGTGTTGGCAGGTCACTAAGGTAAGGCCCTCCTGGGAGACATAAGGCTTTAAAAGCTGACCTTGGCTTGAAGGCTTCTGAAGCCCTTACCAAATGTTCCTTGAGCTGCATGGAAGTCTATCATTTTTCTACCAGCTTTTTCTCCCTTTCTTCTTTCCTCAGGGTCAGACTTGCAATGTAGTCTGATTTATCTCTTTGATTCCCCATATTTTTCACAGCTACCCATTTAAAATATTTGCATCTCTACTCTCAATTTGGTATCTGATCCTCAGAGAACCCAGATACACACACACACACACACACACACTCTATACCTATCCCTACTGAGACTTTTGCTGTCTTTAGTTCTATCACCTGCAGTATTTATGCATAAATCCCTGGAATCAATATATAAGATGTATCATGGTCATATCTATGCAATTTAAGTATGCATTTCAGGAACTAAACTGGACTAGCCAATATTGCCCTTAGGGATAGATCTTGAAATTATCAAACTCATAATAAATGGATAACTTAGCCTAGTTTAATCATTATTAGAGAATGAATAAAATTCATCTTAATCATTTTTTGCAAAGAAATGGAATGAAACATGTGCTAAATCCACTGGGTATTAATTGATTAGAAGTTGTAAGTGTATTTCACTAAAATGTAATTCAGATTATAGCAATTACCACAAATTTCCTTGTTCTGTTTTTATACATGTCTATGTGTGTTAGGACACTTGCCTTGGTTTTTACAGCAAGACAGCATTTTGTGCCTTAAACACAGAAGATGAATCTCTAGGGGAGAAGGGACCTATCATTAATTAATCTAGTACTTCACAGAGTGAATTATCTCTCATTGGAGTTCTTATACTTTGATATCTTGTACTACAACATTAAGGTATCCCATTTTCACTCTATAATTTTATAATTTTACCTTATAAATTTCTACCCCAATTCTATTCTTAGTTCAGATTTAGCTCAGCACAAGTAGCTTATAAAAGTAAATAAATAAACAAATTCATGCTTTAATAAATATTAAGAAAGCAAGGCAAAAATAAAAGAGTATAAAAATATAGACTGGCCTTAAAAATACAAGTGTAATGACTATACCACCACAGAGAGCTTGTCTCAAGGCTGAAAGGTTATGTTCCATTTCTTATTGGGACACAGGAACTTTGTTGGTACCTCAGAGAGCTGTCATAGCCTCCTGTCTTTTAAGGTTTCTTTTGCCTAGCTTCTGTCACATCTCTTTGCCCTCTCCCTTGATGGGTTTGTGACACACATCCAAAGAGTGAGTTTACCTGGATGCAGCCTGACTAGACACTCCCTCTAAAAACCCTGCTTCTCTTCCAGGTAACTGATACACAGTGAAATTTCTCACCACTTCGGATGAAACCCTGTGCCACATCAAGTGGTGTAACTTGAACTTCATTTTAAGCAAAAAATTTAACCTAAGCATTCATCTAATGGATATCCAGAAATAAACACTAGATTGTGAATTCCTGAATAAAACAAAGCATTATACCCCTCATAGTGCCTTCAATTTATTTGAAGCCCAGTGTAATTTTGAGAATGAAATGTTTAATCTGTTTTCAACTTTCTGCCCAAATGATTCAATGGTGCCCTGTGTCAGCTCTGAGCTGCGGTCCCAGGTGTTAATCACAAAGTTACTCTGTACCAGCCTCAGCTCAGTATCTAAACATACAGTGCAGGGTCCTTTTCATGTCTTCATCTCTGCAGGCTCTGATAATAAAGGACATGCAGTAAGATAAACCCGTAAATCAGACTAGAATTACAAAAGTATACAGCATTCTCAACTCTCAGTTTGAAGCCAGCTTCTTAATGGTGACTCCAGCTCAAAGGTAAATATTAAAAGTAGTAAGAACTAAGACAAGTATTACAAGAAATAAATCATCTAAGAAAAAAAACAAAAAAGGAAATGGACAAATGAGTAAACTTATAAGATGTATTCTATTAGAGAAATGATCAAGATATAAAATGAGTTGCTAGTTTCCTCCTTATGAAATGACACATTTTAAGGCTGAAACTAACCACAGTAGTCCAAGGGTTAAGAAAAGAGATATCTTTATCCATAGCCAATGGGATTATAAACAGGTGTATAATTTTCTAGAGGCAATTTATTAATAAAAAGCCCTATCCCCGAGTCCTTTCTTTTGCCTTGCCATCTCCTAGGTCATGGGTCCCCAACCTCCAGGATCTAACACCTGATGATCTGAGGTGGATTGATATAATAATAGAAAATGGAGTGCACAATAAATGTAATGTGCTTCAAATATCCCTAAAACACCTCTCTCCTTGGTCTGTGGAAAATTGTCTTCCACAAAATTAGTCCTAGGTGTCAAAAAGGTTGGGGACCACTGGTAGGTGATGCTAGTGGAGGTGGCAGCTAGCTGTTATCTAGCCTCCCTCTTGTCTCCAGACATGACATAGAGTCACAAATGATAAACAGGTGGAACTAAAGTGTTCACTATAAATCACATTGATACGAGAAAACAGAGAAAACTTACAGGAAAAAATTATGTGCAGATGATATGTAGAGGAGATTTAAGAGGCAGTTTGTTTAATGGGAGAGAAAAACAGCCAAACCAAATAGTTTGATAAGAGTCAAATCTTACTGTAGAAAAATTGCTCAGATATTTCTCCTAAAAACCAAAAAGATGCCATTAAAAAAAAAAATCCACAGTTCTCTCTTGAGATTTGATTATGGGCTCCTATCACTATCCTATCTTTTTGGGCTCCAAAATCACTGTAGATGGTGATTGCAGCCATGAAATTAAAAGACGCTTACTCCTTGGAAGAAAAGTTATGACCAACCTAGATAGCATATTCAAAAGCAGAGACATTACTTTGCCGACTAAGGTCCGTCTAGTCAAGGCTATGGTTTTTCCCGTGGTCATGTATGGATGTGAGAGTTGGACTATGAAGAAGGCTGAGGGCTGCAGAATTGATGCTTTTGAACTATGGTGTTGGAGAAGACTCTTGAGAGTTCCTTGGACTGCAAGGAGATCCAACCACTCCATTCTGAAGGAGATCAGCCCTGGGATTTCTTTCGAAGGAATGGTGCTAAAGCTGAAGCTCCAGTACTTTGGCCACCTCATGCGAAGAGTTGATTCATTGGAAAAGACTCTGATGCTGGGAGGGATTGGGGGCAGGAGGAGAAGGGGGTGACAGAGGGTGAGATGGCCACATGGCATCACTGACTCAATGGACGTGAGTCTGAGTGAACTCCAGGAGTTGGTGATGGACAGGGAGGCCTGGCGTGCTACGATTCATGGGGTCGCAAAGAGTCGGATACGACTGAGTGACTGAACTAAACTGAACTGAATCATCTCTTTGAGGGCTTCCCTGGTGATTCATTGGTAAAGAACCCCTCTGCCAATGCAGGAGACACAGGTTCTATCCCTGGGTCAGGAGATTTCCTGGAGAAGGAAATGGCAACCCACTCCATTATTCTTGCCTGGGAAATCCCATGGACAGAGGAATCCGACAGGCTGTAGTCCATGGGGTGACAAAAGTCAGACATGATTTAGCAACTAAAAAACAACAACCATCTCATTAGGTTTCTTCTTCATGTCTGTGGGTGTTTAGTCATTATTTGTGTCTGACTCTTTTGCGATACTCCATGGACTATAGCCTACCAGGCTCTTTTGTCCATGGGATTTCCTAGGCAAGAATAATGGAATGTGTTGCCATTTCCTTCTCCAAGGGATTGAACCTGCGTCTGCATTGGCAGGCAGATCCTTTACCACTGAGCCATCAGGGAAGCCTGTCTTTGGATGTAGAATATCTGTTTTTTTCGTAGGTTCCAATCTTATTTATCAATAGTTATACAGCAGTTAGTTGTAATTTTGGATTTCTTGAGAGAGGAGGTGAGCTAAAGTCCACCTTGAAAGAAGGAATGAAGAGTCTGCTGCATTTTTCCTTTTTCTTCTCATTAAATATGTTCTCTTTTGCATGGCTCATGGGTACTAATGGAGGATATAGACAGGAGGTCACTAACATTCCATAGTAAGCATCTCTTGAATTTCTAGCCCAGAGTATATACATTTCTCATTGCTTTGTCTGCCTATGTATATATTTCTTGATCTGTCCCCTAATCATAGTATGTTTAACCAGGTGTGAACCCAGAACTCATTCTAGGCCAATCTAATTCTTCCCCTTGGAAATTTGGGTTCAGAGATATTTCAGGTTACTATCTTTTAATCTCTCAAAATGAAACTTGTATTCTGTGAATCCTTATGTACTTAAAAATGTCATATTTACAGGATATATATTTTTATTTTAGCAAACACACATATTGCACTTGCTATATGCCAGTCAGTATTCTAAGTAAGTGTGTGGAGAATGAAGAGATAAAGAAACCATACCAGTTCATAGAAAAGGAGATAAATGACATGGATAGCTATTTGGGTTCTTGAAATATTTCCGTTTCAGTGTCTAGTTTCTCTTGGGCCTTGAATTCACCAAATAAAGTTTCTGCCATTGTTTTCAATGACATATCCTTTATATTTATAATAAACTTCCTTGATATGCATCTTTCTCCGTTATTTATTTACTTTACTTGAGCAGGTTTATTTTACCAAAACAATGTCTAAAGTTGACTCTAAAATGGGGTGAGCAGATGTTTCAGCTTTATACTTAAAAGTTGCTCATTAGTTTTGGAATTAAAAAGTATGTGAATAGTTACTATATAAGCAGTGAGATACACCTCTTTAGTAACATAATTCTTTCAATTCAGAAATGAAAGAGACACGTGTACCCCAATGTTTATTGCAGCACTGTTTATAATAGCCAGGACATGGAAGCAACCTAGATGTCCATCAGCAGATGAATGGATAAGACAGCTGTGGTACATATACACAATGGAGTATTACTCAGCCATTAAAAAGAATACATTTGAATCAGTTCTAATGAGGTGGGTGAAACTGGAACCTATTATACAGAGTGAAGTAAGCCAGAAAGAAAAACACCAATAGAGTATACTGATGCATATATATGGAATTTAGAATGATGGTAATAATAACCCTGTATGCGAGACAGAAAAAGAGACACAGATGTATAGAACAGTCTTTTGGACTCTGTGGGAGAGGGAGAGGGTGGGATAATTTGGGAGAATGGCATTGAAACATGTATAATATTATATATGAAATGAGTCGCCAGCCCTAGTTCAATGCATGATACTGGATGCTTGGGACTGGTGCACTGGGACGACCCAGAGGGATGGTATGGGTAGAGAGGAGGGAGGGGGGTTCAGGATGGGGAACTCGTGTATACCTGTGGTGGATACATGTTGATGTATGGCAAAACCAATACAATATTGTAAAGTAATTAACCTCCAATTGAAATGAATAAATTTATATTAAAAAATAACATAATTCTTTCTTGAAATTATTAAAGCAGTATTTGCACACAATTAACTATTATTTAGCAAGCTGAATTTTCTGAAACTAATTAATAAGAAAATGATTTTAAGAAAGTGCTACAAAATAGCATTTGGGAATTTTAAGCATTACTTTAAGTAACATTTCAGGTGCTCTTACTTATGCCTTGACAACCATGAAAGTGCCACTTTTTTGGGTACAAAAGGTAATGTATAATTGATACTTTACCACATAGTTATTTTATAATAACAAAAGGAATTTAAGTTAACTTGTATTTGGAAATTGTTCTTTAAGAAAGTGTGTGAAAAACGATGATTAAATGTCAAAGTATTTTTAATTTAGTTTTCATTTGACAATTTTTCTCATATACTTAAAGCCCTCAGAATTTTCTTCATTGTACAGAAAATAAAACTAAAGGCAATAAACTGTAAATAATTTACTCAAATTCATGCAGAACCAAATTCAAATCATTCCAGTTTCATAGCACAAAGTTTCTTCATGATATCTTCTTAGCTAATATGGAGCCATAACTATATTCCAGAGGAAAAAAAATATTTAATAATGAAAAAACTTTCATTTATATAAGTACTTAGAGTTTAAAGAAATATCATTACAACATTTTCTAGTTTAAAATAATTTCAATAAATCTGATTGAATATGAGGAGTTTTTCTGCTCTTCTGGAATGTGTAATTTCTAAAGATCAGTAGGATTCAACACACATTGAATCCTCCTAACCTATATGAGCTCCTAAACAGAGCCCCAGATCCTGAAAACCCATTGAGCAAAACTTCTGTAGGCAAGTAAAAGCTCCTGAAAGACAAGCCTTGCTGAAAGGGCTATGAAAAACTGGCTTCACAAATTGACAGATAGTGGTTTATTCTTAAGAAAGGAGGTAGAAAGAAACTGTCTTGAATATGCTGTTCATTTTTACAGATTGGAAATATTTTAGAGATAGTGGAAGAAAAACACTCTATAAGATAGCATTACAAAGATTTAATATAACATTACTAATTTCTAGTAACCAAATGCCACACTAACCATGAACACAACAAAAACAAGTATTTCAAATTGTGCTTGCTTTAGCTGGAAATATGCCTTCAGCCAAAAAGTTACCTTTCATACTTCTCCATGAAGTTGTCTTAGGCATTCTTTGGCAATCTCCATACACTCTGATACAATCACTACATAGCACAGATTCTGTGTTCCAAAACACAGAGAAAGTTGGTAGTCCTGAAAACGGTGATCAACACATACAATTAAACACATCCTAAACTCTGATTGGATTCATTAATCCCATATGCTCTCTGATGGATTTATCTCTATCCCATCTGGTTAGAATTTCTATCTCCTTATACTTTAGATCAGAGGGTGAAGGTTTTGTTTTATCTTATTTTGGGTATTTAGTTAGGAATGGAGTTTTGGGCTAGATTTTGTTCAAAATATTCATAGTATGTGAAATCTTATAGGTATAAACTAGGTGCTTACCAGAACCTCCCTTTAAAACACTCTTTAAGTGTTTTAAGATTTTACTTTATTATAGGCTTTTCTATTTTTAATCACTACATTGTTTTTAATATTTAATTNAATAAGTAAACTACATAAACTTTAGTACACAAATTGTGATCCACTGGAGAAAGGAATGACAAACCACTTCAGTATTCTTGCCTTGAGAACCCAATGAACAGTATGAAAAGGCAAAAAGATAGGACACTGAAAGATGAACTCTCCAGGTTGGTAGGTGCCAAAAATGCTACTGGAGAAGAGTAAAGAAATATCTCCAGAAAAAATGAAGAGAGGGAACTAAAGCAAAAACAGCACCTCCAGAAAAAATGAAGAGAGGGAACTAAAGCAAAAACAGCACCCAGTTGTGGATGTGACTGGGGAAAAAGTAAATTCCAATGCTGTAAAAGCATATTATTTTGCATAGGAACATGTATGGAATGCATAATATTGCATAGGAACCTGGAATGTTAGGTCCATGAATCAAGGAGAGTTGGAAGTGGTCAAACAGAAGATGGCAAGAGTGAACATCGACATTTCAGGAATCAGCTAAGTAAAATGGACTGGAATGGGTGAATTTAACTGAGATGACCATTATATCTACTACTATAGGCAAGAATCATTTGAAGAAATGGAGTAGCCATCATAGTCAACAAAAGAGTCCGAAATGCAGTACTTGGATGCAAACTCAAAAATGACAGAATGATCTCTATTCATTTCCAAGGCAAATCATTCAGTATCACAGTAATCCAAGCCTATGCCCTCAACAGTAATTCTGAATAAGCTGAAGTTGAACAGTTCTATGATGACCGACAACACCTTCTAGAACTAAACCCCAAAAAAGATGTCCTTTTCATTATAGGGGACTGGAATGCAAAAGTAGGAAGTCAAGAAATACCTGGAGTAAAAGGAAAATTTGGGGTTGGAATACAGAGTGAAGAAAGGCAAAATCTAATAGAGTTTTGCCAAAAGAACACAACTGTCATAGCAAACACCCTCTTCCAACAACACAAAAGAAGACTCTACACATGGACGTCACCAGATGGTCAACACTGAAATCAGATTAATTATGTTATTTACAGCCAATGACGGAGAAGCTCTAACAGTCAGCAAAAACAAGACTGGGATTTAACTGTGGCTCAGAACATGAACTCCTTATTGCCAAATTCAGAATTAAATGGAAAAAAATAGGGAAAAACACTAGACCATTCAGGTATGACCTACATCAAATCCCTTATGATTATACAGTGGAAGTGACAAATAGATTCAAGGAACTAGCTAGACAGAGTGCCTGAAGACCTATGGATGAAGGTTTGTGACATTGTACAGGAAGCAGTGATCAAGAACATTCCCAAGAAAAAGGAATGCAGAAAGGCAAAATGGTTATCTGAGAAGGCCTTACAAATAACTATGAAAAGAAGAGAAGTGAAAGGCAAAGGAGAAAAGGAAGGATATACCTATTTGAATGCAGAGTTACAAAGAATGACAATGAGAGATAAGGAAGCCTTCCTCAGTGACCAATGCAAAGAAAAAGAGGAAAACAATTGAATGGGAAAGACTAAAGATCTCTTCAAGAAAATTGGAGATACAGGACAGAAATGACATGGATCTAACAGAAGCAGAAGAAGCAGAAGATATTAAGAGAGGGGGCAAGAATACACAGAAGAACTATACAAAAAATATCTTCATGATTCAGGTAACCATGTCCTGTTCTAACTGTTGCTTCCTGACCTGCATACAGATTTCTCAAGAGGCAGGTCAGGTGGTCTGGTATTCCCATCTCTTTCAGAATTTTCCACAGTTTATTGTGATCCACATAGTCAAAGGCTTTGATGTAGTCAATAAAGCAGAACCAGATGTTTTTCTGCAACTCTCCTGCTTTTTCGATGATCCAGTGGATGTTGGCAATTTGATCTGTGGTTTCGCTGCCTTTTCTAAAACCAGCTTAAACATCTGGAAATTGATGGTTCATGTATTGCTGAAGCCTTGCTAGAGAATTTTAAGCATTACTTCACTACCGAGTGAGATGAGTGCAATTGTGTAGTAGTTTGAGCATTCTTTGTCATTACCTTTATTTTGGATTAGAACTTTCCTTTCCAGTCCTGTGGGCACTGTTGAGTTTTTCATATTTTCTGGCATATTGAGTGCAGAACTTTCACAGCATCATCTTTTGGGACTTGAAATAGCTCAACAGGAATTCCATCACCTCCACTAGCTTTGTTCATAGTGATGCTTCCTAAGGCCCACTTGACTTTACATTCCAGGATGTCTGGCTCTAGGTGAATGTGAGTGATCACACCATCATGACTACCTGGTTCACGAAGATCTTTTTTGTACAGTTCTTCTGTGTATTCTTTCCGCCTCTTCTTAATATCTTCTGCTTCTTTTAAGTCTATACCATATCTGTCCTTCACTGAGCCCATCTTTGCATGAAATATTCCCTTGGTATCTCTAATTTTCTTGAAGAGAACTTTAGTCTTTCCCAATCTGTTGTTTTCCTCTATTTCTTTGCATTGATCACTGAGGAAGGTTTTATCTCTCCTTGCTATTCTTTGGAACTCTTCATTCAAATGGGTATAACTTTCCTTTTCTCCTTTGCTTTTCACTTCTTTTCTTTTCACAGCTATCTGTAAGGCCTCCTCAGACAGCCATTTTGCTTTTTTTGCCTTTCTTTTTCTTGGAGATGCTCTTGATTACTTTCTCCTGTACAATGTTGTGAACCTCTGTCCATAGCTCAACAGGCATTTAGTCTATCAAATCTATTTCTCACTCTCACTGTATTGTCATAAGGGGTTTGATTTGGTTCATATCTGAATGTCCTAGTGGTTTTCCCCACTTTCTTCAATTTAAGTCTAAATTTGGCAATAAGGAGTTCATGATCTGAGCCACAGTCAGCTCCCACTATTGTTTTGCTGACTGTATAGAGCTTCTTTGTCTTTGCTGCAAAGAATATAATTAATCAGATTTCAGTGTTGACCATCTGGTGATGTCCATGTGTAGAGTCTTTTCTTGTGTTATTGGAAGAGGGTGTCCTATGACCAGTGCGTTCTCTTGGCAGAAATCTACTAGCCTTTACCCTGCTTCATTCTGTACTCCAGGGCCAAAATTACCTGTTACTCCAGGTGTTTCTTGACTTCCTACTTTTTTATTCCAGTCCCCTATAATGAAAAGGACATCTTTTCAGGGTGTTAGTTCTAAAAGGACTTGTAGGTCGTCATAGAACCATTCAACTTCACTTCTTCAGCATTATTAGTCAAGGCATAGACTTGGATTACCATGATATTGTATGATTTGCCATAGAAATGAACAGAGATCATCCGGTCATTTTGGAGACTGCATCCAAGTACTGCATTTTGGACTCTTCTGTTGACTATGATGGTACTCCATCTCTTCTAAGGGATTCCTGCCCACAGTAGTAGATATAATGGTCATCTGAGTTAAATAAGTATGTATGCAGGATCAGTACTTATTGTGAGGTCCCTATTTATGTAAGCATTTGATTTAAAATTATTCATCATCTCATGACAAGTATAATGATTTACTGGTGAAGATTTTGAATGGTTCATGGATTTACATTTTTAATAATTTTCTCATCAGCTCATGTGAAAATTATTTATAGTGAAGTACCATATCTTCCCATTCAGGTCCAGGAACCAACTCTTCATGTTCTTTCTCTGTTGCCAAATGTGTATTTCTTGGCTGATGTCTTATCTGTCTCTGTGAGGAATAACTAGCAAGTCCATTGCTACAATGGCTCTTTTTAAATTTACTTCAGTTGAGTTTTATTATTTCTTCATCTTGTCTCAATNTAAAATAATTCTAAAGGAGACATCTGGGAATGGCAGGTCCTTGCTGTAGGATATATTCCTGATTGTGAATATTTAAAACACTTGTCAAAGATATACCCATTTGAATGCAGAGTTCTAAAGAATAGTAAGAAGAGATAAGAAAGCCTTTCTCAGTGATTAATGCAAAGTAATAGAGGAAAACAATAGAATGGGAAAGACTAGAAATCTCTTCAAAAAATTAGAGATACAAAGGGAACATTTCATCCAAATATGGGCTCGATAAAGGACAGAAACAGTAGAGACCTAAGAGAAGCAGAAGATATTAAGAAGAGGTGGAAAGAATACATGGAAGAACTGTACAAAAAAGATCCTCATGACCAAGATAATCACGATAGTGTGATCACTCACCTAAAGCCAGACATCCTGGAATGTGAAGTCAAGTGGGCCTTAGGAAGCATCACTATGAACAAAGCTAGTGGAGGTGATGGAATACCAGTTGAGCTATTTCAAATCCTGAAAGATGACGCTGTGAAAGTGCTGCACTCAATATGCCAGCAAATTTGGAAAACTCAGCAGTGGCCACAGGACTGGAAAAGGTCAGTTTTCATTCCAATCCCAAAGAAAGGCAATGCCAACGAATGCTCAAACTACCACATAATTGCACTCATCTCACATGCTAGCAAAGGAATGATCAAAATTCTCCAAGTCAGGCTTTAACTGTACATGAACTGTGAACTTGCAGATGTCAAGCTGGTTTTAGAAAAGGCAGAGGAACCAGAGATCAAATTGCCAACATCCGTTGAATCATCTAAAAAGCAAGAGAGTTCCAGAAAAACTTCTATTTCTGCTTTATTGAAGCCTTTGACTGTGTGGATCACAATGAATTGTGGAAAATTCTGAAAGAGATAGGAATGCCAGACCACCTGGCTTGCCTCTTGAAAAACCTGTATGCAGGTCAGGAAGGAACAGTTAGAACTGGACATGGAACAATAGACTGTTTCCAAATAGGAAAAGAAGTATGTTAAGGCTGTGTACTGTCACCCTGCTTATTTAACTTATATGCAGAGTACATCATGAGAAATGCTGGATTGGAAGAAACACAAGCTGAAATCAAAATTGTTGGGAGAAATATCAATAACCTCAGATATGCAGATGACACCATCCTTATGGCAGAAAGTGAAGAATAACTAAAGAGCCTCTTGAGGAAAGTGAAAGAAGATAGTGAAAAATTTGTCTTAAAGCTCAACATACAGAAAACAAAGATCATGGCATCCGGTCCCATCACTTCATGGGAAATAGGTAGGGAAACAGTGGAAACAGTGTCACACCTTGCTTTTTTTTGGCTCCAAAATCACTGCAGATGGTGATTGCAACCATGAAATTAAAAGACGCTTACTCCTTGGAAGGAAAGTTATGACCAACCTAGACAGTATATTAAAAAGCAAAGAAATTACTTTGCCTACAAAGGCCCATCTAGTCAAGGCTATGGTTTTTCCAGTGATAATGTATGGATGTGAGAGTTGGACTGTAAAGAAACTGAGTGCCGAAGAATTGATGCTTTTGAACTGTGGTGTTTGAGAAGGCTCTTGAGAGTGCCTTGGACTGTGAGGAGTTCCACCAGTCCATCCTAAAGGAGATCAGTCCTGGGTGTTCATTGGAAAAACTGATGTTGAAGCTGAAACTCCAATACTTTGGCCACCTGATGCGAAGAGATGACTCGTTTGAAAAGACTCTGATGCTGGGAAAGATTGAGGGCAGGAGGAGAAGGGAGTGACAGGGGATGATTGGATGGCATCACCAACTCGATGGACATGGGTTTGGGTGAACTCTGGGAGTTGGTGATGGACAGGGAAGCCTGGCATGCTGTGGTGCATGGGGTCACAAAGAGTTGGACATGACTGAAGACTGAACTAAACATGATATTTCCTCTAAGTCTGGAGAGTTTTTAAATACATGCAACTCTTAAAAATTATTTGTAATTAATTTTTATTGGAGTATAGGTGCTTTACAAATTTCTTTTAATTTCTACCATACAGCAAAATAAATCAGCTATACATAAACATATATCCCCTCTTTTGTGGATTTCATTCCCATTTAGGTGCCACAGAGAACATTGAGTAGAGTTCCCTTTGCTATATAGTAGGTTTTCTTTAGTTATGTATTTTATTCATATTAGTACGTATATGTCAATCCCAATCTCTGAATTCAATCCACCCCCACTTCCTCCTTTGGTATCCATATATTTGTTCTCCAGATATATGTATCTAAGTTTCTGCTTTTTAAATAAGTTCATTGGTATCATTTTTTATAGATTCCACATATAAGCAATATTATACAATATTTGCTTTTCTCTTTCTGACTTACTTCACTCTCTCTGATAATCTCTAGGTGCACATAAATCTCTACAAATGACACTAATTCATTATTTTTATGGCTGAGTAACATTCCATTCTATACATGCATCCATTCCTCTCTTGACAGACATATAGGTTGCCTCTGTGTCCTGGCTATTGTAAATAGTGCTGCAGTGGACATTGGCATCGCATGTATTTTTTTCCGAATTGTGCTTTTATCAGGATATATGTCCAAGAGTGGGCTTCCCAGGTGGCACTAAGTGGTAAAGAACTCATCTGCCAATGCAGGGGAGGAGATGTAAGAGATGCAGATTTAATCTCTGGGTGAGGAAAAGCCTCTGGAGGAGGGCATGGCAACCCACTCCAGTATTCTTGCTTGACAAATTCCATGCACAAAGGAGCCTGGTGAATTATAGTCCATAGGGTTGCAAAAAGTCAGACTTGACTGAAGCAATTTAGAATGCCCAATAGTGGGAGCGCTACATCATATGGGAGTTCTATTTTTAGTTTTTTTTAAGAAACGTCCATACTGTTCTCTGTAGTGACTTGTTTCAATTTATAATCCCACCAACAGTGTAAGAGGGTTCCTTTTCTCCACACCCTCTTCATAATTTATTGCTTGTAGAGTTTGTGGTGATGGCCACTATGACTACTGTGAGTGATACCTCATTGCAGTTTTGATTTGCATTTTTCTAATAATCAGTGATGTTAAACATCTTTCAGACTTTCCTGGTAGCTCATATGGTAAAGGATCTGCCTACATGCAGGAGAGATGAGTTAGATCCCTGGGTAGGGAATATTGTTTGTTTGTTTGTTTGTTTCTTATATTGAGCTCCATGAACTCTTTGTATATTTTGGAGATTAATTCCTTGTCAGTTGCTTTGTTTGTGAATATTTTCTCCCATACTGAAGGTTGTCTTCTATATTGTTCATGGTTTTCTTTGCTGTTCAAAAGTTTTAAAATCTCATTAGGTCCCATTTGTTTATCTTTGTTTTTATGTTCATTATTCTAGGAAGTGGGTCCAAGGAGATATTGCTGCAATTTATGTCAAAGAATATTCTGCCTATTTTCCTCTAAGAGCTTTATAGTTTCAATTCTTACATTTAGGTCTTTAGTCCATTTTGAGTTCATGTTTGTGTGTAGTATTAGGGAGTAGAATTTCATTCTTTTACATGTAGCTGTCCAGTTTTCCCAGCACCACTTATTGTCCATCCATTTTGTGCAGAGAATCAAGATTTGAAGGAGTCCTAAAGGCACTGTGAGTCCCAGGGCTCATAGTAGGTCATGATCTAAGCTCAGGATGCCCTGCTTGAATGGAACTGCCATCTTGCCCAACCCTAGCACCACAGGGAGACTTGTAAAGAACATTATAAGGAAAGCACTGCAAGTTCAGGCTCCAGAAGTTTGAACCCTGGAACCATTTCTAAACGTTTTCACTTCATGAAACACCATCATCTCTTGATGCCTACAGTGTTTTTCTAACTCTCCTATCAAAGTCACATCTGCCAACTCTTATTCCATTCTCTTCATTTCAGCAAGAATGAGATCTCTGACATAATCATTCAATTCTACTTTATTTTTAAAGCCCTTCAATTTCCTGTTTTTCTCAGAATTAAACATCCAGACCCTTCAGCTAACTTGTAAGTATCTTAGCTGTTGTTTAATGTTTTAATCTTGTCTCATTTCTCTCTTTTTCTCCCTTGTTTTTCCCACCATACTGTATTTGTCTGTATTTAAAAAAGCATGCTTTTAAATACATACTTTTTTAAACAGGGGAATTTCCTAGAAGCATTAAGTCTGTCCACCACTCACTGCTCCTTTATCTGCTCTTGCAAGCTCTTCCTGTAGGCATCTCCTCCTGGAATTTTTACTTTCCTTCTGGATAAGGCAGATTTAACTGTTATGCTCATTTATGGTAGCTGACATTTTATTCAGACCCCTTGTAATTATTGGGCAGTATCTGTCATCCCCTTTATGCAATAAGTCCCATGACAGCAAGCACTGAATCATACCTGTTCACTGTACAACCCCCATGGATAGTATGGTACCAGTACATAGTACATGGATAGTTAATGAATAGTTGTTGGCTAAACTATTTTTTTTCATATCTAGCTTATGAGTGGGTATAGTCTACCTTCACATTATTTTTTAATTAATTAAAAAATATGGAAATATAGAAGGGAATTATGCTGGACACAGAATTCCCATCGCCAATCTAACAATTTGTCAGTATATTTTATATTTATTTCATCTTTTTTATTCTGTGTGCCGAGTCACCTCAGTTGTGTCTGTCTCTTTGCAAACCCACAGACTATAGCCACCTAGGCTTCACTGTCTATGGGATTCTCTAGGCAAGAACACTGAAATGGGTTTCCATGCCCTCCTCCAGGGGATCTTCCCAACCCAGCGCTGGAACCTGTGACTTTTATGTCCCCTGCATTGGTAGGTGGGTTCTTTACCACCAACGCCTTCTGGGAAGTGCTAATGGTAAATGGTAAATGTTTCTTATTCTAACATTTAAAAAGAATCTTATGTTATCTACTCCAAAATACTTTAATAAGAGTATTAAAAATCAAAGACATTCTCCTATATAAATTAACCAGAATGATATCTAAAAAAATAATAATTCTTTGGTATCATCTAACTCCTAGTGTATATTCTTATTCCTCCAGATTTTCTTAAAATACCTTTGTTAGGTTACTTGTTCAAATCAGTATCTGACAAAATCTATACATTTCATTTGACTATTATGTCACTGAAACCCCTTAGATAGAAACAGTACCACATTTTTTTATGATTAAGCTTAATGAAGAAAGAAATCAATTTTTCCTATTGAGAGTCCCATCTTCTGAATTTGTCTGATTGATTTCTCATGTCTTTTAAAGTGTTCTTATTCTCTTGTATTTAGCATTGGTTGAAGGTTAGATCTAACAAGCTGGTTAGATTCAAGCTAAATGTTTTGTCAAGAATATGTCATAGGTGATGTTGTACCTTCATTCTGAAGTATATTAAGGTTCACTGAGTGTATAATTGTGTTACTATTATTAATCCCAAGGTAGATCAGTGGGCAAAGAACTGTTCCAGTTTTCACACCATATCTGAGAGGAGGTCAAACATTAGGATAAAGTATACAACTGAAAATAATTTAATGGACTTCTTGAATATTTACTGAATAAATTTTGCTTAGCTTTCTTATTTTCCATTGCAAATCTATTTTAAGTGTTGATTTACAAAAATTGCACAATATGATAGTGCAAATTAAGTTTTATTGGGACAAAATGAGGACTGTAGCCTGGGAAGTATCACCTCAGATAGCTTTGAGAAACTGCCCCAAAGAGGTAGGTGGGAAAAGCTAATATATGTGACTTTCATGAAGGGGAGTTCATTGCAAAAGTTTTCTGTTCGCAAGAAGTTGGTGTCACCAGGAAGGGTTTGATTATTTTTCTAGATATGTGAAAATATAAGGATTGGGCTCATAAAATCAGCTCCTGAAAATATCTAACTATCTGAAGACTTGTTCTGCCAGTTCTGCTTGTTCTCAGAGCAGAGTACCTCATCCCCAACCACCACTCTGAACTCCCTTCAGGGACAGTTGAAGGTCAGCAGTACATGATTTAATCCTTGTAGAGGCAGATGGCAAGTGCCCATGGTAATTGCCAATGTGTACTTGACATAAATATCCAACTAAGTGAAATTACTTCTTATAGAAATATTTGGAAACTTTTGATAAGACTCTCAAAGGCTGATGGAGAAATTTTAAAACCATGTTATAAAATATAGATTCAACAAGTAAATGGCCGAAGTTCCTATGATAAAACATTAGAATGCACATAACTGACAACATATTTCTAGTCAATCACTGACTACAGATTATGCATTCAGGCATACAATTAAGGTTTATTACTATACAACTGGGTTTAGAGATTGCAACAAACTAACACAGTCATAACAGGTTTATAATCTAAATCGTAGTGCTCTTAAAATTGTCCTATGCTGATCAGGCAGTTTATCTTTGATGCTTATTTCCCTTATACTCAATTAAAAACTAAAACTTGGATTCCAAGCAAATTAATTAACCCTCTTAGTTACTTAGTTGTTTTAGTTTCATTAAGCTAAAGTAATCAAATCACCTCATTCTGAAAACCTTGGGAAGATAAATTTAATGGCTTTCAACTGTGAAGGGACAGAAACAAAGCTCAGTGGAGAGATAGGATCTCAATAGTCAAGTCATTTTGATTAGGCATGAGGTACTTGGGGCTTCCCCATGAACAACTAATTCTTGGATAGCCCTGTAATTCCATTTTGAGTATAGCATATCATACCTAAGAAGAGTGAATATTTTAAGGTGCTGTATCTGCATATAGAGTCTTTCCTGGTAGCTCAGCTGGTAAAGATTCCTGTTGCAACTCAGGAGACCCACTTCAGTATTTTTGGGCTCCCCTGGTGGCTCAGTTGGTAAAGAATCTGCCTACAATGTGGGAGACCTGGGTTTGTTCCCTAGGTTGGGAAGATCCCCTGGAGGAAGGCATGGCAACCCACTCCAGTATTCTTATCTGGAGAATCCCCATGGACAAAGGAGCCTGTCTTCCATGAGGTTGCAAAGAGTCAGACATGACTGAATGACTAAGCTCAGTATATCTGCATATACACAGGAAAATATTAGTACTAATGGTCATTTACCATAGTCTTTGGACTCAAAATCAGGACCTCTTCCCCCCTCCTCTTATTGTTCCTTCTCCATTTTCTGAAAAAATATAAGTAAACAACAAAACCATATCTTCCAGTTTGATCTGTAATGTGAAATCTATATGCACTTTTGTTTTATAACTCTTTGCCACAAATTTATTAACCATTACTGGTATTCAAATTTTACAGATGAGGAAACTGAAGCTCTTTGAAATTTGAGGTTAAAAAAAGAAGATTCCCAAGGTGACATCAAGGTGATATTGCTACAGAGGTTGGAACTGAGACTAGACTCAAACTCTGAAAACAAACAACATGTTCTTAAGTACTCCTTAGGGAACTGATGGAGAAGGCAATGGCACCCCACTCCAGTACTCTTGCCTGGAAAATCCCATGAATGGATCCTGGTGGGCTGCAGTCCATGGGGTCGCTGAGAGTTAGACACGACTGAACAACTTCACTTTCACTTTTCACTTTCATGCATTGGAGAAGGAAATGGCACCTCACTGCAGTCTTCTTGCTTGGAGATTTAGGGATGGGAGAGCCTGGTGGGATACCGTCTTTGGGGTCACACAGAGTCGGACATGACTGAAGCAACTTAGCAGCATCAGCGGCAGAGAACTGAAGGACATAAGATAGTCCAGTCTTTACTCATGCACCTTGAAACAAAAAAGCAGCGGTGGAGTGGTTTGCAACCAATTATGCATTGTTATTATGCCACAATGCATCCAAAAGTACTTTCTGTCATTACAATAATTGCAAAAAAAATTAACACTAATGCATAAATTTTAAATCTTACTCTGTTTTCCAATTATATCTTTTGTCAACTAAATTCTCTTAAGAGTCTACCTTAGTAAATGTAGAATATTTGGGGAAATTTAAT
>SJYQ01002072.1:189680-245886 GCA_006410935.1 Redunca redunca
GTGTCATCTGCATATCTGAGGTCATTGATATTTCTCCCCGCAATCTTGATTCCAGCTTGTGTTTCTTCCAGTCCAGTGTTTCTCATGATGTACTCTGCATAGAAGTTAAGTAAGCAGGATGACAATATACAGCCTTGACGTACTCCTGTTCCTATTTGGAACCAGTCTGTTGTTCCATGTCCAGTTCTAACTGTTGCTTCCTGACCTGCATATAGATTTCTCAAGAGGCAGGTCATGGAAAAGCAAGAGAGTTCCAGAAAAACATTTATTTCTGCTTTATTGACTATGCCAAAGCTTTTGACTGTGTGGATCACAATAAACTGTGGAAAATTATGAAAAATGGGAGTACCAGACCACCTGCCTGCCTCTTGAGAAATCTAACAAATACTTAGGTTTTGTTAAAAAATGAAAAGAAACAAGGAATTTTAGGCAGGGTGCTTAGATAAGAAAGAAAGAAAAGGATTACAGATTAGAAAAAGAGAAAACTAAAACTATGTTTATTTGCAGAGAACATGGCCCTGCATACAGAAGATCAGAAACCTGCAAAAAGTGAAAAAAGAAGAGGAAATTTTAAAAATTAATCAATGAGTATAACATATAAATGTCTAAAAATCATTGGTACTGTGGGTGCCACAATGAATAATGTGATAATTAATGAAATTAAAATAAATTTTATAGCATCAAAAAGAATGAAAAATTAAGGAATAAATTTAACAAAGAACTGTAACATTTCTGTACTGAAAATATATTAAGAAATCAGTTCAGTTCAGATCAGTCATTCTGTTTTGTCCAACTCTGCAACCCTATGAATCACAACATGCCAGGCCTCCCTGTCCATCGCCAACTCCCGGAGTTCACTCAGACCCACGTCCGTCGAGTCGGTGATGCAATCAGTTCATCTCATCCTCTGTAGTCCCCTTCTCCTCCTGGCCCCAATCCCTTCCAGCATCAGGGTCTTTTCCGATGAGTCAACCCTTCAGATAATGTGGCCAAAATACTGGAGTTTCAGCTTCAGCAACAGTCCTTCCAATGAACACCCAGGACTGATCTCCTTTAGGATGGACTGGTTGGATCTCCTTGCAGTCCAAGGGACTCTCAAGTGTCTTCTCCAACACCACAGTTCAAAAGCATCAATTTTTCAGCACTCAGCTTTCTTCACAGTCTAACTCTCACACCCATACATTACCATGAAAAACCATAGGCTTGAGTAGATGGACCTATGTTGGCAAAATAATATCTCTGTTTTACAATATGCTATCTAGGTTGGTCACAACTTTCCTTCCAAGGAGTAAGTATCTTTTAATTTCATGGCTGCAATCACCATCTGCAGTGATTTTGGAGCCCCCCAAAATACTCTCTCACTGTTTCCACTGTTTCCCCATCTATTTTCCATGAAGTGATGGGACCATATGCCATGATCTTAGTTTTCTGAATGTTGAAAAGCTAACGTTTTCACTCTCCTCTTTCACTTTCATCAAGAGGCTTTGTAGAGTTCTTCTTCATTTTCTGCCATAAGGGTGGTGTCATCTGCATATCTCAGGTTATTGTTATTTCTCCCAGCAATCTTGATTCCAGCTTGTACTTCCTCCAGACCAGTATTTCTCATGATATACTCTGCATAAAAGTTAAATAAGCAGGGTGACAATGTACAGCCTTGACATACTTTTTCCTATTTGGAAACAGTCTGTTGTTCCATGTCCAGTTCTATCTGTTGCTTCCTGACCTCCATATAGGATTCTCAAGAAACAGGTCACGTGGTCTGGTATTTCCATCTTTTTCAGAATCTTCTACAGGTTATTGTGATCCACACAGTCAAAGGCTTTGGCATAGTAAATAAAGCAGAAATAGATGTTTTTCTGGAACTCTCTTTCTTTTTCCATGATTCAATGGACGTTGACATTTTGATCTCTAGTTCCTCTGCCTTTTATAACCAGTGTGACCATCTGGAAGTTCATGATTTATGTCTTGCTGCTGAAGCCTGGCTTGGAGAATTTTACTTTTATTTTACATTACTTTATATTACTTTACTAGCGTGTGAGATGAGTGCAATTGTTTGGTAGTTTGAGCATTCTTTGGCATTGCCTTCCTTTGGGATTGGAATGAAAACTGACCTTTTCCAGTCCTGTGGCCACTGCTGAGTTTTTCAAATTTGCTGGCATATTGAGTGCAGCACTTTCACAGCATTATCTTTCAGGATTTGAAGTAGCTCAACTGGAATTCTATCACCTCCACTAGCTTTATTCATAGTGATGCTTTCTAAGGTCCACTTGACTACACATTCCAGGATGTCTGGCTCTAGGTGAGTGATCACACCATCATGATTATCTGGGTCATGAAGCTCTTTTGTGTACAGTTTCTGTGTATTCTTGACACCTCTTCTTAATATCTTCTGCTTGTTAGGTCCATACAATTTCTGTCCTTTATTGAGCCCATCTCTGCATGAAATGTTCCATTGGTATGTCTAATTTTCTTGAAGAGATCTCTAGTCTTTCCCATTCTGTTGTTTTCCTCTATTTTTTTTTCATTGATTGCTGAGGAAAGCTTTCTTATCTCTCCTTGCTATTCTTTGGAACTCTGCATTCAGATGATTATATCTTTCCTTTTCTCCTTTGCTTTTCACTTCTCTTCTTTTCTCAGCTATTTGTAAGGCCTCCCCAGACAGCCATTTTGCCCTTTTGCATTTCTTTTCCATGGGGATGGTCTTGATCCCTGTTTCCTGTACAATGTCAGGAACCTCCATCCATAGTTCATCAGGCACTCTATGTCTCATATCTAGTCCCTTAAATCTATTTCTCACTTCCACTGTATAATCATAAGGGATTTGATTTAGGTCATACCTGAATGGTCTAGTGTTTTTCCCTATTTTCTTCAATTTCAGTCTGAAATTGAAGAAAATATTCAGAACATGAATAAGGAGTTCATGTTCTGAGCCACAGTTAAATCCCAGTCTTGTTTTTGCTGACTATATAGACCTTCTCCATCTTTGGCTGCAAAGAATATAATCAATCTGATTTTGGTGTTGACCATCTGGTGATGTCTATTTGTAGAGTTTTCTCCTGTGTTGTTGGAAGAGGGTGTTTGTTATGACCAGTGCATTCTCTTAGCAAAACTCTATTAGCCTTTGGCCTGCTTCATTCTGTACTCCAAGGCTAAATTTGTTTGTTACTCCAGGTGTTTCTTGACTTCCTACCTTTGCATTCCAGTCCCTTTTAATGAAAAGGGCATCTTTTTTGGGTGTTAGTTCTAAAAGGTCTTGTAGGTTTTCATAGAACCATTCAACTTCAGCTTCTTCAGCATTACTGTTTGGGGCATAGGCTTGGATTACTGTGATATTGTATGGTTTGTCTTGGAAACAAACAGAGATCATTCTGTCATTTTTGAGATTGCATCCAAGTACTGCATTTCGGACTCTTTTGTTGACCTTGATGGCTACTCCATTTCTTCTGAGGGATTCCTGCCCGCAGTAGTAGATATAATGGTCATCTGAGTTAAATTCACCCATTCCAGTCCATTTTAGTTCGCAGATTTCTAGAATGTTGACATTCACTCTTGCTATCTCCTGTTTGAACACTTCCAATTTGCCTTGATTCATGGACCTAACATTCCAGGTTCCTATGCAATATTGCTTTTTATAGCCTCAGACCTTGCTTCTATCACCAGTTACATCCAAAACTGGGTATTGTTTTTGCTTTGGCTCCATCCATTCATTCTTTCTGGAGTTATTTCTCCACTGATCTCCAGTAGCATATTGGGCACCTACCAACCCATGTATATCCCCTTTCAGTATCCTATCATTTTGTCTCTTCATACTGTTCATGGGGTTCTTGAGCCAAGAATACTGAAGTGGTTTGTCATTCCCTACTTCAGTGGACCACATTCTGTCAGACTTCCCCACCATGACCCACCCGTCTTGTGTGGCCCCACACAGCATGGCTTAGTTTCATTGAGTTAGACAAGGCTGTGGTCTATGTGATCAGATTGACTAGTTTTCTGTGATTATGGTTTCAATGTGTCTGCCTTCTGATACCCTCTCGCAACACCTAACTGTCTTACTTGGGTTTCTCTTACCTTGGACATGGGGGATCTCTTCATGGCTGCTCCAGCAAAGCACAGGCACTTTGGATGAGGGTTATCTTACCTTGGATGAGGGGCATCTCCTCACGGCCACCACTCCTGACCTTGAACATGGAGTAGCTCCTCTTGGCCCTCAGATTCAGTGCAATCCCTATCAAAATTCCAATTGGCGTCTTGGCAGAAATTTGTGTTTTGATCTTAAAATTCAAATACACATGTTAAAGACTCATTTTGCATAGCCAATAATCCATTAAGGAAAGAAGAAAAAAATTGGAAGATCAGGGAGCTCTGATTTCAAAATCCACTATAAAGAAATAACAATATAAAACAGTTTGACACTGACATGACCAACATATAGGCCAAAGGAATAGAAATAAACCCATGTATCTGTGGTTAATTGATTTCTAAGAATACCAGTATAAATAAGTATATAAAATGGTGAAATAGAGTTTCCCTGGTGACTCAGATGGTAAAGAGCTTGCCTGCAATGCAGGAGACCTGGATTCAATCCCTGCATCAGGAAGATCCCCTGGAGAAGGATATGGCTACCTACTCCAGTGTTCTTGCCTGGAGAATTCCATGAACAAAGGAGCCTGGCAGGCTACAGCCCATGGGATCACAGAGTCAGACATGACTGAGCAAGTAAACTTTCACTTTCAATGGGGAAATAATATTTTTAATAAACAGTATTGATACAACTAGATATTTCTTTACAAATAAATGAATTTGGACCAAATTCACACCATGTGCAAAAATTAACTCATTATATTGTACCCCTAAATATAACAGCTAAATGATAAAAATCTTAGATGACTGTATAGGAGTAAACTTTCATAACTTTAGATTATATGGGAATTGTTTAGGTATAACAACCAAAGTAAAATATAAGCAGTAAAAGAAAAACAGATATATTTGATTTCAAAAAATTTAAAATGCTTTTGTTACAAATGATACCTCAAAAAAGTTGAAAATGCAACTTATATAATAGAAAAACATTGATATCCAAAATACAAAAAAAGCATTTACAATGCAGTATAAAAAGACAACCTGATTAAAAATAGGAAATGGAAATCAAACCACTATGATATATTACCTTGCCACCTAGTTAGAAAGCTGCAATCAAAAATATTATCAAAAACAGATGATAGCATGTGTTGGTGAGGATGTTGGAAATTAAAATTCTTATTCATTGCTGGTTGGAATATAAAATGGTTTAGCTACTTTGGAAAAAGTTTGAGAGTTTCTACAAAAATTAAACATACAGATACCATGTGATCCAGGAATTTTACTCCTTGTTATACACACAAGAAGAAGGAAAACATATCCACACAAACACTTGTACATGAGTTCACCTAGCAGCAGTTTTCATAATAGCCCAAATGTAGAACCCAAATGTTCATCACCTCATGAGTGGATTAAAAAAAACAGTGCTGTAACCATACAACTGAATATCATTCAACCATGAAAAGTAATGAAGTGCTGATACATTTTGCAACATGGATGGACCTTGAAAACATTATTCTATGTGAAAGAAATCAATCACAAAAGATCACATATTGTATGATTTCATTTATATGAAGCATCCAGAAAAGACAGATCTACAAAGACAGAAAGGAAGTTAGTAGCTGACTTGGGGAGGAGCAATGAGGAGTAACTGCTAATGATTATCAGAGTTACTTTGGAAGGTGAAAAGTTGGTTTAAAATTTAAATAGCTGTGATGATTGCCAAGTTTTGTGGTTACACAAACAAAATATTTAATTGCACACTTTAAACAGGTGAATTTTCTGACATGAGTTATATCTTAATAAAGCTAATAAAAAATGAAAAGAAAGTAACAATGGAAGGAGGAAGAAAAGGAAGTAAGAGAAGAAGGTTGTTTTTCAAGCACGTACCAGGGACTAGATAGTATGCTGGACTTTTCACATGCATTGATTTTTGAAATGCTCATGACAAAAAAGATAGGTTTTGCTCTCTTTCAGTTTGTATAAAAATGAATTGAATCTTAGAAAACTTAAATAATTTTCTTTTTTCTTTTTTTAGAAAACTTAAATAATTTTCTAAAGTCTATCAGAATATGATAAACTTGTGATTCACACCAAAGTCCATTTGACAACAGAACCCATGATCTTACAATATACCAGGATAAACAGAATTTAAAGAAACTCATTTTTCTTCCAAATCATTAGAATTTTTCTTGTATTCCACAGGTTAGAACATATTTGATTCACTGAAAAATTTTAACAAATTAGATAAAAAATTGTGGAGATGAGAGGAAATATTGGATCAGCTCATTAAGTTAGACATATATATTTAAGCAGCACTTTGATTTGCACAGTGCACAGTGATCATTTTGTCTGGGGTATCATGAATGAAAAATAACCAAATAGTTTTCTGGGACTGAACTCTTGTTGATTCTAAGAATTCTAACTATCAGAAATATCCATTTCAAATTCAGAAACACGCTCATAGTGAAAAGACAATATTGCTTGAACCAAGCAAGTCTTTGAAAATATTATTCTAATTTCACTTTTGTAAGAAGATTTAAAAAATACAGAATGTGGTCATTTAAAACTTTCTGTCTCAATAAAGTTAATTCCTAATTTATTCTGTGAAAAATAATGTATTGTTTTTTAAAAAGTTTGTAAGCCTGAAAAAACATATGAAGGAAAAGTGATGTTATCATTAACATGCCAGGTGTTAAATAATTATACACTGAATTCAATTTATGATAACATAAGATAAATTTTGAGTATATCTTCCACTGGCTCTGACTTCAAAATTGTTTTCCTCATTAGTTCACTTTTTATGTTACTATATTCTCTACAATCAATTGAAGATAAAATTAAAAGGAAATACTTAAATCACTTTGTCAGAATAATTTATTACTTAACTCTAATATTTTTCCTTTATTGAAACATACACATCTTTGAAATACAGGTGGTTTGACTTGACTAGACAAACAAGGAGTTAATTTAAGGAAACATCTGGTTGTTTATAACTGTCTAGTGTGAGAAAAAGGGGATCCAGATACTTGCATAATTCATCCCTATATTTCTCACTGTTTTAAAATAAAAATATCTTTTCACTAGATATATAAGCAAAGATTCAGTATCATTGGGCTTATATATGCCTAACAGAAATTTATGCATACTTGTTTTCCTAAATTTCTCAAATTGGGGGTGTGCACGAACCTGCTATATATATGTATATAGACATGAATTATTACTGCAACTCTGAAAAATATTTATTGCAGTTACTTTGCCCACTGTAAGCAAGATACATGTGATAGGCAGATTTCCAAGACTTTCCCAAAGTCTCTACCCTCTGGTATGCATTCTCCAGTTGATCCTCAAACAACACTGAGTTTGAACTGTGTGGTTCCACCTATATGGAGATATCTTTTGATAAATATTTAGCTGGCCCTCCATATCTGCATGTTCTGCAACTGAGGATTCATCCAACCACAGATGGCAAATTTAATGCACAGTACTGGGTTGGTTGAATCCGATGATGTGAAATTTAAGAATAAGGAAGGCTGACTATGGGGCTTGATCATCTTGTAATTTGACATCCTTGGTGAATCCTGGAACCAATTCCCCAAGGGCATCGAGGGATGATTGGAAGTCCCTCTCCTGGAGTGTGGAAGTGAACTGTAAATCTGATAGATGAAAAGTGAAAAGCCAAAGTGTTAGTTGCTCCATCGTTTCTGACTCTTTGTGACCCCATGGACTAAAGCCCACCAGATTCCTCTGTACATGGAATTCTCCAGGCAAGAATACTGGAATAGATAGTCATTTCTTTCTCCAGGGGATCTTTCCAACCCAGGGATTGAACCTGGGTCTCCCTCATTGTAGGCAGATTCTTTACTGTCTGAGCCACTAGGGAAGCCCCACTCCTATGATAGGTTATGTTATTTGGCAGATGTGAAGGAATTTGGTAGATAGAAGGCTAATTGGCTAACTTTAATCAAAAGGAAATTATCCGTAGCAGGCCTGACCTAATCAATTGAGCTCCTTATAAAAACTTAAAGCAGGAGAGGAAGCTACCCTACTATTCTTGAAGAAGAAAGGTGTCAGGAGATATACAGCTCTGAGAAAATTGATTCTGCTTAGAATGATGAACGCTGGGGAAAGGACCTTAGACTGCAGATGAGACATGGTAACACCTTGGTTGCAGCCATGTTGATCCTATGCAGAAGACACCACTAAGCTATTCTCTGATGTCTATTCCATGGTAACCACAAGATAATACACGTAAGCTGTTTCAAGCTGCTAAATCTGTGGATGTTTTACTGCGTAGCAATGGAAAAATAATCTAGTACATATATCACAAGGCCTTAAATTTGATAGTGCATTCAGTAATGCTCCTATCATGAATTTTAGCCTAACAAACTAAAGTTAATTTAAAAAAAACCTTCCATAATATCAAGGATTATTTTCTGTCCTGGTGCTAATATGAAGTTCATTAGGAGAAACCTTTTAAATGTGACAGCCAAAGGTAAATCTCAAGCATACATATTCCCACCTAAGATTGATTTAAGGCATATCCTTGAATATAAAAGATGCTTTTTTCTATAAACAAACTAAGAAAGAAGATCACTGTAATACATTGAAAAATAAAAGAGATTTACGGCATAACCAATTGAAGTTTAGCTGTTAATACTAGGAATATTTTCCAAGTTGACTGCATTTGTGAGACTTGGGTGAAAAGTGGCTTACAAAATAAAAAAAGATGTTTTGTTTTTTTTTTCAAGACACACGATTACAGAGGGAGATCTGAAAGGAGACACTGAAAGGATATGCTCTTTCATAAGCATTGTATAGCTTTGCAACAATACTTAAATTCAGAAACTGCCTTCTAAAGGAGAAATAGAAGAAAGAAAAGAAGTTTTCTTTTTGATTTTTCCTTATTTTTTTCTTTTTAGAAATAGAATAGTGAGCAAGAATTCCTTTCTATCATTTAATAGAAAACTTGACATAGTATCACAGTCACTTAATCAAGTTCAAAACACAGGATGACAAAATAGGAATGTATTGAAAAACATTTAGCATCTTTGTATGAAAAGAATCATAGTCATAGAAATGGCAAGTATTCAGAAGACCAATTACAGAAGAAATAAGCTACAGAATATATTATTTGAGATCAGCTTAGAAGCATCCATTCCTGGTGGGGGGGCAAGATACGAGCAAGGCAGTTATTCCTTTTAAGTAATCGGAAAACAAATAGAGTCATGTTAATACCCATTAACTATTGCAAGTTGTATTAAAAAATGTAAGAAGTACAAGAATAACCAATGAATTTATTATGTTCATAATTTCCAGAGCAATGTCTTTAATAATACAAATTTTATGAGTTTACAGTTTATTTCCTAAAGTTTCAATATTTGTGATTTTGTCTGAACCTTGATGAAGAGTTGGATTTTACCTATGTCCTTGCTTGTAATTACCAACATTTCATTTTGTGTATCCTTCTTCTTCACTAATATATATTCTAGTATCTGACCCTCTGAAATTTATCATGTGTTATATACTTAATTCACTTAAAATTACTGATAAAATATAAATAAATTCATACAGGACACTATAAAATTCATACAGGACACAGTCTGTTAATTTGTTTGTTAGATTTTCTTAGTAAGGATTAATTTTCTTAGTGTAAATTTATCTGATTTGTAGCATTATTTTGCTAAGGTTTTCAAATCAGCCTTATGACTGTTAGTGTAAAAAGTTACACATTTCTAAAAAAGTCCTTCTTGGCTTCCTTATAATGTTTTGTATTCTTATGTGTTAGTCTTCAGTTCTACAGATTTTATGTGCAATTCCCTAAGAACAAACTTACATTGTTGTGATACTTACATTGTTGTTGTTTAGTTGCTAAATCATAATAGACTTTTGCAATTCCGTGGACTATACAGTGCACCCGACTCCTCTGTCCATGGAATTCTCCAGGGAAGAATACTGGAGTGGGTTGCCATTTACTTCTTCAAGTGATCTTCTAGACCCAGGGTTCGAACACACATCTCCTGCATTGGCAGGCTGAATTCCTTACCACTGAGCCACCAGGGAAGCAACCCTTCAGTAACTATCCCTCCTTGAAACTCACCCAGTTACTCTTTGACTGTTTTACATCAATCTTTCTGAATTGTTCCTCTCAAATAAGTCTAACTTTTGAAACTATTTGTTCTATTTGTCTTGATTCTTAAGGATTGGTTCCCACGTAGTATAACCAGGGACACTTGATCTGCAGTTTTCAGAAAATACTTCTTCCCTCTCACCAAGAAAGTGATTCCTTTTGATGCTAGTTTATAAGCCAGTTATCTGACATCTTGATCATACTTTTATTAGGAGTCATTGCATTCTGTTTTCTCTTTCTGTTCTAGTAACAATAATAATAATATCTCTCTTTCCCTAATAGTTTAAGATTAGTAGGAAACCAGAGATTTTACTCATTTATTTCATTTTAATAACACTTTATCTTAAAGAAATCATTTAAACCCTACATTTCTTCAGTTTGTTTTAATTCTTCTAGTACTCCTGTGCTTGTAAGTGTATATGTTTTTGAAGCATTTTTAAAATAAAGCATACAGACCAATGTTCTGGCAAAGGTCCTTAAAGTTTGTCTTCTTCAACTTAAATTGTGCTCATTTTATTCACTTATTTTTCTGCATCTACTTCCCAGGTGGCTCTACTGGTAAAAAACCCACCTGACAAGCCAATTCAGGAGACCTAAGCGACAAGATTCAAGTTCCATCCCTGGATCAGAAGGATCCCCTGGAGAAGTGAATGGCAACCCAGTATTCTTGACTGGAGAATCTCATGCACAGAGGAACAGAGCAGGCTATAATCTATAGGGTCACACAGAGTCAGATACGACTGAAGCTAATTAGCACGCACCACCTATTTTTATGGTTTATTCCTTTAAAAACAAAGGCCCTGTTTCTCTTTCTTTGTTTTTGATAAAATATATTGCACCTCTTTGTGTAAGGCCACAACTTGAGCTTCTGATCTCTGAAATGTGATCAGGACTCATGTGATTAATGAAGTCAGGTTCTGACATTGTTCAGTGCAAGAATTGAGAGTTGGGAATTTGCATATGGTACAGCCCATCTAGGGCTTCCCAGGTGGTGCTAGTGTTAAAGAACCTGCCTGCCAATGCAGGTAGATGTAAGAGATGTGGGTTTGATCCCTAGGTCAGGAAAATCCCCTGGAGGAGGGCATGGCATCCCACTCCAGTATTCTTGCCCGGATAATCCTGTGGACATAGCAGCCTGGCAGGCTACAGTCCATAGGGTCTCACAGAGTCAGACACAACTGAAGCAACTTAGCAGGCACGCATGCACAGCAAATCTTGTCTACCTGCTATACCATTGGAAGACAACTGTCTCTGTAGTAAAGCCTAAATATACTAACATACACACAAGAAAATTGAGAATAAAAGTAAACTAGTGATTCTGTTTTGGAGATGGCAATGGCAACCCACTCCACTGTTCCTGTTCCTGCCTGGAGAATCCCATGGATGGAGGAGCCTGGTAGGCTGCAGTCCATGGGGTCACTAAGAGTCGGACACGACTGAACGACTTCACTTTCACTTTTCACTTTCATGCATTGGAGAAGGAAATGGCAACCCACTCTAGTATTCTTGCCTGGAGAATCCCAGGGACAGGGGAGCCACCATCTATGGGGCCACACAGAGTTGAAAACGACTGAAGCGACTTAGCAGCAGCAGCAGCAGCAGTGATTCTGTTTATGAAGTAATAGGAATTTAAGGCCAAACTCTTTTTCAGATTCAATTTAATAGCACTTATTTTTTTTTCTCTTTCACCATTTTTAAAGATGATGGCTTTTAGTTTGCTACTATAGTTTAATTTATACTATATACTATGAAATCAATTTTCTTCCTGATATTCCATCTGATTTTGAACAGTGACATCTACATGCACAGTGTAATGTCCACTATGGCACATAGTAAACAGTTATATTCTTATGTTTCCTATTTCTCCATTAAGAAAATAGAAATATGTTCTGCTGGGTACCTAGGAGTATTCCTCTTTCACCTCCATAATTTCCCAAGACTATGCTCTTTTGACTGAAGAAGTGTTGTTAAGCTCACCCGGTGTCTGATGCCACAAAAACAAAGTAAGTATTGTGCTCAGTCACTCAGTCATGTCTGACACTTTGTGACCCCATGAACTGTAGCCTGCCAGGCTCCTCTGTCCATGGGATTTTCCAGGCAGGAACAGTGGAGTGGGTTGCCATTTTTTCCCCAAGGATTAATTATGAAGGGATTTAATTTAAAGCTGTTAAAGAGTCCCATTTTGCCTCCATTTGTTACTATTTGTTCTAGGTATTTCTTGCAACCACTCTCCACTTTTCTCCACTCCACTGTGTGTGCTGGGGCGATGACCTTCCAGGATTGTGTGAACAAGTACCTGCATTCTGGCTTCAGGTTAGGATAGGTCAGTGGTGAGCCCAGGCAGAGACGGAAGGAAGAACATGGTGTGTGTGCTGTCGCTGCAGTCACGTCCGACGTTTGCAGTCCTATGGACGGCAGCCCACCAGGCTTCACTGTCCATGGGCATTCTCTAGGCAAGAATACTGGAGCAGGTTGCCATGCCCTCCTCCAGGGGAATCTTCCCCACCCAGAGACTGAACCTGCAACTCTTACATCTCCTGCACTGGCAGGCAGGTTCTTACCACTAGCACCACCTTAAGCAGCCCCTGAGGACATGGTGAGAACAGGTTAATTAGTTGTTGCACTAATTCCCACACTGAGAGGAGGCCTGGCTAGCTCTCCCTGAAGGTAAGTGCTCCTCTCAAGACTCTTTTCTCTACAGGGAACTTTCCTTTCAGTTTCTAGCAACCACTGTTTTGGTGTTCCGTGCAAGATTGCAGTACTTTTCCTTTGTTTCCTTTACACCCAACCACACTTTCCTAAATAGTTCCTTTTGAAACATGGTAGTAATAATCCTAATTTTAATATGCCATCTCTTTTATATAGATGCCCAGAAATGTACATCATACAGTGGGAAGGTCTGTCTAAAAGTGAGTAAACTAGTTTTAGGAAAACCTGAGTGTTTTCTGGTTTTAGGAAATGAAACAAATTTAGTGACATGTTGATAGGGAACACTTTGAGTTATTTCATTGTAATAAATTGAATTTCTATAAAGGTAGCTTTTAGTATGTTCATACAGTCTTACTGGTCGCTTAGTTATTGAAGCTTTCCTCAAGGATAAGCATTTAAAGAACTCCAGGAGGGCATACTTCCTCATCCATCTCCATACCTGCCAAGGAAAGGCCTTTTCCTGAGAGCATTATGATTATGTATGAGATATTGTCTGATCAATATATGTCCACTTAAGGATGCCAGATATTTCAAGTGATGATCTTCCAGACTCTACAATATTAGAATCCATTTCAGAGAACTTGAGCCATTTAAATAAAGAAAATCATTTACAAAACAACTTAAAGTGCAAGGTTAGAAAAAAAATAGAACAAAAAAATGTTGAATTAGTCAACTAGAATATGACAGTCACAATGCTCTCCTGAAAAGTAAAATCTAAATGAATTTCTAAACCCTGATACTCACCTAGCACTCACAGACTATGCCATTTAAAAAGTCTGTAGCTTCTTAAAGTCTAATACCAAACCATGCATCAGGAAAACATTGAAAAAGTAATGTCTTAAAAGTGAAATAACCAAATTCAGCATTTGTTTATATTTACTGGCAATTTTCCTCTTTTTTTGCTTTTTTTTTAAATAGCCAAATAAATTATTTTGAGGGAGCATTTGTAGAAGCCATGCATTTTGAAATAATATAGCCTTTATACAAAGATCTTCATAATGGGTACATGGATGCAATCTGTTTTTCTTCTTGCTCTCCATAATTGGTTCTGTCCTTCTTAAGAAAACTTCTGATAATAACCATTGGAAGCAGTCGTATTACTCCCTCAAATCTCAATAATTCTAGATTATTAAAAATAAATCTGATTAAGTTGTGAACCATAGCATAATATCGCTCTGGGTACTAAGAAAATAAAAGAGGAATGCTGATGTTTTTGTCCCTCTAGGAAACTGGTTTTAACCAGAAGCCCTTGATAACAAGGCTCTAGGAAAAACTCTCCTAGGAAAATAAACTTACAGGCTTAGGTTTGAAGACACAATCTTTGGCCTCATGTTTTTTCCTTCTTGGGCAAGAAATCATCAAGAGACCTGAAGAAGGCTTTTTGTGAAATTTGGTTTAAAAATAACAGTGATATATTTTTCTCTATTCTTCTAAAATTTAATTAAATAAATACATGTGTCTAATTATAAAATTAACTAGAACAAACAAAAATAGGAAAAGATTATGTACATATGAGTCAACAGTTTGAAAAAGATTATTAATGAAATAAATTTCAGACCATCTGGTTTTCCAGTCTTGATTAAATTACAGTGTAATCCATATGAATGGATCAGCTGCAGAACACACAAAACTGTTCCATATAAATGAGTCATGTGTAATAATAGTCTACATATTTAAAATGAGAACTTTATGTACTGAACCGTGAGAAAAGAAACCGATAATCAGATTTCTGCTTCCTCAGTTCTTCAGTTCATATTATCATTAGAAAAATCCCATCACTTTACATTTGTAAAAATTTGTTTGCTTTTATTTTTTTCATAGTCAAATACTTGTTGATACATTTTTTTAATTTATTTATTTTTTAATTGAAGGATAATTGCTTTACAGAATTGTGTTGTTTTCTGTCAAACCTCAACATAAATCAGCCATAGGTATACATATACCTCCTCCCTTTTGAACCTCCTTCTCTTCTTCCTCCCCATCCCACCCCTCTAGGTTGATACAAACACAAACTCCTGTTTGAGTTCCCTGAGACATTTTTAATTTCTTCTCCTTATTCAGTGAGAGACAAAGATAATAGAATGAGTTAGAGGCCTTGCTCTCAAATAACTTGTAAAATTACTGGAGAAGAGTATAGATAAACATGAAACAATTTGTGAACACTGCAAAACAATTCCAAACTCATACTAGGAATTTGGTAATGATTAATGTCCTATATAATCTACATTTAAATGACCATTCATGCACAACATTTAAAATGTATGTAGAGTTGCTGTTTTCTGTGAATCCTTAAAGCTACACCAGTATGGCTCTAGACAAAAGTCTATTTATTTTTGTTTTTATTGTAAGCATCTAGAAAGTATGTGGCAAATTATAGGTGTTCAATCAATATTTAACACATAAAAAAAAAAAAAAAAGACAGTGTGAATCCCTCTGAAGAAGACATTCTCCCATCCATCAAAGCTCTCTGAGTTCTGAAGGCGTCTGGAGTTATCTTTCCTAGTTGCCATGGTTGCTTACTGCTTAAGCTGCAGTATTGTTAACACTCTAAGCATTAATAGTAATAGTGTTTGTTTTATAGCCCCTATCAATCTCCCTTGTCAGAAGCCTCCAATATCTCACTGAAAGAGTAGGCACTGAAAGAGCTGCCCAGAGAAACAATACCAGAAAGGGTGTTCCTCCCCAGCATTTTGTTTCTGTCTGTGCTCCAGGAAATGAGTTTCTGCTTTATCTTTCCTGAAGCACCTCCCCATCTACTCTGTCTCTTGTTTGGCTCAAACCAGCATCTAGGCTTCTTTGGCTGTTTGAACCCTGTTCAGCTCCTGGAATCCCATCTTTGGAATCCTTTTTCTTATCTCTTCTTTGGTGCCGTGCATTGAACTATTTCCATTTCTCCTTTTTCTTTATTTAATCTTAATAATTGGCTGCACTTTTAACTGACTTCACATGCAATGTTTTCAGTCTAGGCTCCATCCTCAATATATGTCCATGGATTCTAAACCAAGTCCTTAGCTAGTTTGGACTTGCCTCAACCAAGTCCTTACCTGGACTAAAACTCCCCATAATCATAACAAACAGATATATACAAGTAGAAATCAACAAAATGTCTCTAACTTAAGTGAAGGAATCTAAGTGTTCTTCATGGAGCAGAGCATTTCTTCAGTCCAGTTCAGTTCCATTCTGTTCCATTGCTCAGTCCTGTCTGATTTTTTGTGACCCCATGGAAGGCAGCACACTAGGGATCCCTGTCCATTGCCAACTTCCAGAGCTTGCTCAAGCTCATGTCCATTGAATCAGTGATGCCATCCAACCATCTCATCCTCTGTCATCCCCTTCTCCTCCTGCCTTCAATCTGTTCCAGCATCAGGGTCTTTTCCAATGAGTCAGTTCTTCACATCAGGTAGTCAAAGTTATGGAGCTTCAGCTTCATCATCAGTCCTTCCAAGGAATATTCAGGACTGATTTCCTTTAAGATTGAGTGGTTTGATCTCCATGCAGTCCAAGGGACTCTTCTCCAACACCACAGTTCAAAGATATCAATTATTTGGTGCTCACTTTTCTTTAAGAATTCCCATTTAAGGTATTCTCTGTGCTTAATTGTGGAGAATGCAATGGCAACCTACTCCAGTACTCTTGCCTGCAAAATCTCATGGGCCAAAGAGCCTGGTGGGCTGCCATCTATGGGGTCGCACAGAGTCAGACATGACTGAAGCAACTTAGCAGCAGCAGAAGCAGATAATAAACAATTTCCTAAGATCATACTGGGAACAGAAAAATTCAAACTTTCTCATTTTTTTCTTCTCTTGCTGTCACTATCATCTACTCAGTAGCAAAGTGATTCCCTGTAAATAACTTATGACATGAAACTGTAGGTATATATATGTTCCTTCTAATGACCTACAGTATAAAGCTTTTCCAAATTTTTTCTTACTTTTTAAAGTTTTGGGGATTTTATATGTCACTTACTTTCAATAAACCTTTCTTTCCTCAGATATGAAATGGATTGTAGATGTACAAGCATTAGCATCAAAACCTCTATCATGAATGTCAGTGGCTTATAAGTGAATCTGAGAGAGAGCAGAGGGACATACCTCTGAGAAATGCTAGGCTGGTGATAGCATGGAATAGAATACTATGCAAGGAAATGTGAGCAGTGATGACTGTACCAAACACTGAATCAGAAGTCTGATGAAAATGTATTTCAGTTCATTTCAGTTCAGTCGCTCAGTCATGTCCAACTCTTTGCAACCCCATGAATCGCAGCACGCCAGGCCTCCCTGTTCATCACCAACTCCTGGAGTTCACTCAAACTCACATCCATAGAGTTGGTGATGCTATCCAGCCATCTCATCCTCTGTTGTCCCCTTTTCTTTCTGCCCCCAATCCCTCCCAACATCAGAGTCTTTTCCAGTGAGTCAACTCTTCATATGAGGTGGCCAAAGTATTGGAGTTTCAGCTTTAGCATCATTCTTTCCAAAGAACACTCAGGGCTGATCTCCTTTAGAATGGACTGGTTGGATCTCCTTACAGTCCAAGGAACTCTCAAGAGTCTTCTCCAACACCACAGTTCAAAAGCATCAATTCTTCGGCGCTCAGCTTTCTTCACAGTCCAACTCTCACATCCATACTTGATCACCGGAAAAACCATAGCTTTGACTAGANGAAGAAAAGCTATTACAAACCTAGACACCATCTTAAAAACCAGAGACATTGCTTTGCCAACAAAGGTCCTTTTAGTCAAAGTTGTATTTCCAGGGTCAGGTATGGCTGTGAGAATTGATGCCAAAGAATCTATGTTTTTGAACTGTGGTTTTGGAAAAGACTCTCGAGAGTCCCTTGGCATGCAAGGAGATCAATCCAGTCAATCTTAAAGGAAATCAACCCTGAATATTCATTGGAAGTGTTGGTGCTAAAGTTGAAGCTCAAATACTCTGCCCACCTGATACGAAGAGCCAACTTATTGGAAAAGACTCTAATGCTGGGAAAGACTGAAAGCAGGAGAAGGGGATGACAGAGGATGAGACGGTTTGATGACATCACCAACTCAATAGATGAGTTTGAGCAAGTTCCAGGAGACAGTAAAGGACAGGGAAACCTGACATGCTGCAGTTCATGGAGTTGGAAAGAGTCTGACATGACAATGACTGCACAACAACAGCATGTCTCCCTCTCCCTCTTGGAGGATAGCTTCTCATTTTTTCACAATTTATCATCTAAACTGGAACTTCAGCTGCACATTCCATCACTCTGTAAGGCTTGCAGCTTCTGATTTTAAGTTATGCAGTAGGATCATTAGATTTCATGCCATACTTCTTTGTATTATAGGTGGATTCCTTAGTCCAAACAGATGTTATGCAAGATCACATCTTGGTGCATTACATACCAGCATGGATAGTGGTGCTGCTGACTGAGGCTGAAAGAGAAATATGAATCTACTTTCAAAATATAAGTCAATCCTATTCATGATTAATTGTTATCTTTTCAAGTTTGGAAGGTGTCCAATTTAATCTACTTGTACCCCATGGCTTATTGATCTACCTGAGGTATAGTGCCAAATGAAGTTCTCAGCTTTTGTGCCTGTTGGTGGAAGTTAGACAGTATACACTTGCTGTAAAGTTACAGGGTCCATCCTCCTGGGAATCTAGACTCTTGTTTCTTCAGTGGGTCTGAGGTCTAACAACTGGCTTAAATCCAGAATTTGGGTTAGGGATTGTGACTTTTTACTGGGGGAATTTTGTCATTTTCCTAATTATCCAATCCTTATTCATTTTGATTTTATGAATTGGATAATATCCTTATTTTCTGCTCATTTTTCTTGCCCCTATTGATGATTATTTTCTTTATCATTCTAATTATCTGAAGATCAAGCTCTTTTAGCTGGCAGGGCATCTTTCCTGTCCTTTATGAAAATCATTCCTGCCTTTTTCCAACACTTATGTTCCCTTATGGGAGAAGGAAATGGCAACCTACTCCAATATTCTTGCCTGGAGAATCCTGTGGACAGTGGAGCCTGGAGGGCTGCTGTCCATAGGGTCGGATACAACTAAGTGACTTAGCATGCATGAATGCATTGGAGAAGGAAATGGCAACCCATTCCAATATTCTTGCCTGGAGAATCCCAGGGACACAGGAGCATGGTGGGCAGCCATCTGTGGGATCGCACAGAGTCAGATACAACTGAAGTGACTTAGCAGCAGCAGCAGCCTCCCTTATTTGGCTTTTATTATATCATAGTTCTACCATCACTATTGCTCTTGGAAAACTTAGTTCTTTTATAGTTTTCCCTACCATTATTCTGACCCACCAGAGGACAATTGTTATTAAGCTTCACAAATATCCCCACAATGTGACTGTCACCAGCATATGCTTTATAAATACCTTAAAAATGGAATGCCATCTGGGCTCCTCTGTGAAGAATGATCTGTTGATGCATTTTCTAGGCTCCCAAAGTGTGGGTACTCTCACATGTCTGTCTCTCTAAGCCTCCTAGCTCCATTTCCCACTGCCTGTCAAGGTAACCAGTGGTGCAATTACTATGGTGCATTTATTTCTCCAAGATTCAAACAGGCCTCTGGCAGTGTTAGCATCACTTTTTCATGGTGTTAAATCCTGTGTACTGGAAGAATACTCCCAAAGCAGTAAGCTTTCCTTTCTCCATCCTTATTTCCTACATACCTTACTATAGCTTTTGGGGAATCTGGTATTATATATACTCTTAGAGCTTCTTGCAAATTATGTGGACTTAGTTCTGCAGCTTCTTGGAGTACAGATCCTTTCCTTTCTCAGCAGTTCCCTAGCTAACTGCATTGTTATGGGCTTCCCTATTGGCTCAGATGGTACATCCACCTCCAATGGAGGAGACCAGAGTTGGATCCCTGGGTTGGGAAGATCTCCTGGAGAAAGGAATGGAAACCCACACCAGTATTTTTGCCTGGAGATTTCCATGGACAGCGGAGCCAGGTGGGCCAGTCTATTGGGTTTGAAAAGAATTAAACATTACAGATGTGATTTAGCAAGCAAGAAATGTGACTATATTTAACAGTCTAGTGATTGGGAAAGGAAAGGGGGTTAGGTCCTAAAGCCTTTGCATCATCTCCAAGTAAAGGAGTGTTAGCCTCTGAGAGTGGAGAAGGCAATGGCACACCACTCCAGTACTCTTGCCTGGAAAATCCCATGGACGGAGGAGCCTGGTAGGCTACAGTCCAGGGGGTCACTAAGAGTCAGACATGACTTAGCGACTTCACTTTCACTTTCATGCATTGGAAAAGGAAATGGCAACACACTCCAATGTTCTTGTCTGGAGAATCCCAGGGACAGGGGAGCCTGGTGGGCTGTGTCTATGGGGTCGCACAGAGTCGGCCAAGACTGAAGCAACTTAGCAGCAGCAGCAGCCTCTTAGAGAAAAGAAGGAACCACCTTTGCATATTTACTAGGTTCGTGGAGATATGGATTTTCAGTGTTTCTGAGAATACCAAGTCAGATGCCCATATATCAGGTGAAGTGTCAGTGGCCCACTTCTCAAACTGACCTTAGCAAAGCAGACTGGCTGGAATAGAAAATTCATCTCTCTCTGGAGCTCTGTTACCCCTATGTTCTTCCTCTGACTGCAGGAGATAAGTTTCTCTTTGCATGCTGCCAAGGAGTCATTTTGACTTTTAGCTAATATTGCTAAAGCAGCTATAATTGATGATTAATCACCCCCAGCCTTTCATTTTCTTCCTCCAAAACATCAGTGGCTCTCAACATAGCTGTCCAGTTCCATTATCCTTTTAATTAGAATTTCCTAAACCTTTTAAAGGCCTAAGATATTGCAATGACCAATATGTTTTGCTGCTATCCTATATCCATTTTCCACACTTATTGATGTTATGCCAAGGGTTCCTAGGGCTCCACCTACTACCAGGGATGAAGTGTTAATTTCCAGCCAGTCTTGAAAATATTCTTACAGACTGATTCATCAGATAATTCTTGTCACCAAATATATTAGTTCAAGTTCCTTGGAAAACAGACTTTGAGATGGCGATATGCATGCAAGATTATTATGAAAGGGAAAGTGAAAGTTACTCAGTTGTGACAGACTCTGTGACCCCCAGGGACTATACAGTGCATGGAATTCTCCAGGCCAGAATACTGGAGTGAGGTAGCCATTCCTTTCTTCAGTGGATCTTCCCAACCTAGGAATTTAACCCAGGTCTCCCTCATTGCATGCGGATTCTTTACCAGCTAAACTACCAGGGAAGCCCCTAAGATTATTATAAGGAGAAGTAATATTAAGAATTGCCACTAGCTTCAATACACAGTGGATGAGTAAAGAAATAGGACTGGGTTCAGTTCAGTTCAGTTCAGTTCAGTCGCTCAGTCGTGTCCGACCCTTTGCGACCCCATGAATCGCAGCACGCCAGGCCTCCCTGTCCATCACCATCTCCTGGAGTTCACTCAGACTCACGTCCATCGTGTCCGTGATGCCATCCAGCCATCTCATCCTGGGTCGTCCCCTTCTCCTCCTGCCCCCAATCCCTCCCAGCATCGTAGAGGGAGGCATTGGATTATGATACAGTTCACAAAGGCCTTAGCTAATCCCATGGGAAGTTGAGATGTCCTTTTAGATTGACCTACCTTGAAGCAAGGTTGTCACTGTCTTCTCACCTGCATTTTGCTTCCAAGAACCATCCTAATTTCCTAGCAGTCTTAAGATGTGGGCTCCTCTGGAAAATGATTAGAGGCCCTTAGCTGAAGAATTTATGCCTTGGAGATATTTAGCTGAGTGGCCATCATCCACTAAGCCTGAGGCAGGTAGGTGATGCGGGGCTCAATACATTAAACCAGGAATCCCCAAGCTGTTGGATCTAATGCCTGATGATCTGAGGTGAAACTGATGTAGTCATAATAGAAATAAAGTGAACAATAATTGGAATGTGCTTGAATCATCCCCAAGCCATCCCCTAGCCCCTGGTTCATGGAAAAATTATCTTCCACAAAACTGGCCCCTTCTGCCAAAAAAGTGGGGACCACTGCCCTGAACTCCCCAAGACCTTTTGTTTCCTTCTCCTTGGTGCTTGCTGGTTGGTACTGAAATGCTGTCCTTAGCACTATTCTCTTTCTCCCAAGTGACTTTCTATTCTGCCCACAGCAATAACCACCCAGGTGCCGTGACTCGCATACTCACCCCCTCTTCTCTTGCTCCTGGATGGCAGAGTCCTTCTGCAGCAGATGTAAAACTATGCAGACCTGTCCCAGTACCAATTCATACTGTGCAACTCCAGTTACATTCTCATAATTATAAGCACAAACATATGAAATCACCTCAGGCAATGCTTTGACAGCTCCCTAGGGTATTGCTCAATTCTGAAAAACACTATAAAATAGCATAAAAAAATATGCTTGACTACCCAGCAGCAGAATACACCAACAGAACTAAGCCAGGCCTCAAGCAAAGTAAATTCCTTCCACAACTGCTTGACAATGTTATGAAATGATTGTGAAAGTTTCGCATAACTAACAAGTTAAAATTCATACCTATTGAAATTTGCAAGTGTAAAAAATAGTGTTAAATTCATCATATAAAACTACATGCACAAAGAAAAGCCATCTTTTATGTTTCTATCTCCCTTTACCCTTGCAAAAACATCAGAAAAGAAGAATATGAGAAGATATTTTAGTCATGAAATACTATTGAACACCTATTATGTGCTGGGCACTATTCTAGAGATTGGAGGTACAGGAGCGAAAAATAGCATGGTGAGAAAACTGAATCTTGCTGAAGTTGCAGTATTTTTCACTTTTTGCCTCTCAGTTGTTCCCTTCTCTCCTCCATCACCTCACCCCTGCACATATTGCTCTGTTATTATTGCATTGTTCAACTTGCAAAAACCTGCTTCTGCTCAAGGGTAACCTTCTCGTCTTACTCTTTCACCTTCTGTAGTAATTCCATTTGTTTTCATGTTTCTTTTATTTTCCTTTGTCTTTTTCACCATCTCTTGTTTATACTGGTTATTGAGCTCCTCAGTGATCAGAAGAATCATGTTATACTTTGTATCTCAAGCATATGATACAGTGAATTTTGACATATTACGTTTTGAATATGCAAAAGAATTCATAGATGTTAATGGCCTATAAGGAGGAAAGTATGAACTAATATGCTAATAATTATAGTTGTGTATCAGTTGTTGTGTGATAGTTTTTCAACAGGAAAGTAAACTGATCCATCTATAATAAGGATATAAAATATATTTCATCTCACTTGCCTCCTTCAATAAATTGGTAATGATTTTATGGAGTACTGACTTGAGGAAAAATCACAGCCATGCTCAGGCTCAGAGGGAAGGGTTATCTTGCCGTTATCTAAGCCTACTATGAGCTCCTGAGAAGGCAGATAATTATTTCTAATCTTTCTCTATCTTTCTCTTCCTTTCCCTCTTTCTTGATCACTTACTTCTAGCATTTTTCTGTGGAGTGCCATAGTAAAAGAGAAAAAGAAACACAATGTTTTTATGATGTAGTGTTTCCCCTTTGAACAATTCAAACAGACAAAAGCAAAAAAGTAGTTGTGGTATAAAGTTTTAAAAGAACTCACACATCTTTATATAATGTACATAAAGCCAGGCAGTCAGAATTAACCATGTTTTTGTAGAAGGCAGAGACATTTTCATCAATTAACTCTCCTTGATCTTCTTTTCTCTAACATATTTTCCCTTCATTTTGTTTCAGATGTCCTTACACACAGTCAAGCTCTGTCACTAAGAACTTTATGCCTCAGTGTTGGACTTATTATCTCAGTCCACAGCCTACTATCCATCCAACAATCTTACTCTTCTACAGCTGCTGGTTTTAGTTATTTTCTGTTTCGAAAGTCTGCTACCATTTTCTGAATTTATTTTCCTTCTTATTCCACATGGAACCATAACTTCATAGAGACAATTACCTCTTTCCTTCATTTATAGAGAAAGTCATGTATCTTTGCAAATCCTCTCCATTAGAAATATATGAACACTAACAAAACATGGTCCACTTGGTTGAAGGCAATTTAATGCTATCTTTTCTTTCTCATTTTATGTGTAATATGATGGTAAATAAATATATGGCCAAAGACAGGCATATGGAATTTTTTGTGGAATAAAGAAAAGTCATGTAGAGGGTTTTAATCAAATGCCACATGGCATTAACATGACTCACACTATATTTTATTTTAATATTTCATGTCTTCTTTTGAAGAAAAGCTATTATTGAGCTTTTCACACTAAACAATACCCCAGATTTAGCATTTCTTATCTTAATGTTTAACCATCAATATCCTCACTCTGTTTACAACAAAGTGAAAGATGTAGCACAGATAAGTGACTCAATGCAGCTGATAACTTCCATTTTAACTCTAAAGATGATAGTTTAGGAACAGATATGATACTCATTGGGCTTCCCAGGTGGTGCTAATGGTAAAGTATGGGAAAACCAGTACAATATTGTAAAGTAATTAGCCTCTAATTAAAATAAATAAATTTATATTAATGTTGATTGGGTCATTTATTTTTCTGGAATGGCTGCATAAATTGCTTGTATATTTTTGAGATTAGTTGTTTGTCAGTGTTGATGTATGGCAAAACCAATACAATGTTGTAAAGTAATTAGCCTCCAATTAAAATAAATAAATTTATATTAAAAAAAGAGAGAAGCTAAAAAAAAAAAAAAGGAAAGAAAGAATCTGCCTGCCAGTTTAGGAGACATGGATTTGGTTCCAGGGTTGAGATGGTCATCTGAAGGAGGGCATGGCAACCTGCTCCAGCATTCCTGCCTGGGGAATCCTGTGGACAGAAGAGCCTGGTGAGCTACAGTCCATAGGGTTGCAGAGTCAGAGACGACTGAAGCAACTTAACACAAATGCATGATACTCATTCTACAAATTCAGAGGTGCTAGAAACTTAGTTTTTATAAAATTGAACTTAATCTCCCAATCAAGCCCTTGTTTCACTGGTCTAAAGACTTGTGTTTGGGAAAGAATTTCTCCGAAACCTCTCTTTTCTTTAGGCCACAGCTAAAAATGAGGGACTTACATTGTGCAGCAGTCAGTGATGGAGGGGGTCTGACAACCCTATCATTGGACCTTCTGTGCTGTTAGCTGTTGGGCCTCAAGTGCTGTTTCATATAATAGGGTACCACATTCTGCCTTATTCAAAAACACATCAGTGAAGGATTATTTCTTTCTCAATATTTTCTTACCTTCTTAGATACAAAACAAAGCTGAATTCCTGTCAATCTACTTGGGAGCTAAGGAAAGAGTGAAGTTGTATAAGCTGTTGATTACCTTCCTGTTCATGTTATGGGAAGTGCTATACAGTTCCCTGCTATTTACATCACACAAGGATGTGCATGAGTTCTGTGACAGATTTCTTAGTTCAGTTCAGTTCAGTCACTCAGTCATGTCCAACTTTGCGACGTCATGGACTACAGCATGACAGGCTTCCCTGTACATCAACAACTCCCAGAGATTACTCAAACTCATGTACATCGAGCCAGTGATGCCATCCAACAATCTCATGTGTGTTGTCCCTTCTCCTCTCACCTTCAATCTTTCCCATCATCAAGGTCTTTTCAAATGAGTCAGTTCTTGGCTTCAGGTGTCCAGAGAATTAGAGTTTCAGCTTCAGCATCAGTCCTTCCAACGAATATTCAGGACTTATTTGTTTTAGGATGAATTGATTGGATCTCCTTGCACTACAAGGGACTCTTAAGAGTCCTCCCAAACCACAATTCAAAGCATCATTTCTTTGGTGTTCAGCTTTCTTTATAGTCAGACCCTCACATTCATATATGACTACTGGAAAAACCATAGCTTTGACTAGACGGATCTTTGTTGGTAAAGTAATGTCTCTGCTTTTTAATATCCTGTCGAGGTTGGTCATAATTTTTCTTCCAAGGAGCAAGCGTCTTTTAATTCTGTGGCTGCAATTACCATCTGGAGTGATGTTGGAGCCCCCCAAAATAAAGTCTGTCACCGTTTCTATTGTTTCCCCATCTAATTGCCATGAAGTGATGGGACCAGATACCAAGATCATATTTTCTGAATGTTGAGCTTTAAGCCAACATTTTCACTCTCCTCTTTCACTTTCATCATGATGCTCTTTAGTTCTTTTTTGCTTCCTGCCATAAGGGTGGTGTTACCTGGATTTCTGAGGTTATTGATACTTCTCCTGGCAATCTTGCTTCCAGCATGTGCTTCATCCAGCCCAGAATTTCTCATGATGTACTCTGCATAGGTTTTAAATAAACAGGGTGACAATATACAGTCTTGATATACTCCTTTCCTATTTTGGAACCAGTCTGTTGTACAATGTCCAGTTCTAACTGTTCCTTCCTGACCTGCATACAGATTTCTCAGGAGGCAGGTCAGGTTGTCTAGTATTTCCATCTCTTGAAGAATTCTCCACAGTTTCTTGTGATCCACCCAGTCAAATGCATTGGTATAGCCAATAAAGCAGAAATAGATGTTTTTCTGGAACTCTCTTGCTTTGTCGATGATCCAGTGGCTGTTAGCAATTTGATCTCTGATTACTCTGACTTTTCTAAATCCAACCCGAATATCTGCAAGTTCACAGTTTACATACTGTTAAAGCCTGACTTGGAGAATTTTGAACATTACTTTGCTAGAGTGTGAGATGAGTGCAATTGTGTGGTATTTTGAGCATTTTTTTGGCATTGCTTTCATTTGGACTGGAATGAAACCTGACCTTTCCCAGTCCTGTGGTCACTGCTGAGATTTCCAAATTTGCTGACATATTGAGTGTAGCACTTTCACAGCATCATCTTTTAAGATTTGAAATAGCTCAACTGGAATTCCATCACCTCCACTAGCTTTGTTCGTAGTAATACTTCCTAAGACCCACTTCACTTGACTTTAGACTCTAGGATGTCTGGCTCTAGGTGAATTATCACACCATCATGGTTAACTGAATCATGAGGATCTTTTTTGTATAGGTCTTCTGTGTATTCTTGTCCCCTCTCTTAATATCTTCTCCTTCTGTCAAGTCCATACCATTTCAGTCTTATATTGTGCCTATCTTTGCATAAAATAGTCCTTTGGTATCTCTAATTTTCTTGAAGAGATCGCTATTCTTTCCCTTTCTATTGTTTTCCTCTATTTATTTGCACTGATCACTGAGGAAGGCTTTCTTATCTCTTGCTATTCTTTGGAACTCTGCATTCAAATGGATATATCTTTCCTTTCTCCTTTGCCTTCCACTTCCCTGCTTTTCTCAACTATCTGTAAGGCCTCTTCAGACAATATTTTGTCTTTTTACATTCCCCACTGCCCCTTGGCGATGGTCTTGATCCCTGCCTCCTCTACAATGTCATGAAGCCCTGTCCATAGTTCTTCAGGCAGTCTATCAGATTTAATCCCTTGAATCTATTTATCACTTCCACTGTATAATCATAAGGGATTTGATTTGAAGTGTGGGCTTCCCTGGTGGCTCATAATCCCTTGAATTGATTTCTCACTTCCACTGTATAATCGTAAGGGATTTGATTTAGGTCATAGCTGAATGATCTAGTGGTTTTCCCTACTTTCTTCAATTTAAGTCTGAACTTGGCAATAAGGAGTTCATGATTTGAGCCACAGTCAGGTCCCAGTCTTGTTTTTACTGACTGTATAGAGCTTTTCTATCCTTGGCTACAAGGATCATAATCAATCTGATTTCAGTATTGACCGTATGGTGATGTCCATGTGTAAAGTCTTCTCCTGTGTTTTTGGAAGAAAATGTTTGCTATGACCAGTGCATTCTCTTGGCAAAACTATGTTAGCATTTGCCTGCTTCATTTTGTACTTCAAGGCCAAATTTGCCTGTTGCTCCAGGTATCTCTCCTCTTTCTACTTTTGCCTTCCAGTCCTCTATAATGAAACGGACATCTTTTTGGGGTGTTAATTCTAGAAGGTCTAAAAGCATATTCAGCTTCAGCTCCTTCAGCATTACTGGTCAGGGCATAGCTTTGGATTACTGTGGTATTGAATGGCTTGCTTTGGAAAGAACAGAGATCATTCTGTCATTTATGAGACTGCATCCAAGTACTGCATTTCGGACTCTTTTGTTGACAATGATTGCTACTTTTTCTTCTAAGGGATTCCTGCCCGCAGTAGTAGATATAATGGCCATCTGAATTAAATTCACCCATTCCAGTCCATTTTAGTTCACTGATTCTTAAAATGTGGATGTTCACTCTTGCCATCTCCTGTTTGACCACTTCCAATTTTCCTTGATATATGGACCTAACACTCCAGGTTCCTAGTCAATATTCCTCTTTACAGCATTGGACTTTACTTTCATCACTAGTCACATCCACAAGTAGGTGTTGCTTTTGCTTTGCCTACGTCTCTTCATTCTTTCTGGAGTTATTTCTCCACTGATCTCCACTAGCATATTGAGCACATATCAACCTGGGGAGTTATCTTTCAGTATCTTTCTGCCTTTTCATGTTGTTCATGGGGTTCTCAAGGCAAGAATACTCAGGTGGTTTGCCATTCACTTCTCTATCGGGCCACATTTTGTCAGAACTCTCCACCATGACTTGTCCATCTTGGGTGGCCCTACTCATCATGGCTCATATATTTTCACTGAGTTAAACAAGGCTATGGTCCATATGATCAGATTGGTTAGTTTTCTGTGATTGTGGTTTTAAGTCTGTTTGCCCTCTAACAGAGAATTAAAAGAGATGTATGGAAGCTTCCTGATGTGAGAGACTAACTGAGGGGGAAAATGGGTCTTTTTCTGATGGGCAGGGCTATGCTCAGTAAATCTCTAATCCAATTTTCTGTTATGGGCAGGGCTGTGTTCCTTCAATGTTGTTTTACCTGAATTCAAACTATGTGGAGATAGAGGGACAGTGGCCTAGAGTGCCAGGCTGTGACGGCACAGGAACGGCTGAGAGGAGCTACCCCGAATCTGAGGTCAGGGGCAGCGGCCAAGAAGATCTACCTCACCTCCGAGGTCAGGGGCGATGGCCAGAAGGAGATACCCCATGCCCAAGGCCAGGGACGGTGGCCGGGAGGAGCCACCCCACGTCCGAAGCCAGGGGTGGCACCCGAGGCCAGGGGTGCTGCCCAGGAGCAACTCCATGCCCGAGGCCAGGGCAGCGATCAGAAGGAGAAATCCCATGCCCAAGGAGTGGTGGCTGCCTGGGCGCAGGAGGGCCTAGAGGAGCCATCCCACGCTGAAGGTCAGGAAGGGCGGTGGGAGGAGATACCCTTCATCCAAGGTAAGGAGCAGCAGCTGTGCTTTGCTGGAGCAGCCATGAAGAGATACCCCACGCCCAAGGTAAGAGAAACCCAACTAAAATGGTAGGTGTTGCAAAAGGGCATCAGAGGGCAGACACACTGAAACCATACTCACAGAAATCTAGTCAATCTAATCACACTAGGACCACAGCCTTGTCTATCTCAATGAAACTAAGCCATGTCCACGGGGCAACCCAAGACGGGCGGGTCATGGTGGAGAGGTCTGACAGAATGTGGTCCACTGGAGAAGGGAATAGCAAACCACTTCAGTATTCTTGCCTTGAGAACCCCACGAACAGTATGATAAGGCAAAATGATAAGATACTGAAAGAGGTACTCCCCAGGTCAGTAGGTGCTCAATATGCTACTGGAGATCACTGGAGAAATAACTCCAGAAAGAATGAAGGGATGGAGTCAAAGCAAAAATAATACCCAGCCGTGGATGTAACAGGTGATAGAAGCAAGGTCTAATGCTATAAAAAGCAATATTGCATAGGAACCTGGAATGTCAGGTCTATGAATCAAGGCAAATTGGAAGTGGTCAAACAGGAGATGGCAAGAGTGAACATTGGCATTCTAGGAATCAGCAAACTAAAATGGACTGGATGGGTGAATTTAACTCAGATGACCATTATATCTACTACTGCAGGCAGGAATCCCTCAGAAGAAATGGAGTAGCCATCATGGTCAACAAAAGAGTCTGAAATGCAGTACTTGGATGCAGTCTCATAAATGACAGAATGATCTCTGTTCGTTTCCAAGGCAAACCATTCAATATCACAGTAATCCAGGCCTATGCCCCAACCAGTAATGCTGAAGAAGCTGAAGTTGAATGATTCTATGAAGACCAACAAGACCTTGTAGAACTAACACCCCCAAAAGATGTCCTTTTCATTATAGGGGACTGGAATGCAAAAGTAGGAAGTCAAGAAACACCTGGAGTAACAGGCAAATTTGGCCTTGGAATACGGAATGAAGCAGGGCAAAGACTAATAGAGTTTTGCCAAAAAAATGCACTGGTCATAGCAAACACCCTCTTCCAACAACACAAGAGAAGACTCTACACATGGACATCACCAGATGGTCAACACCAAAATCAGGATGATTATCTTCTTTGCAAGCAAAGATGGAGAAGCTCTATAGAGTCAACAAAAATAAAACCAGGAGCTGACTGTGGCTCATATCATGAACTCCTTATTACCAAATTCGACTCAAATTGAAGAAAGTAGGGAAAACTGCTAGACCATTCAGGTATGACCTCAATGAAATCCCTTATGATTACACAGTGAAAGTGAGAAATAGATTTAAGGGCCTAGATCTGATAGATAGAGTGCCTGATGAACAATGGAATGAGTTTCATGACATTGTACAGGAGACAGGGATCAAGACCATCCCCATGAAAAAGAAATGCAAAAAAGCAAAATGGCTGTCTGGGGAGGCCTTACAAATAGCTGTGAAAAGAAGAGAAGTGAAAATCAAAGGAGAAAGGGAAAGATAAAAGCATCTGAATGCAGAGTTCCAAAGAATAGCAAGAAGAGATAAGAAAGCCTTCCTCAGTGATCAATGCAAAGAAATAGAGGAAAACAACAGAATGGGAAAGACTAGAGATCTCTTTAAGAAAATTAGAGATACCAAGGGAAAGTTTCATGCAAAGATGGGCTCGATAAAGGACAGAAATTGTATGGACCTAACAGAAGCAGAAGCTATTAAGAAGAGGTGGCAAGAATACACAGAAGAACTGTACACAAAGGATCTTCACGACCTGGATAATCACGATGGTGTGATCACTCATCTAGAGCCAGACATCTTGGAATGTGAAGTCAAGTGGGCCTTAGAAAGCATTGCTATGAACAAAGCTAGTGGAGGTGATGACATTCCAGGTGAGCTATTTCAAATCCTGAAAGATGATGCTGTGAAAGTGCTGCACTCAATATGCCAGCAAATTTGGAAAACTCATCAATGGCCACAGGACTGGAAAAGGTCAGTTTTCATTCCAATCCCAAAGAAAGGCAATGCCAAGAATTCTCAAACTACCACACAATTGTACTCATCTCACACGCTAGTAAAGTAGTGCTCAAAATTCTCCAAGCTAGCCTTCAGCAATACGTAAACCATGAACTTCCAGATGTTCAAGGTGGTTTTAGAAAAGGCATAGGAGCCAGAGATCAAACTGCCAACATCTGCTGAATCTTGGAAAAAGCAAGAGAGTTCCAGAAACACATCTATTTCTGCTTTATTGACTATGTCAAAGCCTTTGACTGTGTGGATCACTAGAAACTGTGGAAAATTCTGAAAGAGATGGGAAAAGCAGACCACCTAACCTGCCTCTTGAGAAATCTGTATGCAGGTCAGGAAGCAACAGTTAGAACTGGACATGGAACAACACACTGGATCCAAATAGGAGAAGGAGTACCTCAAGGCTGTATATTGTCACCCTGCTTATTTACCTTATATGAGAGTACATCATGAGAAACGCTGGACTGGAAGAAGCACAAGCTGGAATCAAGATTGCTGGGAGAAATATCAATAACATCAGATACGCAGATGACACCACCCTTATGGCAGAAAGTGAAGAGGAGCTAAAAAGCCTCTTGATGAAAGTGAAAGAGGAGAGCAAAAAGTTGGCTTAAAGCTCAAGATTCAGAAAACGAAGGTCATGGCATCCGGTCCCATCACTCCATGGGAAATAGATGGGGAAACAGTGGAAACAGTGTCAGACTTTATTTTTTGGGGGCTCCAAAATCACTGTAGATGGTGATTGCAGTCTTGAAATTAAAAGACACTTACTCCTTGGAAGAAAAGTTATGACCAACCTAGAGAGCATATTCAAAAGCAGAGACATTACTTTGCTAACTAAGGTCCATGTAGTCAAGGCTATGGTTTTTCCTGTAGTCATGTATGGATGCAGTTGTTGGACTGTGAAGCAGATTGATCACCGAAAATTGATGCTTTTGAACTGTGGTATTGGAGAAGACTCTTGAGAGTCCTTTGGACTGCAAGGAGATCCAACCAGTCCATTCTGAAGGATATCAACCCTGGGATTTCTTTGGAAGGAATGATGCTAAAGCTGAGACTCCAGTACTCTGGCCACCTCATGCGAAGAGTTGACTCATTGGAAAAACTCTGATGCTGGGAGGGATTGGGGGCAGGAAGAGAAGGGGACGACCGAGGATGAGATGGCTGGATGGCATCACGGACTCGGTGGACATGAGTCTGAGTGAACTCCAGGAGTTGGTGATGGACAGGGAGGCCTGGCGTGCTGCAATTCATGGGGTCGCAAAGAGTCGGACACGACTGAACGACTGACTTGAACTGAACTGGAGGTAATGAAGATAATGGTGACCTCATTCAATGATCCTATGCCAGCAATGCTACACTTAGTGGCCCAAACTCTGCAGCAGGAAACTACCAACCCACACTTCTTCCAGGTACTTCTGGACACTCACAGGCAAGTCTGGGTCAGTCTCTTGTGGGATCACTCCTCCTTTCTCCTGGGTCATGGTGTGCACAAGGTTTTGTTTGTGCCCTCCAAGAGTCTGTTTCCCCAGTCTTGTGTAAGTTCTGGTGGCTCTATGGTAGGGTTTTGGCAACCTCTTCCAAGAGGGCTTATGCTATACCCAGGTCTATTGCACTCAGATATCCTGCCTCTGCAGCAGTCCACTGATGACCCATATCTGCAGCAGACACTCAAACCCAGTTCTGACTCAACCTGTATGGGGTTTCTGGGTCCTGGTGCTCATAAGGTTTGTGTGAGCCTTCCAACCATCTCTGGTAGGCATGGGGTTTAATTCAAAATGCAATTTTGCCCCTCCTACCATATTTTGGGGGTTTCTCCTCTGCTCTTGAATTTGGGGTATCTTTTTTTTCATGGAATCTAATATTCTCCTGTCAACAGTTGTTCAGCAGCGAGTTGTAATTTTGAAGTTCTTACAGGAGAAGATGAGAACAGGTCAGATGAATTCCCTCAGGAATTAAGGGAATTCAGTTAAGAATTAAGATTTCTTAACTCTGATACTATTGACATACTGGTCTAGATATCTCTTTGTGATCCAATGCACTATTGGGCGATTAGCACTATCCCTGACCTGTATGCACTAGAGTCCACCTGCTCCCCTACACAGGTCTTTATAATTATCAAGTTCCCAGATGTGGTAGTCACATCCAGTTGAGGACCACTGCAATTTTTAGGATGAATTTGATTTTCCTGCCTCTGGTGATTCTTTATGGCTCCTCACAAGCTCAGTGACAGAACTCTTTGAAACTTGGTCATCAACATGAATTCTTCTCTGGGAATTGGGAGTATAAATCTTCCCTCAACCTGAACCCTCAGATCTCTCCTTTACCCTACTCTGTATTTGTGTTGGTAGGGCTTGAAGTTCTTAGAAATTAGGATTTCATGCCAAAGAGATATGGAGATGGCAATGGCACCCCACTCCAGTACTCTTGCCAGAAAATCCCATGGACAGAGGAGCGCAGTGGGCTGCAGTCCATGGGGTTGCTAAGAGTCAGACATGACTGAGCAGCTTCACTTTCAATTTCACTTTCATACATTGGAGAAGGAAATGGCAACCCACTCCTGTGTTCTTGCCTGGAGAGTCCCAGGGATGGAGGAGCCTGGTGGGCTGCCATCTACGGGATCACACAGAGTTGGCCATGGCTGAAACAACTTAGCAGCAGCAGCAGCAGCCAAAGAGATATGTCAGGATCTAACTTTCAATTGAACTCCCTGTTTTTCCTCACCTTCCCTTCCCTTTCTTTCTTTTCTTTTGTCCCCTCTTATCTTATATATCAAACATTCTCAGTGATTTACATTATGTGTATAATTTCGGGTTTGAATACCAGAGATCAAGAGTTTGACTCGTTTGTTTCTTGAGATAAATGAATACTGGAGCTTAAACTGTCCAGTGATGGGAAGAATTAAAGAAACAGAATGCCAGTGAAGGAAGTATCCATTATTGTCTCAAAATGTAATGTCACTACAGACTCTGTAGCTTCATGCCCAGCAGATCTGACATATATTTCCAGTTTTGATCTTATTTTAAAACTATGAAACATCTGAGTGTGCATAGATCAGTTTTAGCACATGCATATAATGTGATATAACTGGCAATTGAAAGGGGACATGTTGGCATGAGAAATCACTTTTTATCATGCTGGAAATAATCATACTGCCTTCACATGGGCTCTTGTCAGTGATCCTTAATTACGTTGCCAGTAAGAGACTCAAAGTGAACCTTAAAAGAAACATTAAGCCAAAATTGGTATATGTGTGTACACACATAAAATGGTATTGTCAGTCCTTTATTTCTCTGTTTTGAGAAACACATATATGTATGTTATTTTGATTATCTATTACTGAATAATAAACTACCTTAAAATTTAACAGCTTAGACACACAGATATAGTGAACAAATGAGGAGTTGCCAGTGGAGGTGGAGGACAATGCAGGGGTGGGGAAATGGGAGGCACAAACTATTTGGTGTAAGATAGATTTAAGGATGGATTTTACTACATAGGGAATATAGCCAATATTTTGTGGAATAATTGTAGATAGAAATAACTTTTAAAAATTGTATATATATATGTATATATACATAAATAGCTAGATAGCTAGATATAGAAAAGTATACTTCAATTAAAAAAAAAAGGAGAAATGTNGATGAAAGTGAAAGAGGAGAGTGAAAAAGTTGGCTTAAAGCTCAAGATTCAGAAAACGAAGGTCATGGCATCTGGTCCCATCACTTCATGGGAAATAGATGGGGAAACAGTGAAAACAGTGTCAGACTGTTTTTTTGGGCTCCAAACTCTGAAGATGGTGACTGCAGCCATGAAATTAAAAGACGCTTACTTCTTGGAAGAAAAGTTATGACCAACCTAGATAGTATATTCAAAAGCAGAGACATTACTTTGCCGACTAAGGTCCGTCTAGTCAAGGCTATGTTTTTCCTGTGGTCATGTATGGATGTGAGAGTTGGACTGTGAAGAAGGCTGAGCGCTGAAGAATTGATGCGTTTGAACTGTGGTGCTGGAGAAGACTCTTGAGAGTCCCTTGGACTGCAAGGAGATCCAACCAGTCCATTCTGAAGGAGATCAACCCTGGGATTTCTTCGGAAGGAATGATACTAAAGCTGAAGCTCCAGTACTTTGGCCACCTCATGCCAAGAGTTGATTCATTGGAAAGGACTCTGATGCTGGGAGGGATCAGGGGCAGGAGAAGAAGGGGATGACCAAGGATGAGATGGTTGAATGGCTTCATGGACTCGATGGACATGAATATAAGTGAACTCTGGGAGATGGTGATGGACAGGGAGGCCTGGCGTGCTGCGATTCATGGGTCACAAAGAGTCGGACACGACTGAGTGACTGAACCAAACTGAACTGATCCTCCATGATTTTTTGTAGGATGACTGGGTTTGGCCCAGTAATTCTCATGAGATAATTGAAGCCAGATAAATTTAACTCATCTAGGTATTCAACTGGACTAGGCCATCCAAAATGGCTTACCTGTATGGCTCATATGGCTTTTGGCTGGGAGTTCATCTAGAGTTATTGAATGTAGCTTATGGTTATGTTCCATGCTGTCTAGGTTATGACCAACCTAAACATATTAAAAATCAGAGACATTACTTTGCCAACAAAGGTCTATCTAGTCAAGGCTATGGTTTTTCCAGTAGTCATGCATGGAAGTGAGAGTTGGACTATAAAGAAAGCTGATTGCCAAAGAATTGATGCTTTTGAACTATGTCTGTTGGAGAAGACTCTTGAGAGTCCCTTGGACTGCAAGGATATCCAACCAGTCCATCCTAAAGGAGATCAGTCATGAGTGTTCATTGGAAGAACTGATGTTGAAGATGAAACTCCAATACTTTGGCCACCTGATGGGAAGAGCTGACTCATTTGAAAAGACCCTGATGCTGGGAAAGATTGAGGGCAGGAGGAGAAGGGAACAACAGAGGATGAGATGGTTGGATGGCATCACTGACTCAATGGACATGAGTTTGGGTAAATTCCAGGAGTTGGTGATGGACAGGGATGCCTGGTGTGCTGCACTCCATGGGGTTGTAAAGAGTCAGACATAATTGAGCGACTGAACTGATGTTCCATTTAGGGCTTCTCTGATATCTCAGTTGGTAAAGAATCTGCCACAGGAGACCCTGGTTTGATTCCTGTGTCGGGAAGATTCCCTGGAGAAGGGATAGGCTACCCACTCCAGTGTTCTTGGGTTTCCCTTGTGGCTCAGCTGGTAAAGAATCTGCCTGCAATGTGGGAGACCTGGATTCAATCCCTGGGTTGGGAAGATCACCTGGGATAGGAAATAGCTACCTACTCTAGCATTCTGGCCTGGGGAATTCCATGGACTGTGTAGCCCATGGGGTCACAAAGAGTCGGATACAACTGAACAACTTACACCCTCACACACATAGTCCATGTGGTCTCTTTATTTGGCTTGGGCTTCTCAGACTTGAAGAGACAAGTGCAGAAATTGCTAGTCCTATTAAGGCCCAGGCTTGATGTCCAGAATATCACTTTCACTGCATCCTATTAATCAAATCCATTCACAGTTTCTCAAAGAGTATGAATTTCTGAGGCCATCTTTGGAGATGAACAGCCACACATTTTAATAACATTTATTAAAGTGTGTTCATGAAAATTTAAGCTCCATAACATTTTTTTAAATACATGCTTATTTTCTCTCAAGTCTTATAATATTTCTTGAATGTGTCATTCTGTGCATTTATACCTACACTATGACAATGTAAAAGTGTGAAGTTAGATAGGAAGACATGATTTTTGATTACAAGTTAAGATTTGTAATGTTTCCTACTTTCTGGGGGATGTTGATTCATTTATAACAGAAATATGGCCTTGCTCTACTTTTCTCCAATTTAAAACATATTTGAATTGTTTCCAGTTTTAAAGTATCATAAATAAATTCTCATACATTGCTATTGGATAGGAGAGTAATTTTATAAAACCAGCCAGGAAAGATGGTTGGCAATAGTGATCATATCTTAACATAAGCCTGTCCTGTGACCCAGAATTCTACTCCTGGATATACTAAATACAAGCAGCATTTTTTTTATCTTTTAAATTTTAAGCAGTCAGAAACAAGTGAAAATTTCATTTATGTCTTACAAAATATCAATTTAATGAAATCTTAGTAAAAAATCTGAAATGTTTTTTATAAACTGTTAAATACTTCCATTGTTGTGCATTCTTCTCTTTGGCAAATTCACACTTTTTTGCCATAGATATAGTATATTTCTTTTATGTTAAAGGAGAGAATAGAGATTTAGTCATGTTAATATCAACAATTACAATGATAAGTGTAACTATACACTACTTACAAGGTCACAGATTAGCTTTATATAGTTTCATGGATGCTGGCAGAAGTCAAGACTCCTGGATCAAAGACAAAAAATAGTTGGTTACTAGTGAACATTGATCATTCTGAGTTTTATGTTTATATTGTCCCCCTTGACCTTCAAGTCTAATGGGGTGACATGAAGAGACCCAGGTCATATGCTGTGCATACAATAGGTTTGCATCATAGCTGAGGAACCTGAAACTTAGGAAACCCAAATTTTTTATAATGGACTTGAAGAAAAACTGTCCAATCTCTGCTCCAAGGAGACATCATCTTTAGTATACAAGATTGGCAATAAATGTGCCATCTGCCCCAATGTGAAACTATACAAACAACCCTAAAAGAAAAGAAAAGCCCCAAAGCTCTCAGTGCTATTGCTGTCAATATATATAAAAAGAGAGGGATTCATGGAAAATTATGTGCCAACAGATAGGTGATTACTTATTTGCCTTTTCTCTGTTCTAAAGTTATTAAAATTTTTGATTAATAAATGTCTTTATTTAGTTATAGCTCCACATATTTTATAGGAACATATAGAAGAATCTGCTATTGATCCTTTTTTTACTAAGTTTTATGGGATTATTTTATTTACTGAATAAGCTCATTGATTAATACCATCTGAAGTCATATGCAGAATTGACAAGATATTCTTGCAGTGTATAGCAAGCAGTACCCTGGCAAATGAACTGTGTTAATCATAGCAAAAATATTGAATATAATTTCAGGCTTATAAACAAAAACATAAATATTTTTATTAGTCTGATTTAGAGTGTTCTGGAAAGTATTTAAAACAGAGGTAAAAAGCCCCTAAGTATGGAATCAGACAATATGTTTTTACACAATGTCTCTACCACTAAAAAAATGACTTTTTGCTTTAGGCATTTGACTTATCTAATGTTTATACTTTATTTTGCAAGATAGAGGAGCATGACAATAACAATCTTATGTTTGGACTCAGGTGAGTTGGCAAGGGTAGAATTTGATTCAGTCACAACTGTTAATGATTTGACTTAGATAGCTTCTTAGTCTCATCTTTGCATTATTTTTCATCTTGTTCAAACTGTTAAAACAGCATGGTGTTGTACAATATTAATGTTATAATATGCATTGAAAACTGAAAGCAGCATGTGTAATGAGTGTTATATTGCCTTAATTCATTCTGAAATGCTTGAGTATATAGGGTTCAAGATAAATGTGTATGTGGTGACTTTACACTTCTCAAAGAGCTTACATAGTAGAATGCACTCTCCAAAAATGGTGATTTGTTATTAAAGCAATTCTGATTTAGAATCCATACTTTTCCTTAGTCTCATTTATTGTGGCAGGTTGTTGAGAAGGAAGAAAGAGTGACAGAAGAGGAGTGGAGGCTGGAGTTTCAGGGAGGACCTCCTCTGCTTTTTCTCTTTTTCTTTGTGTTAACAAACACTACGAGGCTAGGACCTGAGGTAGTAGCAGCTGCCCAGAATAAAGAAGCAGAATGGGGTGGGGAGTAAAGTTATAGAGGAAAAATAACCAATGACTGCCAAAAATATCATAAGAGAGGGAAGCTGAAGTTTCTGCTGAACAGAATCCAAGGTCCAAGGGTCTAAGTTTGAAGTCCCTAGTTTATTAATAACAGTGGAAGCACTTCCCACAAGTTTGGGAGAATGATTTTTGGAGCAAGAAAATTTGCCTTTTTCCCCACCAATCCTTAATTTTATAAACTACATTTTTCTCCCAGTGAAGTAAGAATCAAGACAAAAAGAATGAAAAACTGTAAAGATGTTATCCCAGTATCTGTCAGTGAAATTGAAGATGATGATGATGGGGACGTTTGCTGAGATCCTTCTTCACCAGTCTGGGACAAGAGCAGGAGAAGGGGGGTGGCTTAATGAGGAACCTCCCTAGTCACCTAGGGTTGGCTGCAGGAGCACTAATAGAGAGTTTATTCCTAAAAGCAAGGAAAAGATTTACTGTGTCAGCACATCTCTCTATGCTAGAGGGTAGTGATTTGTATATCTGCAGTTCACTGTGTTGTTCTCTGACATGCTAAATAAGGATAATCAAAGGTCCAAATCAGTTCCTAGTCTTCTGCCTAGGGGCTGACAGTGATGAAGATAGCAGCAGTATCAGCAGCTACATGCTTGCTCTAGATCATTGTGTTCTTATCCAGCTAGACACAAGTGATCCTAAGGCTGTCACTATCCCCTAAACTGCTTGCATTTTGGCTCATCCATCAGCCATCTGTCATCTCTTTGAGGTTGTTGAAAGGGTCTGTCCTATGAGACGCACCTTTCCCACTTTGCCAGTCCACTGAAGTGAAACAAAACAGAAATGCAATGGATACCTTCTAGCAACATTACAGTCACTTCCCTCTCCTGTTCCCAAAGGACACATGTGACTTTGGACAAAGTGCCATCATACTCGGGGGTCTTTTCAGACTATACCCTCTAACACTGAGTCTCAGTCAAATTTCATTGGCTATCAACTTCTTAATGGATATTGTATACAAAAAGACTACAAAGGTGATGACTTAGGCAAAACCTAAAACTTACCCTTTTCTCAAGCAAAATGATTATCAATAATTGTGTCATGATTGCTGGGCTGATGGCAAGAGACATTGTAGCAGCATAAGAAATACTGGACATAATTTGATTTTCCTTTTCTAAATATGTGAATTGTCTCTAAATAGTTTTCAAGAATATTTACTCTTGTAACAGATATCCACTCCAGTATTCTTGCCTGGAGAATTCCATGGACATAGGAGCCTGGTGGGCTACAGTCCATGGGGTGGCAAAGATTCGAACATGACTGAGAGACTTGCACTTCACTTCATTTCACATCCCTTGTCTTGGTGCTCTACACATAGGACATTCATTTGATTCTTTTTTGTTGTTGTTGTTTTTATCACATAATGGAAAATTCTGTAATGAGATTCCAACTAAAGGTTAGCTGACTCCTGCTGCTAAAATATCATTGCACGTGCCTTGAATCAATCATACAAAGTACTCAGGAGTGTCTGCAGCTTTGCTGAACTCACAAGAATAAGTTATGTGACTTAATTTTTTCCTGCTTGCTGGTATATAATTCATTTGCAAACTTACTTTCATCTGGTAGCAAGATTGTAAGAGAGTCGAGTTAAAGCCCTCCCATCTAACTTCAGAAGCCTATGACCAGCTACCAAAAGAACTTAATATTGTAAATGGCTAAGAGTCAGACATGACTGTGACTGAGCCACAGATAACTGACTTAGTTTAGTTCACAAAAGCTGAGTGCCATGAAGGAAATATGATATCAACAGACTTTCTAGATTGCCTGGCCATTTACCTCTCAACAAGGGGGATACCTTATTAAATTAACCATATTCCAGGAATCTGACTTGAACCCTCTAAGCAAAAAACATTATCTTTTTCCCTTCTTTTTTCCAGAAATGGAAATTGTAAATGATTCTAAGAGACCAAAATCATACTACTCAATTTCAAATAGAATGATATTGTAATCTAGACAGAATTATAACTCAGTAATTTTCAGTGAGAAAAATCAACAATCTCATGTTAGCCTAGGAGACTAAAAATGTTTGAATAATGAGATCAGTACATTATCTACCCAAGGAAAGCTTCACAGTCATACTTATTATAATAAGAACTTGAAAATAGAAATAAAGCAACAGAAGTTAATAGAGTAACCCAGTATAAACAATAGTAATGCCATAACACACTTAAGGAAAAAAGCTCTCATATTTTCAGGCCAGGCCACTTGTGTTTTGAAAATCCATGAATGAGTACAATGAAATCTCTGGGTGGCTGGATTATCCTTTTGTATAAAACCATGTCACCACTACTGACCTAGTATTTCCCTATTGTTTAGTCTCTAAAGTCATGTCCGACTCTTTGTGACCTTAAGAACTGCAGCATACCAGGTTTCCCTTCACCATTTCCCTGAGTATGCTCAGGCTCAAGTCCATTGAGTCAATGATGCCATCCAACCATTGCATTCTCTGTCTCCTCCTTCTTCTCTTGCCTTCAATCTTTCCCAGCATCAGATTCTTTTCCGATGAGTCAGCTCTTTGCATCAGGTGGCCAAACTATTGGAGTTTCCCTAAATAGGGTCCATATCAATGATTGAATGTCTGATACTTAATTACTATCACTCTGAAGTACAGCAATTACTTTAAATTATAATTTCAGGTAATAGTTCCATATAGCCTGGTTGTTATGCTAGGTATTTTTAAAATAAATGTCTTAAGAAGATACTTGGACTAAACTATTTTATTTTCAGTTGTTGCTTATAACTGAATGAATAAATAAACTTGACCAGTTTCATTCTTAAAAACTAATTTAGTTCCTATATTTTTCACATTCTTAGGGGACTCCACACTATACTACACAAAGAGTATCACTGTGTTGTATTGTGTACAAGTAGATGACCAATTTATATTCTGATTCAGCCCTTCTCTAGGGCTTAGTTTCTTTGTTCTCATGTTCAAATCTGGTTCTATCCATTTTTTTTCTTCTTCTTATGATTTCCCCAGAAACTTTTTGAAGATAAGACAGGAATGTACTACTTGCCATGAAAAATTGTATAATTTATAGAATACAAAAAGAAGAAGGAGAACATATTTCAATTATTTCCCTTAAGGGGATGATTCTTCTAGAACAAACGATGGATTTACCTCTACCTTACAGTTTTTATCTATGATTCATTTTAAATACATGAACCGTTGTGGTCATTCTATATTTTCACAAATCAGTTACACAAAGATTTGAGCATATCTGGGGCTACAAAATCAGTGGAGTGTTCTCATCTTGATCCTCTCAGAATGCCACAGACAGCTCAGAGTTTACCACTTTCTTGCTTTCAGTCCTCATGCTGCCAAGAATATGTTTAATGTTTTATTAAAGTATAGGATTCTTATGACTGATAAATCTGCATTAGGATAGAGTGCGAGAGCAAAATTTCCTGACGGGTCTCCTACGGAGTGTGTCACAAATGATGGCAGACACAGAAATGTTCACAACAATATGGCAGCTGCCAGAGGGAAGCAAATAATAAGCTCTAAAAACGCCAATTTTATCTAAAAAAGAAATCTGTAATTCTCACAAGCCTGCCTCACCACAGAATTCGTAACAATATGCTGAGGAGTATGGATTCCTACGCCCTTGAAACCGACTCTGAAAAAGTCTGCTTTAGAAACAAAGATCATTTAAAACCTTCTTTTGTTTTGGCGTCTAAACTCTAATCAGACTGGAAGCGGCACATTTTGAAGAGGTGGTTTGCTTTTGAACCAATTACTAATATCAATCCTTTAGGGAACTGACCTTTGCAAAGAAATTTTCAAACAACTCATAAAGGTGTCTCATGGTAATCCCTTGCCAGTCAGAACCTTAGTAAAGTACAGGATATTTAGAATTTTCATGTCTCACATAAGAAAATATCATAATGCTATGGATGACTCTGTCAACTGGGGCTCATTAATTCTGATCACAACTACATTTTAAAATCTTTAAAGCCCAAAGTGACTATAAAAAATGTAAGTAGTTTCATAGACAAATCTCCTGTGTTGCAAAGTATTAAGTATTTTGTCCAAATGTTTCAAACTGCATAGTTTTTTCTACTTGCCTATCATTTTGATAAATGTTTCATTTATTTTTTCTTTAAGGAGACTATACAAAACCACCTTTTAGAAATAATTATACGTATTTACTTTAGACAGTGTTCTAAGTTTTAATTCAATTTGCTAATGAATCTATAACAGTCAAAGATAACAAACACTGCAGAAAAACATTCCTTTTATACTTAGGTATTATTATCACTTCTGCTCTCCCTATTCAATAAGATATATCGTTTGCCCTGGTTTCATTTTTGGATAATAGTATAATATAATTGCGCTTAAGAATATTGTCTCCCTGGAGTTCAGGGGGTCTGCTTTGAACCCTATTTCATAACTTACATTTTGTGCAGCTTTGAGAAAGTTACCCATATATTCAGATTCACAGCTTTTCCAGCTATAAATGGAAGGTAATAATGATATGTATCTTCATGTGCATTTGTAAGATGAAGGGTTCTTACATTAGATTCCAATAACTTTTGTTTCATCTTTCCATTCCTGGAAATATTTCTTCTCATCATTTAAACTGTTTTATTTCCATAAGTATTTCTAATTATCAATTACTAATCACTGGAGAAGGAAATGGCAACCCACTCCAGTGTTCTTGCCTGGAGAATCCCAGGGACAGGGGGAGCCTGGTAGGAGGCCGTCTATGGGGTCGCACAGAGTCAGACACGACTGAAGTGACTTAGCAGCAATTACTAATTACTGAAAGCAAACATTTCTTTAATGTTTGAGATTTCCAGAATCATTAGATTTTTTTTATATTGTACAAAACTATGAATAAGTATGGAGAAGGCAGTGGCACCCCACTCCAGTACTCTTGCCTGGAGAATCCCATGGATGGAGGAACCTGGTAGGCTGCAGTCCATGGGGTAACTAGGAGTCAGACACGACTGAATGACTTCACTTTCACTTTTCACTTCCATGCATTGGAGAAGGAAATGGCAACCCTCTCCAGTGTTCTTCCCTGGAGAGTCCCAGGCACGGAGGAGCCTGGTGGGCTGCCTTCTATGGGGTCGCACAGAGTTGGACACGACTGAAGCAACTTAGCAGCAGCAGGAGCAGCATGAAGATGTACCTTAATGACAATTTAAAAATTTTTGAACAATTTATGTTCAAGCAAGAACTTCAGTATTCTTTATTTAATAATTCTTTTTGACATCTATTGTTCAAGACAAAAGAGACAGATAACAGTTTTCCGTCAGTCAGATAACAATAGAATGAAACTGAAAGGATCAGTATTGGCATCTTGGTATTATGCTCAATTTGGATTTGAATTCAACTCAAAATGTTATTATACTATTTATTGTGGATATCTCATGACTCTGCTTTATATTCGTGAAATACAAAAAATATAGCGAAAAATAATGTGTTGTCTTTGACTCTCATCATACATAAGAATGATTCTTAACATTCTTAACATCGTATACAAGTTACAATTAGTTGAAAAATTAATACTATCACTTCATACTGACTCTAATGTAAATAAAATGTGCTTTTACATTACAACTCAACACATCCACCTATAGACTGATCTCTGTAGACCTGGGTTTTCTTTGCCAGTATTTCCCTTACATTTTACTTCTTAATCAATGTGTTAAAATTGTAATGGAGAAAATATTTTTGCCTTTCTTGTTGGAATTCAGCATTTCTCCCTACCTTTTTCCAGAAATCAATTGGATGTTAATACTTTTCCTTTGGTATTGGTAATTTTTTTGAAAATGTGTCTGAAATGAGTAAAAAAGAATCATGAAACAGTTTTAAGTAAGTTTAACAAAGTATATTTTATTGTCAAACCTAGACATCAAATATAATTTAGTGTTGCTAATTTATACAAATTTTCTTATCAAGATCATTAAAATATAGCACATGACATGTTTTATTTTTAATCATTTACTACCTTCCTTGTCCTGACTAGTCTTAAAATATCTAATATAAGCATATTAATATTATACTTTGTAAACAAATAAAACTGCTTTTGTCTTTGCTCATTTTACCTTCTCTACTAGAATGCTGTATTAATCTGGAAATTGTTTGGCTTTAAGCAACAAAATTCTAATTCAGTGCAGTCGCTCAGTCATGTCAGACTATTCACGACCCCATGGACTGCAGCATGCCAGGTTTCCTTGTCCATCACCAATTCCCAGAGCTTGCTCAAACTCATGTCCATATAGTCGGTGATGCCATCCAACCATCTCATCCTCAGTCATCCCCTTCTCATCATGTCTTCAATCTTTCCCATCATCAGGGTCTTTTCAAATGAGTCAGTTCTTCGCATCAGGTGGCCAAAGTATCAGAGTTTCAGTTTCTGCATCAGTCTTTCCAGTGAATATTCAGGACTGATTTCCTTTAGGATTGATTGATTTGATCTCCTTGTGGTCCAAGGGACTCTCTAGGGTCTTCTCCAATACCACGGTTTAAAAGCATCAATTCTTTGGCACTCAGCTTTCTTTATAGTCCAATAACCATATCCATACATGACTACAGGAAAATCTATAGCTGTGACTAGACGGACTTTTGTCAGTAAAGTAATGTCTCTGCTTTTTAATATGCCATATAGGTTGGTCATAGTTTTTCTTCCAAGGAGCTGCTGCTGCTAAGTCACTTCAGTCATGTCCACCTCCATGCAACCCCATAGACGGCAGCCTACCAGGATCCCCCATCCCTGGGATGCTCCAGGCAAGAACACTGGAGTGGGCTGCCATTTCCTTCTCCAATGCATGAAAATGAAAAGTGAAAGTGAAGTCACTCAGTCATGTCCAACTCTTATTGACCCCATGGATTACAGCCAACCAGGCTCCTCCATCTATGGGAATTTTCAAGGAGCAAGTGTCTTTTAATTTCATGGATGCAGTCACCATCTACAGTGATTTTGGAGCCCTCAAATTTAAAGTATCTCACTGTTTCCATTGTTTCCCCATCTATTTACCATGAAGTGATGGGAGCAGATGTCATGATCTTAGTTTTTTGAATGTTGAGTTTTAATCCTGCTTTTTAATTGTCTTTCACTTTCATCAAGAGTCTCTGTAGTTCTTTGCTTTCTTCCATGAGGGTGGTGTCATTTACATATACCAGGTTATTGATATTTCTCCAGGTAGTCTTGATTCCAGCTTGTGCTTCATCCAGCCCAGCGTTTCTCCTGATGTGCTACTGCTGCTAAGTCACTTTAGTCGTGTCCGACTCTGTGCGACCCCATAGATGGCAGCCCAACAGGCTCCCCTGTCCCTGGGATTCTCCAGGCAAGAACACTGGAGTGGGTTGCCATTTCCTTCTCCAATGCATGAAAGTGAAAAGTGAAGTCGTTCAGTCGTGTCTGACCCTTAGCGACTCCATGGACTGCAGCCTTCCAGGCTCCTCCGTCCATGGGATTTTCCAGGCAAGAGTACTGGAGTGGGGTGCTATTGCCTTCTCCATTCTCATGATGTACTCTCCATATAAGTTAAATAAGCAGGGTGACAATAAACACCCTTGATGTACTCCTTTTCCAATTTGGAATGTCTGTTGTTCCATGTCTGATTCTAACTGTTGCTTCTTGACCTGCATACAGATTTCTCAGGAGGCAGGTCAGGTGATCTGGTATTCCCATCTCTGGAAGAATTTTGCACAGTTTAGTGTGATCTATATGGTCAAAGGCTTTGGTATAATCAATAAAGCAAAAGTAGATGTTTTTTTCTGGAATTCTCTTTCTTTTTCAATGATCCAATGGATGTTAGCAATGTGGTCTCTGGTTCCTTTGCCTTTTCTAAACCCTACTTGAACGTCTGGAAGTTCATAATTCATGTACTGTTGAACCCTAGCTTGGAGAATTTTGAGCATTGCTTTGTTAGTATGTAAGATGAGTGCAATTGTGTGGTAGTTTGAACATACTTTGGCATCATACTTCTTTGGAATTGGAATGAAAACTGTCCTTTTCCAATCCTGTGGCCACTGCTGAATTTTCCAAATTTGCTGGCATATTGAGTGCAGCACTTTAACAGAATCATCTTTTAGGATTTGAAATAGCTCAATTAAGATTCTAATTAGCACCTGCTAAAACGTAAATTTAAAAAGCCAGTGAAAGCTTAAGAATTAAACTAGATTTCAGGAATGAACAGAATCTTGGAAAAATTTTATTTTCTTTGTGGTGACTATCTATTTCTTTCTTCATGTCTCTTTTATTTTTTCTAATTGGCATTCTCCTTGCATCTGAAAATAAATCACAGCTTTTGATTAATTCCTGACAGCTTTATAATTAAAGGAAACTATGTATTCTTATCTTTTACCCCAAATTTAGGGTTTCTATAATGAGATTTAAATTTGGTTAGGTGTCCAGCCTTAAACTAATCCATTGTGACCTAATGGTGTGGGATACAAGCCAATTTGTAGGGCATCCATTGAGGCTAGGAAAGCATGGATTTAAAAAAAAAGTACAAAAAACATTGATGTTGCCATAATCATTAAGTTGTTGGAAGGAGGGCATTCTCATTAACTGGAAAGGAGGGAAAAATCCTGAGCATTAATTTTTTAAGGTCTGCAATGAAAACAATGTTTATCAGACTTTTCAAAACTGCATTAATTACTACTTGTTTCATGTTCCATATAGAAATTCATTCATACTCAAAATACTATTATCAAAATTATCACATAGAGTCATACAATCTGGGGCTTCCCTGGTCGCTCAGCAGTAAAGAATCCACCTTCAATGCAGGAGACTCAGGTTCAATCTTTGGTTAATGAAGTTCCCCTGGAGGAGGGCACGGCAACTCACTCCATTATTCGTGCCCAAAGAATCCATGGTTAGAGGGGTCTGGTGGGAAATAGTCCTTAGGGTTGCAAAGAGTCAGACATGACTGAAGTGACTGCACACTCACACACACACAGAGCATGCCATTGTACCTGCCTCCTCACAGCATGAGCTATGTGAGTTTGTATCATGTCTTTTTCATGCAAGGATTATAGTAGGTCAAGCACATTTTATCTACCCATTGTATATTTTTGAATAAGTAAATTAACTATCCTACACATTGTTTGATTTAAGTACAGTTTTTGCCTCTGTCCTTTCTTTGTATGTCCCCCTCTATCATTTACATGAAAATGAAAGTGAAAGTGTTAGTTGTTCAGTCACAATTATTTGCAAACCTATGGACTATAGCCTGCCAGGCTCCTCTGCCTGTGGAATTCTCCAGGCAAGAATACTGGAGTGGGTTGCCAAACCCTTCTCCAGGGGATCTTCAGATCTGGGGATCAAATCCAGGTCTCCTGCATTGCAGGCAGGTTCTTTACCATCTGAGCCCCCAGGAAAGTTTTATTATATTACCATATTAATTATGCTAGCCAACTTTTCCATAACAGATGCCTATACATACTCTCTATTAATCTGCATTATTTTCTTCAGAATGCTGATCAATCTCCTAAATTATTTTATTTGTATTAACATTCTTATTTAATATCTGTTTCTCTCATTCTTTCATCTTCATCATAAAGATAAAAGCTTTTGATATTAGGGCTCTTGTCTTATTCATCTCTGTATTCATAATACCAAGAACAATATCAGATATTTAACAGGTGATTTCTATATAAATAAATAATACAAGGAAGATTAGTATAAACCCTGATCTTCAGAGATTTTTTTTTTTTTTTACATTGGGCAATAAGGGTCAGTTCATTTCAGTCTCTCAGTCTTGTCCAACTCTTTATGACCCCATGAACTGCAGCACACCAGGCCTCCCAGTTCATCACCAACTCCTGGAGTTTACCCAATCCCATATCCATTGAATCGATGATGCCATCCAACCATCTTATCCTCTGTTGTCCCCTTCTCCTCCTGCCCTCAATCTTTCCCAGCATCATGGTCTTTTAGACCCTAATGCAATAAGTGTAGGCACACAATATTATTGTGAAAACTAGAATGTGCATGAAATTATTTCTTGGTGGTGAACTTGAAAATCTTTGTTACAGCTGATACCATAATGTTTATGAAAAGATGTAATGAGTTTGTCTAGTTTCAGTTAGGGCTTCCCTGGTGACTCAGAGGTAAAGAATCTACTTGCAGTGCAGATTGAACCTGGCATGGGTTCAGTTCTTGGGTCAGCAAGATCCCCTGGAGAAAGAAATGGCAGCCCATTCTAGTATTCTTTCCTGGGAAATCCCATGAACAGAGGAGCCTGGGAGGGTTACAGTCCATGGGGTCGCAAAGAGTTGGACATGACTTAGCTATCGAACCACCCCCACCAGATGCAGTTAAAGGTGAAAGACAATACTAAACAGAATATCAATATGAATATGTGGTTGAAGTGCATCCAACAGGTACAAGTATTTAAAATATTTACAGGGAAAAAGTATGCTAGCAGATAAGAAATGAATGATATTGAGTATAAGTGAAGTGAAGTAAAATGGTTCAGTCGTGTCTGACTCTTTGCAACCCCATGGACTGTAGTCTACAAGGCTCTTCTGTCCATGGAATTTTCTAGGCAAGAGTACTGGAGTGGGTTTCCTTTTCCAGGGGATCTTCCCCACCCAGGGATCAAACCCAGGTCTCCTGCATTGCAAGCAGATGCTTTACCATCTGAGCCACCAGGGTAAGCATCAATATTGAGTATAATTGGAGTCAAGACCTAGAAAATTTTGAATTACAAGCAAGGAAACAGTGCTTATTCTTTAAATGCTGAAGAAGCATTAGCATTTTTGATAAGATGATAAGTCATTGGAGACTTGCTAGATGACAACTGTTAACTTCAAAATGAAGGGTAATGTAGTGTGAACTAGGAGAGAGGGAATGGGAATAATATGAAGAAATATGTGAAAATGTTGTCAAGGGAATATAAAATATGAGAACACATAGTAGTGTCAAACAGGATGACACTGAGATTTTGAGTTGAGGTGATTGGACAGATGCAAAGATAGGAAAATATGAAACTAAAGACACTTGAGATGAAAAAGTCTTCATATTTTATAGAGTCAGAAGATATCTAAAGCTATCTAGAAGGAGGGACTGAAAATTTAGGACTGGAAAACAGTTAAAATAAGGCTAGAAACAAAGATTTGACAGTCATGCACAGAGAAGTAAAAATTACATTCAGATAAGTTGTGATGGTTCAGATTAAACCTATAGGTAAAAGAGGGTCTAGAAGAGAACCATGGGAATTTCTGTTACTGCTTTTTCTGGAAGTCACTGTCGTGTCTGACTCTTGTGACCCCAAGAACTATAGTCTTCTAGTCTCCTCTGTCCATGGGATGTTAAGGTAAATATATTTGAAGAAAATATATTTGTTTTTAATTGAGGTATATTTGAAATAAAATGTTATGTTAGTTTTAGGTTTACTACATAATGATTTGATAGTTGCAAACATTGTGAAGTGATCACAATAAGTGTATGAAAATATATCATCATGAAAATTTACTATAATATTATTGATCATCTTCCTCCTGCTGAATAATATGTGTGAAATCATTTATGTAAATGGAGGTATATACCTATTAATTTTCTTTCCCTATTTGCTTACCCTATAACCCCTCTTATCTAGTAATCATCTGCTTGTTCTCTGTATCTATGAGTCTGTCCTTCTTCTTTTTTTTTTTGTTTCTTTAGTTTGTTTTATTTTTTAGATTCTACATGTAAATAAAACTATGTGGTATTTGTCTTTCTCTGTCTGATCTGTTATGGCTAACATAATACCATCTAGATCTACTCATGTTGTCACAAGTGGCATGATTTACTTTTTTGTGGTTAAATAATGTTCCAGTGTGTGTGTGTGTGTGTGTGTGTTTGCGCATTCTATATGTATTAGGTAGGTCAGATGCTTTTCCTAATGTTGGAAAAATGGCCTTATAGAGAAGGCATCCTCTGGGATTCAGCAACATTCTGCCTTCTGGTCACCAAAGCTCCCTATGTGGGCTGAATGGGGCTTTCTATTGTGGCAGGACTGACTACTTTGGGCACTCTGGCATCTGCAACTTGGCTCCAATATGGTTTGTTGCCAGGCCTTGGCTTATGCAGTGACTTCAGCCTGCTAGTGGGTTGAGTTGCCTCCTAGGGTGACTGGCTGTGTGGCTCTGGGGATTCTGGGTCTTGTGCCTGCACACTGTTAACTACATAAGCCCCTGACACTGATAGGCTGGAGGACTGAAATATCATATCTGCCAGTATCAGTGTCCTTAGAATGAGCTCCCCAAAATGACCGTTGCCCGTGTCTATGTCCTTAGAAGGAATCCCAGTTGCCTCTGGTCTCTCTGGGATGCTCTCCAAGATCAGCAAGTCCATCTAACCCAGTTTCCTTTCAAATTACTGCTACTTTGCTGAGATTTGGAGCATGTAGATTCTGTGTCCTACCCTGTAAGAGCAGCATCTCTGTTTGCTCTAGCTCTTCAGCTTTCCCATATGCAAGCCCTGCTATTGTTTATTCACTAAGAGTGTCTGACTCTTTGTGACTCCATGGACTGTAGTCCACCAGGATCCTCTGTCTATGGGATTTGCCGAACAAGAAACTGGAGTGGGTTCACATTTCCTTCTCAAGGGAATCTTCCAGATCCAGGGATCGAACCCACATCTCCATGTCTTCTGAATTTCAGGCACATTCTTTACTGCTGAGTCACCAGGGAAGCATACCCAAGTCCTGCTGGCCATCAAAGCAGATATTCTGGGGGCTCATCTTCCTGGCACATATTCCCTAGGTGGGGGAGTATTATTTGGGGCTTCAAACCCCTCACTCACTGTGGAGAACTTTTGCAGTTTTAACTATCCTCTTATTTTCAGATCACTGACCAAGGGCTGTGCATCTTGACTATATAGCTTCCTCCATATCCCACAAGGGCTTCCCGGTTGGAGCAGTGGTAAAGAATCTGCCTGAAAATGCAGGATATGCAGGAGACATGAGTTTGATCCCTAAGTTAGGAAGGTGCCCTAGAGAAGGATATGGCAACCCACTCCAATATTCCTGCCTGGAAAATTCCATGAACAGGAAAGCCTGGCAGGCTACCGTCCATGGGGTCACAAACAGTTGGACATGACTGAGTACACACACAAGCACACACCCACACCCATCACATTGTGGTTTATTCTTTATATCTTTAATTGTGGAAAGTATTTTCTGCTAGTCTTCAGGTCATTCTTATTGATAGTTGTTCCATAAATAGTTATAGTTTTGGTGTGCCCAAATGTATATGAATATAACACAGTGGTAGATGAAAGAGCTGAGTTTATATTCTTTCTTCCAAAGCAACTTGTCTTCTGGAAAGTTGGCAAAATTTTCTTATGGTCATAATTTTTTTATTCAGCCACTGAAAACCAGATGGCTCCCTTTTTGGTGCTCTGTACAAGGTTTGGCAATTATCTCCCTCAAAAGCAGCCTCCATGATTAAGATAACTTGCTGAACTTGTTGCCAAGTTTCCAAATGAAAATGCTAGAATTGGATCATAGAGTGCAATGCAATTCATGCTTTGTTTTGTTTGCTTTTCATGGACTCGATGGACATGAGTCTGAGTGAACTCCGGGAGTTGGTGATGGACAGGGAGGCCTGGCATGCTGCGATTTATGGGGTCTCAAAGAGTTGGACATGACTGAGCAACTGAACTGAACTGAACTGATGGAAAACTTATTTATTTGTTCATTTAGCAAACAAGTACTGGTTACTTATTGGGTTCTTTACTCTTTGATTGTAGTTTATTTGCTTATTAGACTGTCAGTCAGTTCAGTCACTCAATTGTGTCCAACTCTTTGCAACCCCATGGATTTCAGCATACCAGGCTTCCCTGTCCATCACCAAATCCAGAAGCTACTCAAACTCATGTCCATTTAGTTGGTGAGGCCATCCAACCATCTCATCCTCAGTCATCCCCTTCTTCTCCTGCTTTCAAACTTTCCCAGCATCAGGATCTTTTCCAGTGAGTCAGTTCTTCCCATTGGGTGGCCAAAGTATTGGAGTTCAGCTTCAGCATCAGTCCTTCCAATGAATATTTAGGACTGATTTCCTTTAGGATGGACTGGTTGGATCTCCTTGCAGTCCAAGGGACTCTCAAGAGTTTTTTCCAACACCACAGTTCAAAAGCATCAGTTCTTCGGTACTCAGCTTTCTTTATAGTCCAACTCTCATATCCATACATGACTTTAGGAAAAACAATAGCTTTGACCAGATGGACCATTGTTGGTAAAGTAATATCTCTGCTTTTTAATATACTGTATATGTTGGTCTTACCTTTTTTTTTTTTTTTTTCCCAAAGAGCAAGCGTCTTTTAATTTCATGGTTGCAGTCACCATCTTCAGTGATTTTGGAGCCCCCCAAAATAGTCTGTCACTGTTTCCATTGTTTCTCTATCTATTTGCCATGAAGTAGTGGGACCAGATGTCATAATCTTAGTTTTCTGAATGTTGAGTTTTAAGCCAACTTTTTCACTTTCACTTTCATCAAGAGGCTTTTGAGTTCCTCTTTGCTTTCTGCCATGAGGGTGGTGTCATCTGCTTATCTGAGATTATTGATACTTCTCCCAGCAATCTTGGTTCCAGCTTGTGCTTCATCCAACCCAGCATTTCTCATGATGTACTCTGCAGATAACTTAAATAAGCAGGGTGACAATATATAGGCTTTACATACTCCTTTCCTGATTTGGAACCAGTCTGTTGTTCCATGTCCATTTCTAACTTTTCCTTTTTGACCTGCATACAAATTTCTCAGTAGACAGGTTAAGTGGTCTGGTATTCCCATCTTTTTCAGAATTTTCCACAGTTTGTTGTGAGCCACACAGTCAAAGGCTTTGGCATACTCAATAAAGCAAAAGTTGATATATTTCTGGAACTCTCTTGCTTTTTGGATGATTCAACAGATATTGGCAATTTGACCTTTGCTTCCTTTACTTTTTGTAATTCTCCTGCCAATTTGTTGAAATATAGACAGTTTATTCTGACAATAAGATTTCTTCAAGGTTAGTAAAGTCATTCTTAAAGAAAACTGGAGAACTAATTTGTGGGAAATTGTAAAAGCATGTTGCTGCTAAGTCACTTCAGTCATGTCCGACTCTGTGCAACCCCATAGACAGCAGCCCACCAGGCTCCGCCATCCCTGGGATTCTCCAGGCAAGAACACTGGAGAGGGTTTCCATTTCCTTCTCTAATGCATGAAAGTGAAAAGTGAAAGTGAAGTCACTGAGTCGTGTCCAACTCTCAGCAACCCCATGGACTACAGCCCACCAGGCTCCTTTGTCCATGGGATTTTCCAGGCAAGAACACTGGAGTGGGGTGCCATTGCCTTCTCCAAAAAGCATGTTGGAGGGTACTAATATTGATTATTTTAGCATAGGGTTGTAATACTTACATAAACAATTTTTCAGAGGAAAAAATTTCTATATTCTACTTACTCAAAAGATTTCTATCAAAAGTGTGAGCACTTAGAGAAATAAAAATTGAAATGTTTATGGCAGGGCATAAATATGATACTTGAATTCATTCATATGTAATTATTTTTATATGTAAAAACATCATTTTGTGCCTGTCTTTTCCTATTTTCCTCCCTTCTGTCTTCTGACAATCACAGGCTTTTGATTTCTGCTTTTAAATTTTTCATTTAAAATATTCATTTTCTTTCAATGAGCTGCTTTCAGGATAATGCAAGTCATTATTTTATTATATATAGCACTTTAAGTCATATTGTGTTGAAGAGATACAAGCATATGAGTTGAAAAAATACATTAAAATATATATGAGGTGCTAGAGTGAAAACAGTGTTACTTTGCATCAATCTTCCCTAGTCCTTACTCCCACAAACCAGGGCTAACTATTTTCAAATATTAATTATTACTCATGGTGTTTACTTTTATACTAAACTATAGTACACACACTGAACTATAGTACACACACTATATTAGTGGAGAAGGAAATGGCATCCCACTCCAATATTCTTGGTGGAAGATCCTATGGATAGAGGAGCCTGTTGGGCTTCAGTCCATGAAGTCACAAATGTCGGACATGACTTAGCTACTAAACCAACATAACCACACTGTATTAGCAATTTGATGGAACAATATTTTACATGACCTGTCAATGTCTTTTTAAAGAAGTTACATTTTTACTATACCACTATTCCCTCAATTTCTGCTCCCTATGTATTATGATATATAGTTATATTAGAATTTTTGTTTAAAATACAGCTGTTTTTTTTATTATAGTGACTATATATTTAAGTTTTTTATTTCCACAACAGTGTTAAAGCATATTTGTGTTTCTTTGATATAAAAACTACTGGCTTTTCTGAAATCAATGACTAGCTTGTGTCATGATGTGTTCTTTTTTTGTACTTTAACCTCACTGCTTCTGCATATTTCATCAGATATGATACTTACTAATGTCATTTTAAAGATGTCTAAACATGTGAGATTATCAATTAGAAGTTTCTTTTCTTTTTTTTTTTCCCCATGGAAGCTCCCTTAATCCTGCTACATGAAGTTCTGGCTGTTCTCAAAGCTGATGGCACAATTAATGAGTTAATTTATTTTCCTTATCTGATTCTAGGTCATCTTTTGCTTCATTTTATCATTGCGTTTCTTCCTCTTTTCTAGCCTTTACATGTTATAGCTCCAAATCAAAGAAAGTACGGAAAGTAAATACATATCAGGAATATTACTTTAGAGAAAATGTCTTTTTTTCTACTCATACAGTTGGCTGATAAATGGTTTGGCATATAACTTTAAGCTGAAAATTACTTTCCTTCAAAAATTGTACCTGTTTCTAGTAAGAAACCTGTTGTAACTTCAGTTCTCTTTGTATGTTTGCAATATGACTTTTTTCTCTGGTGTTTTCCTTATGCTTTGTGTTGTACATTTCATGATCAGATTCTTTAGGTAGAGTATGTCCTGCATATCATTTTATGCATTGTGTTGGGCAGTTAGGTATACAATAGAATATACTTTTCTATATAAGAATTTCTTTGATTGGCAACTTGAAAATATTGCCTTTTATAACAATTTGTGTTTGTCATTTGTTCTTACTTTGTTAAACTTCTTTGTCACAAATGAAAACTTTTAAGTTAATTCTTTGAATTTCTTAGTCTTCTTTTCATTTTGATTTTTTTAAATTTTATCAGATTTTTTATACATTATCTTCTAATTCT